>BSBM01000158.1:12605000-13040000 GCA_027924585.1 Larix kaempferi | reverse complement strand
GTAAGTGCTATGAAGTAAAACTAAGTAATCCTTATGGATATCATTGATATCCTAGTCCCAGCAAAGGATGCCAAGAATCATTGTTATGTTTCTAAGTTAAAAGAAGTTGACTATCCACATTAGTTTTGTGATACTTTGTGAGATTCTCACATAGATCTAGATACAAATATAAAATCCACACTAAGTCTAACAGATATCAAAATAATTGAGCGCGAAAAATAGAGAAGAAAATATTGTGTTACAACACAAGGGAATGAAGAACAATTGGAAAAACTTCCATTACTTCTATTTTTCAGTAAAATGTGTACATAAATAATACATCTCCAAAGTATAAATTCGTGATCCCAAAGAGGTAGTTGGAATCCACACAAGTGACAGGCTTAGTTTTCATTGGAACCATCTCCCAATAAGGTCCAGTGGCCACTGATGATGAATGGCTAGTCAACTAAGGTGGACTAGCGCATGAATAAGTCATTGGAGCTAGAAATTAGGGGATGAGACTCTAAGGGGGTGAAATACTAACTTATAGTGGTCAAAATAGGTGATCCTACACTCAATGGCAATGAAACTAGGTGTAACAGCCAGTTAACTAGTCAATCAAGGGGTCAAGGCGCCCTAAATCATGTAACTGACTATGCTAACTCCTAAAACATGCATGAGGGTGCCTTTGGAGTTCAGTGATGTAACCAAGGCGCTCTAAATGAATAAGAGTGATAATGATGGCCAAATTTAAGCTCTAGTGGGCCTAAATTAAGGACCAGGTGCTAGGAGACTCAACAACCAATACATGGGTGCATGAAGTGTTGCATGGAATGCATGCATGCATGCCAAATGAATGCAAAGCATGCAAAACCAAGATGAGATGGTTCCAACAAATTTATTAATGAATATACTATTAAATATTTTATTATATGGCACAATAGGCCATTAATAACTACATTATGTAAGTGTAAATGCTTATGTATGGAAATGGGACAATGGAAATGTCCTCTTATAAATATATATTTACATGCATTCAGATGTATATATATGACAAAAGTAAATAGATGATTTGAAAAGAAATCAAAGAAATATTATTATTCTATTAAATTTCTAAAAGTGCTATACGCCTTAAAGTTTAAGAGGACATATTTTAAAGATTTAAAGCTCTGAAAATCCTAAAAATCTTCAAGAAAAAAAATCCAAGAAAACCATTCTATATAGAATTTGTTATCAAACTATAAAAAAGGACTGATTTCCTTTTATTAAAAGCGCAAATGCTTTAAAGCTTAAAAACAAAAAAGCATAAAAGCCTTAAAATGCTATAAAAGCTTATATACAACAACATAAAATATTTATAAAAAGTTATTTTAAATCCCTATGAAGGTCTAAAAATCCTAAAAAGGAAATCCATTATAGAATCTTTGGTGAAAGATTATTTTAGGATTAGGAATTGGTAATTAAAAATAATAATAATAAAAAAAAAAAAAAACAAGTTATTACTATTATAAAATTATGATTTCGGAGAGTTTGCATTTTTGGGACACTTAGCTCCATTAAAATTTTAAGTTTACATATATAAGTGAAAAATGGAGAGAGAGAGCAGCAGAGTAATTTTTAGGGGAGAAATTTCACCAGTTGGATATTTTTTGGGCCTTTTTTTTAGAAAATAAATTCGCTATTTGGTCATTTTTAGTCTCTAATATCGTCTATATTTACATTAAATATGTTTTTTTGTCATAATATTCGTCAAAATTTACACATTTTAGTAGTAAATTGCATTTTTCATATTTAATATTTGCCTACCTATGTATATACATGTTTTTTCAATCCAAAATAATCACCTATGATAATATACTTAAGTATAATATTAGAATCCTTAAAAAATACCCTGGAGAGCAGCTATTGACAAGGGCAAGGCCCTGATTTTTTTTAATTTTTTATGATGATTGTTGGCCAAAGAATGGAGAGGGCGCAACTTCAGAAGAGGCGCAGCCCAAGGATCCATATGGAAATATATGTTGAAATATTGTAACTTCTAAGAATATTATATTTGTACTTTATTATTCCGGAGATGTTTCATTCCTCCGTGAAGACCTTATTGTATAGTCAGAGATGTTTATTCCTCCGTCGGAATGTGGTAACTTGGGTTATTAGACTTCCCTAGTGGGGGTCGGCCTTGTATGTGTTATGTGGGTCAAAGGGTTATTAGACCACC
The DNA here is from genome assembly GCA_027924585.1 of Larix kaempferi. Lineage (NCBI taxonomy): Eukaryota > Viridiplantae > Streptophyta > Pinopsida > Pinales > Pinaceae > Larix > Larix kaempferi. Next base: position 13,037,803 of record BSBM01000158.1, on the reverse strand, counting down.
ATAGAGGGGTTGGCCCAGTCAATTGTAATGGGGTGTTTAACCCAGTGGTTAAGTTGGGGCCGACCTAGTTAATATAAAATACAAGTCGGAGTTGTGTATAAATAGAGGAGGTGTGTTCCTCATTTAACACATTGCACTCACTTGTGAATGGCACATAAGTGAGAGAGAGAGATATTCTATGGAGGAGAAGGAGCTCATGCTTGTGGATTACATCTTTGTATTTGTTGGTCATCTATATTGAGGAAGCTTTGCTGGGTTTTCTACCCCATGAGGGTTTCCCAGGATAAATATGTGTCTCTTGTGTTTATGTTGTGCTTGTTGTTATTTCAGTGATCATGTATATGATATTGTTGTGAAATGGAATGTAATGCTGATATTTTCTATCTTAGCATATTGAAGCTTAACATGGTATCAGAGCTAACCTGAAGGAAGGCAATGTATGGCACTTATGACACTTGCTTCACTTGCGACAATTTGAAGGTTAGGGTTTTATATAGCAAACACCAGTCATCGTGGGACTTTCTCTATAAATCCATTTTGGTGAAGTTTCAAGATCTGAAACCTTTACAGGTCGTAGATAACATCCCCATGTACCTTGTTTCCAAAGGAAAGCCTCTAATTTGTTTTACTTTGTGAGTTATGATCAGTACTAGTTAGGGTTTCTGCCTCTTCCAGATCTCAATCATAAACAGGTGACCTAGGAAAAAAGGTCATAACTTGGGCTAGGAAGCTCCAAATGAAATTTCGTAAAAAGTGACAGGTATAGCACGGATTGTAGTTTCGCAGGTAACGTTTTCAGAGGTTGAAGTTGAACTAGTGACACGTGGCACGCAGTACAAGTTTTATCTCCTGTTTTAACCCATAAACAGGTCACGTTGCGACACTTGGAATAACTCTCTCTTAGAGAATCCAATTGAGGTAAGAACTGTGGGGTTCGAAATATGAAAGTTTGGTATACCACAGGTCAAAGTTTCAGACCCTGTGGATTCGTAATTTCGGAGTTACACCAGAAACAATCAGGTGCATATTTCTGTCAAAATAGAATTGGATTTTGAGCACCTTTATTCATGGCTCCGGGAATTAGGGTTTTGATGAAAGTTGAAATTTTTGTAATCGGAGTCCAAGGATGAATTATCCTCATAAAAATTGAAATTTAGAGACCAAGATCAAAATTTTTGGTTGGTCAGAAGAGTGGGCTTGATCAAACCCTAGTTCAGGATTTTGATCGAAAAGGTGGAAAATTAGGGATTCTGCAAAAATAATAATTTTTTAAGTCTGTGACCACAGCTGGAAGCTCCTCAGAAAAATAAGATTTTAGAGATTTGGATCAAATCTTTTGATTGGGAAGAAGGGTGGGCTTCATCAAACCCTAGTTCAGGATCCTGTCTAGAAGATCCAGAAGTTTCAAAGGCAATTTTGGAGATTTCAAAATTGAAGTATGTTAGCTTGATCAGCTCAGCAAGGCACATCCTTCCATCCATTCAGAAGTGTGAAAGTCAAAGTTTGATCTTTTAGGGTTTCTCTAACAAACCCTAATCAAGCTCCAAATCCAGTTTGAGGGGGAGATGAGGCTAATGCCTTACATAAGAAGACTACAATAAATCTCGACAGGTATGACTTAAGAAGACACAGGTATGTTTTGAAATCTGATTCTTGATTAAGTTCATAATATAGTTGTCTTCATATTATTTAGGCTGGTACAATCTTGATTAATGTTAGAATTGTCTTATCATCCTAGTAAAAGTATGAATGCATGTGAATGATAGAAGACATTCATTGATTAGGGTTATATGATTGTACTAATGCACTGTGGTGTTGTATGAGGTTGATGTTGTCTGCTAACAAGATACATGTACATAAAGAAAGACAAATCAAGTTCCATGACCATGATGACATGAAGACAAAGACTCATCCATAGTTCTACTTACGGGGTATGTATGAATTTGTTCTACTATGCTTAACCTATGAGATATGTAGGTTCTAGCACAAGATCTCTAAATCATTGAAGAGAGCAAAAGAAAATATTGTTTGGGTATGTTAAGACATAACCAAGCTTGATAATCCAGGTATGTTTTCATATATCAAGTTAGAATCCTACTTTGATAGGATCTTAGGTAAGTATACCTATGTATGAAATGATCATGACCATACATACTTAAGATTATTTAGAATTACAATGTTTTGATAGTATTGAGATTATACTAATGAATGTATGTTTGTGTATGAGATCATGAGGATGACACTAGTGCACTCTTAAGCATGTATAGTGGTACAGAATGAATAGAAATTCAAAAGACGTATAAAGATCAAGCGGGAGGAAACCACACAAACATAAAAGATAAGTATTTGAGTTGTTATTTGAATCTCTGAAATAGTAAATGATATTGCTTGTAATAGTTGTATGCATATTTGTATTCCTAGAATATATCATGCTGAGTGTAAACATTCATATAGCATTGAACAATATACTACTAATATGCATATGATTGGTAAGTTGGACAAACATTCCATTGTTGCTTGTCTAGAATGAAACCTCTTTGCTGACATGCTGAGAGCTGTGCACGCTCTCGATAGTATGTTCTGGTAGAGATGGAAGGCATCTAGATAGCCACTGTATGCATACAGGATATGGAAAAGTGTTGTGCCAAAGTATTAGTCAAGATAGTTGCATAACTATGTAAATCATATCTGTATGCATAATAGGTTATCATGTCAACATGATTTGATGATTATGAAGTATTACTAATCATGTACTTAATTTTGATTTGTAGGAAAGAATGATGAACACCAAACAAGTGATGGATGTTCAACAAGAATATTTACAAATCAAATATAGAAGGCTCGTGGCTAGAAGATTCGCTTATAAAGAGGAAGAGGATCATGACGAGATGTTTGATCCAAGTGGCTAGATAAGACCATTATCTTAATGGTGTAATTGAAGAAGAAGTGCGAATCGAGAAAACTCCCAGGATTCAATTGAAGAAAGCTCTGTACGGGTACCCAGGATCGATAATCATTTGATAAGCTTAATGATCACCATGGGTGATGCGTATTTCAACCCTTGCTACAAGGTTGAAGATGGTTTCTTTATACAGATGACATGGATGCAAGAAGGAACTCACCACAGAGTTCGAATGATCTCGAGGCTCATATCAATAGACCCATCTGATGAGAGATGGCACAGATAGATATGCAGAAGATCATTCAATGCAGAGTGTGAATGATGTTCAGTCACAGAAGAGGAATTGATAGCTTCTTGACAAGCTTGGGATTTACCAAGAGTAAAGTTGATCCTAACCTTTACCTTAAGGTTATGGATGATACTATGATTGTATGTGGATGATCATCTTCTGACAAGGAATGAGAAACAGATCATGGAAAGCAAGAAGAAGCTAGCTATAGAGTTCGAGATAAATGATCTCGGATTGATGCATTACCTCCTAGGACTGGAAGCATGAAAAGGCTCAGAAGGAATCTTTCTCAACTAGGGAAAGTATGCTATTTGATGTGTTGGAATGACCACTCTCATGGATTCCAACTTGAAGCTGTTAATGGAAGACTCATCAGAGTTAGTGGATGTAACTCTGCACATACAGAATATTGGGTCACTGATGTATCTGAGGAACACTAGGCCAGATATATGCTTTGCTATGAACACCTTGAGTCAGTATCTAGTGGAACCTAGACGTGATCACTTAATAGCTACGAAACATGTGATGAGGTACCTAAAGGGTACGATAGACTTTGATCTATGTTATCTTGGAGATCATGACTTCAGATTGTATGACTATACAGATGTTGATTGGGAAGGAAGTGTATCAGACAGGAAGAGCACATCGAACGGATGTTATTGTCTGGGATCTGCCATGATCTCGTGGATTACCAGGAAGCAATATAGTGTGGCTCTCAGTACAAATGAAGTGGAATATATAGTTTCTTGCTCTGCTATTTGTAAAGCGCTATGGCTTCGAAAGTTGTTATCAGGATTGTTTGACTTAGAGATGGACTCACTGTGATCCTGTGTGACAGCCAGAGTTGTATCAAGATGACAGAGAATCCAGTGTTCCATGATAAGTCAAAGCACATAGAGATCCGATATTTTTATAAACGGGATATGGTGCAAAAAGGAGCTATCAAGCTCGAGTATATGAGCACTGATGAACAAGTTGCTAATGTATTGACCAAACCTTTGTCTCGAGTAAAGGTTGAGTATTTCTGAGACAAGCTTGGTGTAGTTCAGAAGGACCCTCCTCGAAAGGGGGAGTGATATGTTCGATGATGATATTTGGATATTGGTATCATTGATGTGGATACTGTATTGTTGAGGATAATATATCATTGATGTGGATATTGTATTGATGTGGATACTTGTATCGATGATGAGGTTATCGGTTCCGACGATGAGGTCGATATATGGTCCTTAGACTTTGTCTAAGTGGACGAGAGGGAATTGCATCATCCTCGGACTTCGGTCCCCTGAATTGATCCATAGACATATGTCTCCGAGAATGTGGTCCCTAGTGGACGAGAGGGGATTGTATCATCCCCGGACTTCAGCCCCCTGAATTGATCCGTAGACATATGTCTCCGAGAATGTGGTCCCCAGTGGACGAGAGGGGATTGTATCATCCCTAGACTTCGGTCCCCTAAATTGATCTGTAGACATATGTTTTCAAGAAAGAAGTCCTTAATGGATGTGATAGGACTGCATCATCCTTGAACGTTTAGTTCAAAATGTACGTTATAGGACTGCATCATCCCTGAATGATTAGTTCAAAATGTACGTGATATGACTGCATCGTCCCTAAACGTTTAGTTAAAAATGTACATGATATGACTGCATCGTCCCTGAACGTTTAGTTCAAAATGTACATGGTAGGACTGCATCGTCCCTGAGCATTTGGTTCAAAATGTACATGAGAGGATTGTATCATCCTTAGACTTCAGTCCTAAAGTGATCCGCAGACAGATGTCTCCGAGAGTAAGGGGATTGTATCATCCTTGGACTTCAGTCCTAAAGTGATCCACAGACAGATGTATCCGAGAGTAAGGGGATTGTATCATCCTTGGAATTCAGTCCTAAAGTGATCCGCAGACAGATGTCTCCGAGAGTAAGGGGATTGTATCATCCTTGGACTTTAGTCCTAAACTGAGCCGCAGACAGATGTCTCCGAGAGTGAGTGGATTGTATCATCCCTGGACTTTAGTCCTAAACTGATCCATAGACAGATGTCTCCGAGAGTGAGAGGATTGTATCATCCCTGGACTTCAGTCTTAAACTGATCCACAGACAGATGTCTCCGAGAGTGAGGGGATTGTATCATCGCTGGACTTTAGTCCTAAAGTGATCCGCAGACAGATGTCTCCGAGTGTGAAGGGATTGTATCATCCCTAGACTTCAGTCCCTGAATTGATCCATAGACATATGTCTCCGAGAAGTGGTCCTTAGACTTTGTCTAAGTTGACGAGTGGACTGCATCGTCCCTAGACATGATATGGTGTCTTAAATAGATCATGTGTGTTGCAGGGTATGCTGCTATTTTGTTGTTGATCGAGAAGATCCAGTTGATGACAATGATGCTGATCGTATAATGACGATGATGCAGATTGTGTGATGACGATGATGCAGATCTAGATGAAGATGCTAATGATCTAGATGATGATGCTGCTGATTGTGATGGTCTAGATGATGATGCTGCTGATTGTGATGGTCTAGATGACGATGTTGTGATCATGATGGTATAGATGACGATGTTGCTAATCGTGATGGTCTAGATGATGATGTTGTTGATCGTGATGGTCTAGATGACGATGCTATGATCGTGATGATCTAGATGACAGTGTTGCAGAAGATGAAGACTCAATACTGATGATGTTGATGTTCCAGTATTGAAGATGTTCCAGTAACTTCTTGAGTTATTGATGATGTATAAAGAAAGCTTCCAATGATTTATAGATGTATCATGTATGATGTTGATAACTCCTTGCTCATGCAGATGTTGCTATAATATCCTTCTCGTTTAGGGGGAGTGTTGAAATATTGTAACTTCTAAGAATATTATATTTGTACTTTATTATTTCGGAGATGTTTCATTCCTCCGTGAAGACCTTGTTGTATATTCAGAGATGTTTATTCCTCCGTCGGAATGTGGTAACTTGGGTTATTAGACTTCCCTAGTGGGGGTCGGCCCTATATGTGTTATGTGGGTCAAAGGGTTATTAGACCACCCTAGAGGGGTCGGCCCAGTCAGTTGTAATGGGGTGTTTAACCCAGTGGCTAAGTTGGGGCCGACCTAGTTAATATAAAATACAAGTCGGAATTGTGTATAAATAGAGGAGGTGTGTTCCTCATTTAACACATTGCACTCACTTGTGAATGGCGCATAAGTGATAGAGAGATATCTTCTATGGAGGAGAAGGAGCTCATGCTTGTGGATTACATCTTTGTATTTGTTGGTCATCTATATTGAGGAATCTTGGCTGGGTTTTCTACCCCATGAGGGTTTCCCAGGATAAATCTGTGTCTCTTGTGTTTATGTTGTGCTTGTTGTTCTTTCAGTGATCCTGTATATGCTATTCTTGTAAAATGGAATGAAATGCTGATATTTTTTGTCTTAGCATATTGAATCTTACCAATATATGTATGTATATTTATATTGTTAGCTTTCCGGAATAAGGAAGAGGGAGGATCTCTTGAGAGAGAGAGAGCATTTCTAAGATCCATATGTCAGTAATTCTATAATTATGATTTTTGCTTGCCAAATAATGGAGAGGGCGCAACCTTGGAAAGGGCATAGCCCTAGGAGCCATTTGGTAATATATGTACATATGTTTTTATATTGACTGCTTGCACGAGGTGTGAAGGGCGTAGACCTGGCTCATTTTTAGTTATAAATTGATTTACTTAGTGCACACACAAAGGGCGATCTACTTCCTGTACTTGGGGTATGACAATTGTTTGGGGTTTTCCTTTTTTTGTTTTGATTGAGTGACCTCTTCCAAGAAAGAGAGTTGATCCCTCTTTGTTATTGATTGTTGGTTAGGCGGCCTCTTCTGAGAAAGAGATTTGAGTCCCCTTTGATGTTGATTGTTGGTTGGGATGCCTCTTCCAAGAAAGAGATCCAAACCCCTTTGATTATGTTTTACTTAGTATGCGTGTATATGGAGGAGAATAAGCAAGTCTTCTCTTATAATTAATACCCTCCATATTTAGGTGAGTATTGATTGTCGCTTGCAAAAATGGGAAAGGGCGCAGTATTGGAGGGCACAACCTTTTGACTTATGCAATAAATTGTTAAATTATGTGATCACTTGTCAACAAGTGAGGGTGATCCCTCTTATATGGTCGATCCATTCATAATTGTAAGTTGGATGTGTCATATTTTATATATTTATGCATGGCGATACATGGATAGCCCTTCCTTGGTTGGACTGGTTATATTTTACATGCCCTGTTCAAAATATGTAACCCTAATCCTGTAGGAATTTGTTGTGTGCCACTTACAACCATGGTGGAGGGTGTTTTACCCTTTGTCTAATTCATTCTGCATCTGTTTTGAATTTATTTTGGGAGCTGGTGAGGGAGTACCCCTTTATCCTTCCCTCAATTAAAAACATTTTGATGTTATGATATTTTCTTAGTTTATTACATAGTGAGAAGGGGTCATCAAGGAGAGTTGAGTCCCAAATATTTATAGTTATAACACTAATTTGTTTTCCATATATGTAAGTTTATTGTTGCTTGAAGAGTGGAGGATGGCGCTCCTCTTGGGAGGACATTCCTTCTATGAGTTTCTTTGTTTGAAGAGTGAAGGAGCGTTTTCCTGTTGGGAGAACACGCCTCTTGTTTGTTTGCACCACCTTTTTCGTAAATTTATATGGAATGTTGTTTATTATTGCTTTAAGAGTGTAGTAGTTTTTTCCTCTAGGGATAATTCACCTCTTGTGTGGTTTCACTCTATTATGTGTGTGTGTGTGTGTGTGTGTGTGTGTGTGTGTTAAATGTTGTTTAGGATTGAACCCTTGTTATTAATTTTAAAAGGAAATGGTATATTGTGTAGACTTTAGTTAAATTCTAGGAAGGGCACAACCTATTTAAAGCATGGATTTATACCCTTCAAATTGTGTATACACTATATGATGTGTATATTGAAAGAAGAACATATCCCAAAACAACTTATTTAGTAGCAAACTAGTTGTGAACTTTATGAGTATGTTCGTTGAAATAAGGGCATAGTTCCAACATCTTGATGGTAAATTATAATAGTACAAACATCTTTGTAAGATATACATGCTTGGTGTATGATTAAGGGTTATTCTCAATCTCTTTAGTTATAAGAGAATGGAAGGGATTTCGATGAAGTGAAATCTCTAGTCCTAGTGGGTTCTTTCCCAGCTCGGGGGTGGTCTATCAGTGGGAAAATATATGACGGTCAGAGGACTAGTTGGTTGGGTGGAACATTGCAGCCAAGTGTTCAGTCACCATAATTCAGTTAATTATTCCTTTGATGTAACTCAAACTCGTCAATATTAAAAAGACCTATTCTTGAAAGTGTGAAGCTAATGAAATTTGTTCATGTGTTTTTATCTTCATATGCATTTCATCTTGAAATGTTTAAGATAATGATTTTGGTAGTGAATATCCTTTCATTTAGTTTATGGTAATGTAATCAAAGAATATTGTTGTCTTTTGATTAGTATGCATGCGGGAAATATAAGTTGTTCTTAGGATTAATCATTAGACCCGTATCTATGCTTTTATGATTGATAATGAGTTCTTTCACTATGCAAAAAGGTAATATGCTTAAAGGAATATTATCATACTTTCTGTTAGTATGTAGTCTTGTATTTACTCTAAAACCTATCTTGTCATGCTCACTTGTTGCAAATGCGTATATGCATAATTAGTTCATATGATCTTAGGTTGTCAACTAAGTTTGGAAAAGATAGATTAAATGGTTTAAAATGCTAAGATCAACCAAGTGGCTTCTTATAGAAGAAGATAAACTTAGACTTATGTAAGAATAAACTCAATTAGAGATAAATATTAAGAGTACTTCTAATAACGATTTCTATCTAGATTGTAATTTAGTTATGGAGGAAAAAGTTGGAATAGTACAGTTTCCATCGTATCTAGTTATAAGGATCGAAAATCCAATAATTCCATGAAGGATGATTATGTTGCTTTTAGGTTTAAAAAAAAATGGATCATGCATAGTCACAAGGTCCCTTTAAAATAAGGATATTAATGTTAACTAAGAGTTGTTTTGACTGAGTATTTCATCTAATGAGATGCCATTGATTTTAGCTTGGGATTTAAATACTAAATATGACATTGATGTTAGCATGGTATCAAGTTAAGAGTTGTGTGTAGTTTGAAATAACATATACCCTTATGAGGTAACCATACTATTAAAGTTCAAATTAGTTAAGCACAATCAGTGTATGCACTTCAGTCCATACTCTTAAGGGGGTTGAACTGATAAATATACTTTTGTGACATTAACTATTATTAATGAGAATAAAGATAGGGATTCAGTTGACAAGTTAACCAAGTTGTTCTATAATTTTTATTATGTCTCCAATATCATATGATAATTCAAGTGTTATACATTAGTTGAATAGACTGTATATGTAGAAATGAATTTTTTATGAGATTGTATTTGGGTATAATCATTGCAAATAATATGTTTGGTCTTTTTTAGATATGTTAAGGGAAAAAATGTATACTCCATATTCCATAAAGGCTAATTGTGGGTATTGGGTATGTTACAAGCCTATAGAAGGGGACGTAGATCATCATATTGCTTTTGCTAGTTGAAAGTTATCAAAATATGAAATAAATTATACTACGACATTAAGAGAAGGGTTAAAAATGGTATATGCACTTCAAAAATTTAGGCATTATTTAATGGGGTCTCATTTTAAGATGTTTATTGACCATTCTTCTTTAATATACCTGGTCAATAAGTCAGTTTTAGGGGGGGTATGCAGATGGTTATTGCTATTTCAAGAGTATAATTTTGAAATTGTAGTTAAACCATGAAAGTTAAATACAGGCCCTGATCATTTATTGAGGTTAGAGATAGGAGAAGAACTAGTAAAATTAGATGATAACCTATTGGATGCGCAATTATTCTCAGTAAGGATGGTGGATAATTAATTCAAAGACAGTGTTTAGTTCTTGAGTACATGTATGGATCATGAGCTCTATACTGTGGCACAAAAGAAGCAACACGTGGTAAAAGCAGCAGACTATCATCTTATAGAAGGACAATTGTATAAATTAGGTCCAGATGAAATCTTGAGAATATATGTGCTAAAACATGAAATACCTATGATCCTAGTAGAATCTCGTGATGGTGTTGCAGGGGGACACTATGCAGGCAAGGCTACGGCACATAAAGTGCTAAGAGCATGGATTTGGTGTCTACTTTACATAAATATGAAAAATAGTATTATAGATCTTGTGATGTATGTCAAATGATTGGGAAACCTTCAAGAAGAGATGAAATGCCATTAGTTCCTTAGGTAACATTAAATGCATTTGAAAAATGGGATGTTGAATTTATTTGACCAATTAACCCACCAGCGAAAAGCACAGGAGCTAGGAACATCATAAATGTAACTTGCCCACTGTCCAATTTCCCTTACAATGGTATTCCCTCTTAATGATATTGTCACATTTCGTGCTATCATGTGCTTGCATAAATCTAATTTGATGGTCGTTGTCCCTGTTAAAGTCTTCTGCGCACAGATTTCCAGAAAGTGAGTGTGGACAACAATCTTCCCAATGAACTGATTAAGGTCTTATGAGGATATAGCCTCTATCTTCTTTAAATAATCCAATTTTGCATTCAAATTATTCTTCAACTCTGTCATGCTCTGGTCTCTTTCAAAAAACTCAAAAATACTCTGTGGTAGAGGCATCTGACATGTCTCGTGAGATTCTCGGATCTTGGAATAGATAACGTAACACTTTTTTACTATCTTCTGGATTTCAACACTTAATCTATTGCCACAATCTCTTCAAAATTCAAGGACTCCTATATCCATATCTAGCTCCTCCTCGGTTAAGGCACGCAGATTTGAGGGAAAACCTGATTTCCCTTTTCTCCATTCAGACTGCTCCTTAATCTCGACCATGTGTTGAGCATGACAGTCTTTAATATGAAGTGCTTCAATATCAAGGCTTTTCATCCTTGTGATCATTTATTTCATCCCGCAAACCTCTTCAGAAATTAGTACCAACAATTGATGAATCCTCTCTTGCATTTCGTAGACCTGCTTGTAAAGATCCTGCCTCTTTTCATTGGATTCTCTGAGTTGTTCCAACAGCCTATTCTTTTCTTCTGTTAGTCTTTCCAACTCTGATATGTGAATTTTCAAGTCCTTTTGTTCATCTTCTGAAATTGCAAGTTGCATTTCCAGTGAATTCTTCTCATTTTCAAGCTACAGGGCTTTTGAAGTGGTTTCTTCTTTCTCTTCTACGAGCTCTTTGTATTTCCTTTTTAGTTCATTGCTTTCTAATACCTCCTTCTTCTTGTCAGCTTTTATATTGAAACGCAGCTCTCTATAGTTCTTAACAGTTTCCATTAACCGATCGATATTGGCTTTACTTACCTGGGCTGAAGCTACGGTGCATCCTGCCTGGAATGAAGGATTGATGTCGCTCTCTTGGACAAGCGTGGTCTCTGATACTCTAAATTCATATAAGTCCTCCCCAATCTCCATTTTCCTTACTCTTATGTCAATGATAGCCCTCTTCCATTCGTGAAAATAGACGGAATCCAGGTTGGCCACTTGGAGCTGCTTTCTAGGGTTGTATGGGGTCAGTTCTAATTCTTCAGTAGAGACAACCCCTTCATGAGATATCCCTGGTTGGTCTATCTTTGACATTCCTAAGTCCATGGCCTGTGGGCTGGGCGGGTTTTGTTCCGCATCTTTCTTGGCTTCTTCCTTTTCTTGTCTTTCTGCTATCTCTTCTAACTTTGCTTGTAGCCTATTTGCTTCATCTACCAAGAGTCTTTCCTCTTCTTCTTCTTGCAAGTTAGTAGCTTCTTGCTCCTTTTGGATTCTAGCGGCTTCTTCTTTCTCTTGACTTTTGGCTAGCACCACTCTTATCCTGTTTGCTTCCTCCAACAAGGTTCTTTCTTCTTCTTCCTTCAAGTTTTTTTCTTCCTGCTCCCTTTGGATTCTAGCAGCTTCCCCTTCTTGCTGCAACTTAATAGCTTTCTCTTGCTAAAATCTTGCTGCTTCTTCTTGTTGAATCCTTGCTGCCTCCTCTTGTTGTAATTTGGCAGCCTGCTCATTTTGAAGCCTTGCAACTTCTTCATCTTGGTGTTGTTTGACAGCCTCTTCTTATAGGACTCTATCTCTTTCTTCTGGTTCTATGTCTTTTGAACCTCCTTCTTTGGATGTTGCTGCCTCTTGCTCCAGTTGTATCAGACCAATAGGCTTGGGAGTAGTACTCTTTCCGCCTTTCTTCTTGTAACGTTTCCCTAACTTTGTTAAGTTCCTGGCACTACGAAAAAATTCTTCATTTAGGTCTATAAGATGGGTGTACTCAAAGGTATTTTTGACATCAATAACATGTCTGGCAACTTTACCACAAGGGTCATGCCTTTTGAAAAACTTTGTACCAAAATGAAATATTTCCAAGTCCTGAACATATTTTTCTACCTCTTTTTCCCTCGGGAAGCTGTATGCGCCGATAGTGAAAGGCCTTGGCGGATATATCCCTTTCTTCCTTTCGGTGAGGATTCTACTGATTCCACCGACGCTGAAGAGTTTCCTTAAGGCTTCCTGTTGGGTGGGGCCCAAGTGGGTTGGAAAAATACACAAGTATGGAAAATTGCGCATAGCGTGCTACGGCAATAAGAGGAAGCAGTTTTGGTGAAAGTGCATTGCGCGTTGCGTCAGGAAGAGAAAGCAGTTTTGGTGAAAGCGCATTGCGTGCGGCGGCAAGCGACGAACAATTTGAGGGTTTTGTGTGTGTCGCACGATGGCAATGACTAAGGCATGGTCGCGCAGCAGGATGATGTGCGTGATAGCGCATAAGCAATTTTTGGGCAGAACATGGGTAAAGGTCAGATGAGGATATGACCTAGTTTGGGTAAGGAACAGGTGGATGGAAGATGAAAGCGACCTATTCAAACATGTGGCGGAAAGTAGTTGAGAAGCTAGGCCAGGACGTCGATGCCGACAGGAAGGCGAACGAGTGGAAAGGGATAGGCCATGATGTAATTGTAACCACTTGGAGGACTCCAGCTGTCAAAAGAGCGTGTGAGCCACGAGTGGCCTAGTTGGAGCATGCAGAGTAAGCTGTCGACGACGAAAGCTAGGGTGGCAGTTAGCCACGTCGGTTTTGTAGACCTAAGGGTTTTTGCTTACAAATTGTAAAGATATGCCTGTGGGCATAATCTATAAATAGGCATGATTTTGTATGGAGAAGGGTTGTTGTTGGTCGGGTTTTTGAACTCTTCATTTTGGTTAAGTGTTAATTATTGTAGAATCTTAAGCTAAGAACAGCCATTGTAAAGGATCTGCAGCGGAGTGCACAGAGACCTATCTGAGAGAGAGAAGAGAGTTTGCAGCTGAGTGCGCAGACTAAGAACGGTTGTACCCTTCCCATTAAGAGCAATATTAACAACCATTCTTATGGACGTAGCCTCCATCCGGGGGGTGAACCAAGTTAAATTATGTGTTGTGTGACCAATGTGTTTTTATGATTGTTTAATTGCTTGGTATGTATGTTTAATGCTGGAAACTTCTGTATGTGATTGATTTTATATGTATTTTCTGCAGTGAATGGGAATAATATGTTAAGTAATGCATGCATAGAGGAATGTTAAGTATTCAACATGTATGAATTTGTCGATTGGAATGTATGAATATATCTATTGGTCAAGTAGCGAACACTAAGTTTTAAGCACAACGTTGGAGCACGTAGTAAAGTATGTTATTAAACCATCCACAATTTACTGATAAGACTTGAATTGAGTAAAAGGATAAAGGACGTTATGTAGAATGGTTAGAATTGAACATCCTGGCAAGGACGCGTAGTCTCGTGGATGCGCCGAGTCATTGAAGGTTGCTGCGAGGTAGCTCTTGATAGCTTACTGTCGTAACGTAAAGGTATCATGTATCGCACAGTCATTGGAGGTGCGAGCACAGTTGTGCGCTAAAGGCACAAGTGCGCGAGCGTAATTGCGCGCTGAAGTATCCGACGCAGAACAGAAGGTTCGCATAGTTATCTATCTGCGCAACCCACAAGGCGTTGCGCTGCTTATTAGATTTCCCCCCATTGCATCACCTGATTGTGGAAACTTGATTCTGCAACCACCCCCTCCAGCTTCGCCTCGAGTGAGACCTCAGGCTGCGCGCAGCCCATTTCTGAAAGGGTCGGTGAATTGGGGTTTTGTTGGTTCCTTGAACCGTGAAGTACCTGCGTCTACACTAGAAACGTCAAGAAGGCGATCGACAGCCAACAAATGGTTCCGTTGCTCGACTAAGACAAGTGACGCGATAGAGTGTTGGAAAGTAATGTGTGAAGAAGAATACCAGTTCCCATTAGGTTCAAAAAATTGGCATCCTAAATAGAAAGAGATCCGGGATTGGTGCGGCAAGACTGAAATAGATTTTGAGAATAAAGAGAATAGACATCAGCATCTCACAGATGTAGAGTGGTTGAACATATATTTCTGGAGAGATATTCATGAGATCTTTTGGGCTACATTTCCCAATGAGCTACATGCGTGGATATCGTGACTCAAGAAGACTTGTTTTCAAGGGGGAGTACCTACAGAGTAGAATCTAGAGCTCACAATGCAGCTCAAAGCAATAGACATCCCACTATCGCGAGCAATTGACTTTTGGGTCAATAGCATACTTGAAGGATTTGTGACCGAGTTTGTCGTCGACATGCTAAATTCCTACAGTCAAGCTGAAGCATACTTTTTCGAAGGATTCAGAGGTAAGTTCTTAAACAATCTCAGTCTATACATTAAAATTATTTTAGTTGAGAAAGGGGTTTTAAGGATGCAATAATATTTTTACATCTGTCATGGTCAATAGCATTTATAGTGATTCTGACAAAGAAACTCATAATCTGAGAAGTGGAAAGAGATATAAGTTTAATAAAGAAAAGAATCTCGGAGGACCTGGACTCCGCGTAGATACCGAAATCCGATGTGATCTTAACAATCAGACCGTGTCACTATCAACCACTATTCACCCTATCACACCTCAGAATATGCCGGTTGCAGAAACCGCGCCACCCTTAGACCAGAACCCACCCGCTACGAGTGTCGCGCAGCCCAGTTCGTAGAATCCTGGTATTCCGAATATTCCCTTTGTTTTCCCCGCACAGATAGTCAACACTACTCAGAGCAGTGCCCAGCCAGGAAGGAGAATGACAGATAACAATATAAAATTGCTGATATTCAAAGGAACGGGTCTAGAAGACCCTGAACAACACTGGTTTCTATGTGAAGTTGTATGGAGTTTAAAGCAAATCTAGGATGATGTTTTGAAGAGAGCACAGCTCATCACTACTTTCAGAGACCGCGCGTTACATTGGTTTATGAAATATTCTCAAGCACAGCTGAGAACCCTAACAGAAATTCAGGCTGCACTGGTTGGAGAGTTTAAGAATCCAAAGTTAGAATCGCAATGCATAACGGAATTAAAGGAAATCAAACATAAGCCTACCGAATCGGTCTGGGAATTTGACCAAAAATTTAAAACATTGTTAGACCAAGTTAGTTTCGTGATAGCTCCACAACAGCACAAGGAATGGTTCATCGTTGTGTTGTTTCCTCACATCAGACAACCATTGACGCAGCAGAAGCTTGCGTCGCAGGAAGAGGCCTTAGAGATCGCAATGCAACTAGAGGCTTCACCAATTAGTGAGAGTAGCGTTGGGATGTCACAGATTCAGAACCAGCTAACTACGCCGACGTTAGAATTACAGGGTATGAAAAACAGGAAAGAGCAAAGATATGAACATAGACATGAAGTTTGGTGCACAAGATGCAAAGGAGAAGGCCATACCAGAGAACATTACCCTCTATTTCAGGACTATCTTGCCAGTGGCACACCAAACCCAATCGATATGAACCACAATCAGGCACCGTGGTGTGAAATCTGCAGAAGCAGAGGACACAGACCTGAATATTGTTATCTAATACAGAAATATGTAAACATGCCTAAAAGCCTATATTGCAATTTCTGTAAATCAGTTGGACATAATGAATCCAATTGCCATGCATATGAGCTCATGAATGAAAGAAAGCGCGATATGGAAGCAATGCGAGGTGTTGGGATGTATCGTGGTCAAGAGGAAACTCAGCCAAAACAAGAAAACACCCAATATGATCAAGGGGGATATAGAGGCCATGTTGGTGGATACCACAGGAGAGGAAGAAATGTCGGCCCGACGCAACGAAGAGGCCGTGGCCAGGTAATCTGTTACAACTGTGGCCAGCCAAGTCATGTTTCTAGAGTTTGTACGAACCCATGCACTACGTGCAATTACTGTAAATAATTTGAGCATGTTATTGAAGACTGTCCTATACTTGAGGTAGAAATGCAGAAAAGAAGAAGGACAGAACCACCAAATCCCAATATTCAGTTGATTGCAGCAGAGAGCAGAACTGCAGATCCAAGTGTAAACGTGGTAACGCGCAGTGGCGCAGATACATGAAGAGATAGAGGCGCAGAAGCTTTGAACTCCGGAATGCATGACCCTAGACAGAATCTCAGAGAGCCGGTATGGATTAGGAAAGCTCCTGGGAAAGCACCAGGTCTGTATTTATAGAAAAATAAGGGAGCCTTTGAGGAAGCATGAGACATAGTCAGGGTACCACCACCTGACTCCCCCAGAACACAGTTGCGCAGTGAAGTACCAAAAAGAGAGAATATGCCATTAGTGCGAGATCAGACAAATGCCGCAATAAACGCAGGGACCTCAGTTGCGCAGTTTTTACGCAGCTGCATGAAATTACTAAAGAGTGCAGATACTTTTATGGAATTTGAAAAGCTAATAAGGTAGTATGAGCCAAACAACGGCAAGGGGGATGCCAATGGCGCATTCCACAATATTCGGAGTCCTAAGAGAACAGGAAGGGAAATGAGACTCGCTGCACAGATTGGGGACTGTGAGATGGATGAGATCATTCTCAATCTTGGATCCAAAGTAAATGTCTTGACCAAGCAGACATGGCATCAGATGGGTAAACCCAAGTTACAGTGGTCACCTCTACAATTAAGGATGGCTAACCAAGGGATAGTTATACCTTTGGGAAGATTACCCAACACCATTGTTGGTATTGATGGAGTGCGTAGCTATGCCGATTTTGAAGTAATCGAAATCGTGGATGACAGCCATCCTTATCCGGCACTGTTGGGTATCGATTGGGAAATGACAAACTCTGCCATTATTGATTTAAAAACTATGAAAATGATATTTGAAGGCAATGATATCAGGGTCATCGTGCCATTAGACCCTTCGCAGGGAGAGCGATATGTTGAACCGATTCAAGAGGAATCCAGAGCTCAAGACTTGGACCGTATTTAAAGGATGACAACCAATACTGCTGACTATGTTAATCCAACTGCAGATGGCACACTCAGTTGGAATTGTGATAGATCTTGCATTTCAGATTCCGATGCAGGACTAGAAAACTGGCAAAGCAGGTTACATGAAGTATCTGCCGGGAAATGCGCACGAATCACAAAGTCACTCCGCTAGATTGGGAAAGAGGTAATTCCAATCCCTACCTTTGATGGTTTATCTATTGTGTATTGTTTTATCAAAGAATATACTGTATCAATTCCAGATGAACATCGTGTCTCAGCTCTAGACATGGCATTGTGTGGCATACCTGTCAGATGGTGGGATGCGCATAAGAAGATACTGACAACATGGGATCAATGTAGAATTAAGATGCAAATTAGGTTTGCTGATAAGGTCACCCTATCCTTTAAGAAATATAATGGATAGACGGATCCAAGAGAACATATTCGGGTCTGTTCAGGAGCATGGAAGGAAAGACCAAAAACAGAATGGGTGCATCTGTTCATGCACACATTAGAAGATCTGATTCCGAAGAAATGGTACTTATACCTGGAGTTGCGCAGAGGCACAGTGGACTGGTCGGACCTCATTGCGACCTTCCAGTAGGATTTCAGCTTCAAAGACGAGCATCCAAGTATCAATGATGAGCTGTAGGTCATTAAGAAAAAAATATTCAATCCAGATTGTACACAAGGAAACATGACATTAGAAGAATTCTTCAGCACAGACTACATACCTAAGCGCCTACAACCTGAATGGGAAGAGAAGCTAGAACATGCTCTTGATTTTTATCACATTGATGGAGAAACCAAGGACACATTAGATAGCGATGAGGAGGACCCACGCAACATCCGTATACCCGATTCAGAGGGATCACGCGAGATAGAAAGACCTCCACTGGAAATTTCAGACATGAGTGGACCCGTGAAAACAAGGAAAGTGAATATTGGCACCAGCGAAGTGCCAAGGTTCGCAGCTATTGGAGATTATTGGGACAAAGATATAGTTGAAGAGATTGTGGGTATATTACAGGAATATCAAGAACTATTCCCGACCAAGCTCACAAAGATGAAAGGTATCTTGGGAGACTTAGGAGTGATGAAAATTCCTCTTAATCCTGGTGCGAAACATGTGAAACAAAGACCATACAGACTAAACCCATGCTATAAAGACCGAGTTAGGGAAGAACTCGATAAGATGCTCAATGCAGGGATCATTGAGCCAGTTGAAGAATCTGAATGGATAAGCCCGATGGTTATCTAGGACAAGAAAACAAAGGGCGAGATCAGAATTTGTGTGGATCTCAGAAAACTCAACGATGCTTCAATGCATGACCCATTCCCTACAACTTTTACAGATGAAGCGCTAGATAATGTTGGAGGGAATGAGGCCTATTCTTTTACTGATGGATTTTTTGGCTACCATCAGATTAGGATTGATTGCGCAGATAGGCACAAGATGACTTTTGCTACAGAATGGGGGTCGTTCCAATACAAAGTGATGCCCTTTGGTCTGAAGAATGCACCCGCCTGATTCTCTAGAGTGGTCGCTGGAACATTTAAGGATTTTATACATATGTTTCTAGAGGTTTACTTTGATGATTGGACCATTTTCGGGCTATTAAAGAACCATGCCGCGAACCTCAGGATGATGTTGGAAAAATGCAGACAGCACCAAATTTCATTAAACTTGAAGAAGTGTGTCTTCTGTGTACCCTATGGAGTCTTGTTGGGACACATTGTATGCAAACAAGGCTTGATGGTAGACCCTACTAAGATCGCAGTCATTGTAAACTTGCCTACACCCAATTCAGTTAAGCAATTGCACACTACACTGGGGCATACTGATTACTACAGGAAGTTCATAAAAGGGTAAGCACAAATAACCACAACTATGGAAAAATTGCTGAAGAAAGATGTACCATTCAGTTGGAATGAGGATTGTGAGAAAGGATTCGACACATTGAAGGAGAAAATGGTCACTGCGCCAATCCTAGTTTTTCCAAACTGGGAGAAGCCTTTTCACGTCCATGTCGACGCATCATGCATAGCATTGGGTATTGTTCTTGCGCAACTAGGAGAGGGAGGAATTTATCATCCCATTTCCTTTTTCCAGTAGGAAGCTATCATCCGCTGGGAAGAAATATACTACTACTGAAAGAGAAGGACTCGCAATGGTATATGCGCTGCAGAAGTTCAGGCACTACTTGCTTGGTGTGCACTTCTCCATTTTCACTGACCATTCTGCCTTGAAATACATGGTTAATAAGCCAGTGTTAGGGGGGCGCATATGCATATGGTTACTACTCTTTCAGGAGTACGATTTTGAGATTATTGTTAATCCGGGAAGATTGAATCTAGGACCTAATCTTCTGTCAAGAATCAAGTCAGGAGAAGAGCCTACGAATTTGGAGGACAATCTTCCTGACACGCAGTTGTTCGCCATACAAGTTGCAGATAAGTACTACCAGGACATCATTGATTTTTTGACCACTGGATTCGCACCCATAGAGTTCACTACACAGCAGAAGAAGTAGCTGGTAGTGCGCGCAGCAGACTTCACTATAATTGCAAGTCAGCTATACAAATTGGGACCAGATGAAGTATTGCGCAAACATGTGCTAAAGCACGAGAAAACGTTTATACTAGTTGATGCGCACTCAGGAGTCACAGGAGGCCATTATGTAGGAAGAGATACTACGCATAATATATTACGTGTGGGGCTATGGTGGCCTACAATTCATAAACATTCAAAGGAACACTGCCAGACTTGCGATGTCTGTCAGAGGACAGGGAAGCCCTCATGCAGAGATAAAATGCCATTAAATCCACAGCTGACATTACAGGGCTTTAAGAAGTGGGGCATTGATTTTGTGGGTCCTATTAACCCATCAGGTAAAAGAACTGGTGCGAGGTATATCATTACTGCTATCGATTACCTCACCAGATGGGCAGAAGCAAAGCCAGTCAAAGACTATAGCGCAGCTACAGCCGCAGAGTTTATATATGAGAATATCCTTACAATGTTCGGATGCTCGAAGATATTGATGTGTGATCAAGGTACTCATTTCTAAATAAGACCATTAAGGCTTTAACCGAAGAGTTCCACGTTCATCATCAGCACAACACACCTTATCATCCACAGGCGAATGGAACTGTTGAAGCATTTAACAAAGTGTTGGAGAATGCACTAACAAAGATATGTAATGTCAATCGGGACGATTGGGACCTCTGAATCCCATCTGTACTATGGGAATATAGGACTACCTGCAAGAAACTAACTAGCCATACACCTTTCAGGTTGGCCTATGGACAAGAAGAAATAATGCCGATGGAATACATTGTTTCGAGCTTGAGGATAGCAGCGTTTATAGGCATGGCCGATCGCACAACACTCGAAGAAAGACTCCTACACTTGGTTGGGATAGAGGAAGATCACTTCGTTGCAGGCTTCCACCAACAAGTCTAGAAAGAGTGTGAAAAATCTTGGCATGATCACCACATCAAGAATAAGAACTTTCAGGTAGGTGATCTAGTCCTCCTATATGATAGCAAATTCATGAAATTTCCTGGAAAATTTAAGATGCATTAGCTTGGCCCATATACTGTAATGCATGTTACTAATGGTGGCGCAGTCCAGTTAAATACATTAGACGGAGATACTTTACCAAGTTTTATAAATGGTAGCAGACTAAAGCTTTACCGTGATATTCCAACTGCGCAAAATCCTACATGATCAGGGAAGTTTACTGCGCAACACTGTTGAAGTTGCGAAAAAAAAAAAAAAAAAAAAGAGGCAAGAGAAGAATGGATGCGTAGAGAAAGTCCAAAAGCTCGTCATGTAGAAAAGATGGACTGAGAATTGCGCAGAACGTAACACCCAGTGCGTGTCCTGTACCGAACATCCGATTGGAGCGCCATCGCATTATCACGAAAATCGTTACCATGACGTCTATCGACCGTTAACCAAAGTGGCGGCAATAGGGCAACTCACAATTTAAATGCGTATGGGACATTTTGGAACCCATTAAACACTGAAGTGACCAATTCATACCGGAATCTGTATGGTAGGCTAAGACATTAACGCGGATTCAATGGATTTGACAAGCTGGCTTGACAGGAAACCGTTTGGCATTTAAGGAAACAACGTTCGCGTTACGAGAAAGATTGGCTCATAGGCCCAAGATATATGCACAAATTGGCAATCAAGATGGCTTTAAGGACATCGGGCACTACGGAAGGCCACGTAGCGGACCAGTAGCAACTATAAATAGACCTCGCTCGGCCACTTAACCACTTTTACGAAGTGTTTGAACTAGTCGAAAACCGAGCGAGAAGAGCATTGTATGAGCGACTCGATTGAGTTAGTAGATATTTCTTGTTTATTTGAGCAAGCAGGGATTCCAATAGCAATGACGATGATGAAACCAGGCCTGTCCAGAAGTTCAGCATTGCAGGCTACAGGAAGCAGCAAGGGCAGAGACAATAGCTCCAAAGAAGGGGGGCTCCGAAGTGCCATTATGGCAGACAACTTCGGCTCAAGCTCTGCCATTTTATCTAGTGCCCGATGACATTCCCCCAAGGAATCTTGATTCCCCACTAGTAAACATAGAAAAGAACTTCAAATCTGAAATCCCGCTACTCGATATCTCTACCAGGGTAAAGATTGAGGAGAATCTGATGGGTAGCGTACTAGGCTACAAACTGGATGACCAAGACTTACTGGAGAATACGCTGGTAACACCGAAAAGTTACCCACAGTTTAGGCCAGATGCCTATATCAATTGGGTCAAGGATGAACAGAATGGAACCGGCAGGCTGGAAATTCAAGAATGGCTGAGGGCCATTTGGCCATCAGGCTTGTTAAATTTATTGCAAATGCCTTACATTACCAAGAGTGCTTATTTTTCCTCCATTGCATGCACACTGCTCACTTGCATGCATGAAGGATTCCTGTGGTTGGGCACACGCATTGACATTAGTATCGACCTAATTCATCACATCATTGGATTGAACAAGAGGGGAGAGGACCCTGCTAAACTCATCATAATGAAAGTGCAGGATAGATCTATTAGCACTGAAGTAGTAAAAGAGTTCGGCATAGTGCGCATGGGACGAGGGTTCCCAACAGTCGACATCAATGACCGCGCCACACAATTTACTACCCGGTTGCTTGCAGGAAAGCTGTTGCGCAAGTGTAGACCACCTGAAGTACCTATGGTTGCAATCAGGGCAGCCGCTAATGTATTGCACGGAAAATCTTACAATTGGTGCCAGGTCTTATTGAACGAGTTTCTGGCAGATGTTCAGGACACCCAAGATGATGGAACAACATTCCACTTTATTTGGCTGCTAGTGTTGATAGCCTTTATAGGCTGGAAAGAGCTAGATAATTACCAAGGAGCTACCACTTTAGCTAGACAAGGCCGAGGAGCGGACTTTGCCAATCTATGGGCAAGCCCAAAGGCATCTAGGTGGCGGAAAATGGATGAAGTGTTTTATGTTTACTATCACCAGTTGCGCGAAGCAATTATGGAAACGTCGTGCGTTTCCAAACCACTAGCTGATGAATACACCTACATCATCAAGTTTCAAGTAAAAAGGCACCAAATAGTCATTCAGCCAAGAGGTGACATAACAGAGCATGATTTATGGTATCCAAGATTTTACCGACTGGATAAGCAGGCAATCGAGGGAATGATGTAGCTATGGGAGCCTGAATGGAGAGTCCCCGCTTCACGCGATGATGCTTCTGACTACGAGCATAATGTAGAACCTCTTCGGGAGAAGATCAATGTAAAAGACATTGATGAGGAAGACATAGAAACAAATCAGGAAGACAGAGAAGAAACAACAACAAAGAAGGGAAAGAAGGGTGGATTACCAAGTGGAATGCCCATTGTGGAAGAAAAGGATGACGTCTAGAGTCAACATTTCGCTTCATCGGCAGCAAAGAGAAAGGCTACTGAAGGCCCCTCGCAAACACAAAGCCAACGCACAACAAGAAAAGTTGAAAAAATCGAGTTCGGGCCACAACTACATCCCGATGATTGCGAGACCATTGCAACCAAAGTGCACGAAGCATGGGAAGAGGCTCGCGCTGAGAATGAATCCAAGCAAGAATAATTGCAATTGACCATAATCCAAGCTATGGAGCAGGTCAAGACATTGGTAGCCCATATGGGATTGGGGAAACCAGGTTCAGGTATTAACGGGTAATCAGCAGAGCCAAGCGCGCAAAGAAGAACACCTGTTACTGGAAGTAAGTATCTGTGCGTCTTGAACCTTGAACCTAGCTACCTGATTTACCCAAATGAAACGGTTAAGGAGGCACTAAAGACTGGGTGCCTCGACTTGAACATTGGGGCCTTACCCCTGAAGGACCTGAATGAGTTGCACATCAAAGTTGCAGAAGAAATTCATGAGAGAGGCATCGCCTCATATGAAAAGTGTGCGCAGTTAACTGAAGACATCAATTAGTTAAGGCAGGAATCAGATAACACCAAGAAAGAATTGAGCGCAGCCAAGGAAAAGGGCCAGAAGCTGAAGGAAACCATTTCAGCTATGTGCGCACACATAAAAGAATGCGAGGAAGAAGATGACATGGAAGACACAATAAAGAAAATTGGGGCCAAGGTAGAGTCCCTTACTACTGAGAAAATGGAAATGGAAATCGCGTATAAAGGAAAAATCACAAAACTGGAGGCTCGGCACCCTGTCATTCCGTCAGATCAGTGCCCAGCTCCAGCTAAGGACATCAAAGTAACCATGGAAGGAATTTCGTCGGAAGTGATGAAATTCCAAGACTTCCTTGAGCGGATAACTACAACAGTAACCGGGTTGAACAAGGATCCTGCGCTACAGTAGGTAAGGGTAGAGGTAGAACAAAAGCAGCAGCAAGTTGATGCTGCAAGTATACAAATGAGGAATGCGCCAGCGAGAGAGAAAGTGCAGAGATTTAATGAGGTCAAGGACCTGCAGAAAGAGCTGGAAACACTAAGAGAGAAAGAGGCTGCCGCATCGGATAGGAAGCAGCCTATTGAGCAAGAAGGCCTCGAATTAATGCAGCAATTTGATGCAAAGTTCGTAGAACTTCAGTCAGCAGAAGGCACTATGCAGGAACAAGTGGCTTGGGAGAAGGTCTCGCAGGATACTCTGGAGACGCTTCAAGGATTCGAACAGAAAGCCAAGAACGTAGTTGCGGAGTTGCAACAAATTGTGCAAAGCTTCACAGTAAAGCTTGGGACAATGAAAGATGCGGAACCAGAGTCTGCAGGTGGAAGTGGCTCGGGACGAGCCATAGGTGAGTGTTAGGGCCCTGTTGGGCGGGGCCCAAGTGGGTTGGAAAAATATACAAGTATGGAAAATCACGCGTAGCGCGTTGTGGCAAGAAGAGGAAGCAGTTTTGGTGAAAGTGCATTGCGTGCTGCAACAGGAAGAGAAAGAAGTTTTGGTGAAAGCGCATTGCGTGCGGCGGCAGGCGACGAACAATTTGAGGGTTTTGCGCGTGTTGCGCGATGGCAATGACTAAGGCATGGTCGCACAGCAGGACGATGCGCATGATAGAACATAAGCTATTTTTGGGTAGAACATGGGTAAAGGTCAAATGAGGATATGACCTAGTTTGGGTAAGGAACAGGTGGATGGCAGATGAAAGCGACCTGTTCAAACATGTGGCAGGAAGCAGTTGAGAAGCTAGGACACGACGCCGATGGCGACAGGAAAGCGAAGGAGTGGAAAGGGAAAGGCCATGATGCAGTTGTAATTGCTTGGAGGAATGCGGCTGTTAGAAGAGCGTGTGAGCCACGAGTGGCCCAGCTGGAGCACGTGGAGTAATCTGTCGACGACGACAGCTAGGGTAGAAGTTAGCAATGCTGGTTTTGTAGACCTAAGGGTTTTTGCTTATGAATTGTAAAGATATGCCTGTGGGCATAATCTATAAATAGGCATGATTTTGTATGGGAAAGAGTTGTTGTTGGTTGGGTTGTTGAACTCTTCATTTTGGTTAAGTGTTGATTATTGTAGAATCTTAAGTTAAGAATAGCCATTGTAAAGGCTCTGTAGCTGAGTGCGCAGAGACCTATCTAAGAGAGAGAAGAGAGTCTGCAGCTGAGTGCGCAAAGACCTATCTAAGAGAGAGAAGAGAGTCTGCAGCTGAGTGCGCAGAGACCTATCTAAGAGAGAGAAGAGAGTCTATAGCTGAGTGCGTACAATAAGAACGGTTGTACCCTTCCCATTAAGAGAAATATTAACAACCATTCTTATGGACTTAGCCTCCATCCGAGGGGTGAACCACGTTAAATTATGTGTTGTGTGACCAATGTGTTTTTATGATTGTTTAATTGCTTGGTATGTATGTTTAATGCTGGAAACTTCTTTATGTGATTTATTTTATATGTATTCACCACAGTGAATGGGAATAATATGTTAAGTAATGCATGCGTAGAGGACTGTTAAGTATTCAACATGTATGAATATGTCGATGGGAATGTATGAATCTATCTATTTGTCAAGTAGCGAACACTGCACAGTAACGTATGTTATTAAACCATCCACAATTTACTAATAAGACTTGAATGGAGTAAAAGGATAAAGGACATTAAGTAGAATGGTTAGAATTGAACATCCTGGGAAGGATGCGCAGTCTCGTGGATGAGCCGAGTCATTGAAGGTTGCTGCAAGGTAGCTCTTGATAGCTTACTGTCGTAACTCAAAGGTATCCTGTATCGCACAATCATTGGAGGTGCGAGCGTAGTTTTGCGCTAAAGGTGCAAGTGAGAGAGCGCAATTATCTATCCACACAACCTGCAAGGCAGTGTGCTACTTATTAGCTTCCCCCCCATCGCATCACCCGGTTGTGGAAAATTGATTCTGCAACCACCCCCTCCAGCTTCACCTCAGGTGAGACCTTAGGATGTGCACAGCCTGTTGCCGAAAGGGCCAGTGAATTGGGGTTTTGTTGGTTCCTTGAACCGCAAAGTACCTAGGTCTACACTGGAAACCTCAAGAAGGAGACTGACATCCAACACTTCCCTGTGTATCACAAAATCTGTAGCATATCTAGGAAGTAGAAATGGAGCTATGGATCCTCCACTCATGCAGATGTAGCTGCCTTATTGGGCATGGTAATAATCTCCAAATGCTTCAATAATGGGCATGGAATTCTCTAACATGCAATTTGGTTCCTCTACAAAAATAAGCTAACATAAGGGCATGATGAACTTCTCGCAAACCTGCTTGTAGTAGTTCGCATACTTGCTTTCCCATGTGGGTTGATAGGCTATGAAGAGAGGTGTCTCCTTTCTATTCCATGAACAACCCAAGTCTAGGAAGGTGTGTTTGCTCAACAGGCAATCTATCAAATAAGAAGACATAAAGAAGTATGCTTTCTTCTGAGTCATTCCTCCTTGGGCGGCGGTTAACTATGATTCCAGGCTTTCTGAAATTATATCAGCCCAATTGAAAATGGTACCAGACATGGCTGCATGGAATATTACTGGTACCCATCCAAGATTGAAGATATTACCATTAGGCATGCCGAAGATTCGGCTCAACATCAAAATAATGAGTCTATAGGGAGTTTTCAGGAGGTTGCTTTCATATTCATTGGTCTGCCTTTGTCTTATTTTTCTGTCAGCTATCGTCATTTTCCTAACAAAGACCAGAGGGTCCATGGGGTGTTCTGCTATCCAATTATTGTCCAAATAAGCTCTTGCCAGGGGAAATCTGTAAGTGGCTGTGATATGTTCAGGTGCGAACGATGCCATATTCATTCCATTCTTGTCATTTATGAACCTGGTGTTAGTTTTGACATGAGGGATCAACCAGTCAAGGACCTCAAAACATGGAAATAACTCCGGTCGGGTTGTTGCCTTATGGATACAGGACTTCTTAATGTTTGCGTATACCAAAGTATCTTCTAGGGGGGCATTAGGGTATTCCTGATCCCTGGTGAATCTATATAAGTCATCCCAGTGAAACTCTGGGGTAGAGCTTCCTGGGGGCACATTAGTGGTGGCTTGTGTATCACTCAACATGGTTTCAAATGAGGTATCTAGAAGGATATCCACGTCTGAATCTGACTCTACCTTTTGCATGGCCTTCTTCCTTGCAGATCTTCTATGCATGTCAAACTTGTGTCGACGAGGTAGCACAAATGAGGAATTGGGAAAATTTAGAAGCAATCAACACCATAGATACTACCCAGAATACAACGTAACTAATCAATGAATAAGTAATAGCAACTGACTCTTTTCAATCCCAAACATTCTTTTAGAATAATGGCAGCCAGACTCAAAACAAAAAGAACATTCATGCAGTAACTCCAAACTAAGTGCTTTCAAAACCAAAACATGGAAGTTTCTGACATCTCATTCATACATATTTGTTGAGTTGAACCAAGAACCTTCTTCCATTAAAGGTAAGAACACTATAGCATTTGGGTTTTACCTCTTATTCGAGTAAGAAGCGGGCAATTTGGGGAGCAAACAGGTTTCGTTTTGTTTTCCTACCTGTTCAAACTGAAGGAGGCTACTTTTACATGATTACTCAATAGATAAGATTGTACAGTGCGCGCATCGTATTGATTAATGAGTAGGACGGTATTACAGGATTGTGATAGTTTGAAGTGTCATATAGGCGCTAACTTGGAATCACATGGGAATTTCCATTGTGGTGGGAAACAAAAGAACAATGCACATTACTGTTTTCCAGTGCAGGGGTTGTTTTGTTAGAGGTTTGTTTTAACGCTTACACATCGGACGAATGTAGCATTGTAGGCATGGGAAGGGTTTTCATCATATGCTACGGGGCGTTATTTCTCGTTGGTAGTGTGTAACACAGAACCAGGAGGATGCGGTCTTGCCATATTGTCTCTTAAAAGCATTCATGAGGAAGGCAACTTGGTTTGACGTTTTGGGGTACGTCTTGAGAAATTTTTCTTCAATAAAAGTCGCAAAGGTAGCGGGGATGAATGACTCTACGTATGCAGAGGGAGGTTAGCACAAGTCTGCACCAAAATTATCATAGCGACTTAGTGTTCAAGGGCCTGCGAGGAAACCACACCAAGTGTATGGCCGAGGAGGAACACAAAACACCGTGGGTGACTTAAATGACTGTGCATGAAACTCACCCTTTAGACTGTCAAAAGACAAGCCTCAAATGGATTTATTCCTCATAACAAGAAAACAAAGGAGAAGGACACCCACCTGGTGCTTTTGAAGTGGTCTCCTATGATCGACATGTCTACCCAGATGAATAAGGAGCTGACAAAACGTCCACTGTCTGATACTGGAAGCTTTCTCAGCTTGAGAACAATGAGCAATTTGAAACTCCATTCTATGCGTATATAGTAGGAGATTTAATTCCCCGTGGGTGAATTAATGCGTGTTTGGTGGGAACGAGGCTCGACGCATAAGTGTATGAATGCCGCACAAGTCGTATTAAATGGCTTCATCAACCTGACGTTTCTATAGCTTTCAGATGTGTAGCGGTGGCGATTTGAACAAGATCTTCCTGTGTCGAGCGGCATTTTAAGTTTAAGACTTGCGATGGCGCGAGGAATGACACAACGACACTCTTAATTGCAGAACTTGTGACTATGGTAGGGAAGCTATCGTTAAGCCTTGCGCCAGAGAGATGCGACAATGGTAAAGTTAACGGGAAGGAGAGTATGGCAGTGATTTTGAGCTTAGGTTCTGCACAACAGGCGGAGAAGCGAAGGTTAGGTCTTGCACCCAAAATATGTGCAAATGGGAAGGAAAAAAGGGCGTGAAAGTCAGGCGGCGACTTTAGGTTTAAAACCACACGCAATGGCGGAGAGTTTAGAATTAAGTCTTGCGACGAGATGATGCGCCAATATGGCGTAGATTTTACGTCTAGAAATTGTGCGGAAGGCGGAGAGTTTACATCTAGAAGCTGCGCGAAAGGAGGAAATTTAAAGAACTCATTGGCGCAACGGGGGTAAGGTTAAGACCAACACTTGCGCCCTTCGTCGCAAAGTTAAACTTGTGAGTTGCTCTTTTGGTGCACATTTAAAAACTCAAAATGCGCTTTGTATTTAAAGATAGAAAAAAATGCTTTAGCTGAAGAGATAGATGTTTTTTTGGAAAAGATCGATCACTTAGGAAAAATTTGAAAAGAAAAAATGGCTAAGTTTGAACAATAAGCTTCAAAACAAAAATCAAAAGGAGGGGCCCCAAACATTTACAATAATTTTTTTGGCGGGGGGATGTTGCAGCTACAACAATTGGCGATTCGCTGCTGAACACAGATCTCTGGAAAAAAATTCTATCATGATCAGAATGACTTTTAAACTGATAGCTCCAAGTGTAACAAAATGCCCTACAGTTCAAAATTTAAGAATGCAGTGATCTATTTATCATATTGGTCATTTAGGAAAGGGGACTCAGACTTATACTTCTTTCAAACTCTATCAAGGCCAGAGTATGGAGTTAATTCTCTTAGGATCTGTCTTTATGGTGTTTTGACTAAAAGAGGACTCCACAGGATCGTAACAATATCTCAGAGGGATATTCGTTTGTTCCCCATTCCCATGCTATTTGCATCCCTTTTGGATGTTCCTATAACTGACAGCTTTTGTTGTTTAAGCCTCCCAAAAATAACTTTCTTAAAATTCCAATCCTTTGATTTGGGTTCTTCAATCCATAATGTCCTTTTGTGTGAGCAAGAGATTTTATTTGATTATCAAGCTTCACGGACGGAAAAGAACCTTGCTTGAGCTGATTTATTTGAATAGCTTTCTAGATTGAAAATTTTTCTTTATCTCAACCATGTTTTAATTGAGGCGAGAACTTCTACAAATCAGACTCTTTGATGTAAGCCCTTTTGGATTTTATTTGTAGCATGGGATCATTTTAAATTCCATATACCTGTGAGGCATGCTTCCTTTCTGTGGGTCCATAATAGAAAAACAACCTTGGGATGGGCATTAATGTTAAAGTGGATGGGACCTCAAGATAGTGAGAGAGAAATATTGAATCATTAGTCATTTAACAGGGATTATTTTGACCAAACAGGAAAGGATCTCTACATTCTCAAAGGCTAATCAGTGAAAGAAAAGTTACGGAGCTATATTTTCTTTACAAGTGAGATTCTGTCTTCAAGACTTCTAGGTTTGATGGGAGTTATGTCCTATCGCTAAGCCATGAGCTGAGCTAGGTTTTATTAGTAAAGAAAAGAGGAAACCCAAATGGAAAGTACAAAAGACAAATAACTGACTAGACTACTGAAAATGCTCATAAAACAAAACAAGAAAGTAAGGAAAATAAAAGGAAACAAAAGACATTGTTTATTTATGTACAAAATATCACTGAGACTATGCAAAGTATTGCTTCAAGGCGAGGTCATTGAGGGGAAGGATTACTTCCTCTCCTTGGAGGTCTTTCAGCTTGTAAGTGGATGGGCCGAGCTTTTCGGAAATTAGATAAGGGCCGACCCATAAATGTTGGAACTTCGTATGCATTCCTTTACCTTCATGTGGATGATCCCATTTTAGAACTAAGTCACCTACTTTGAAATTCCTTTTTCTGGATTTTCATTTATCAAACCATCTTTTGACTATGTCTTAGTGTTGGTGGAACCGGTCTTTGGATTTCTATCGAGATTCTTCAAGTTTCAGTAAAGTGTCAATTCTAGACTGTAAAACTTGACTACTGGTACCTCGGGAGGCTTGGGCCAATTGAAAAGATGGGAGTAAGAGGTTAGGAGGGAGGATAGCTTCTCTACCGTAGACGAGGGTATACTGGGAAACTCCCAAAGCATTCTTTGGAGTGACTCTATCTTCCCATAAAGCATTTGGGAGAGCAGTGTACCAGCTTCTCTCATTTTCAATTACAGTTTTCTTGAGAATTTGGATGAGATTTTTGTTTGAGGATTCAGCTAATCCATTTCCCTGGGGTAGTAATTGGCTGAATAATGTAATATAATTCCTCTTTCATAAATAAATTCATTTATGTTAAAAGATGAAAAATAAGTTGCATTATCAAAGACTAGGGAAATTGGAACCCCAAACCTAGTTATGATGTTATCCTTTAAGAAGTTGATAACTACATCCTCATTAATTTTGCGCAGTGGAACAGCCTTTGTCCATCTCGTAAAATAGTCTCTGGCAGTTAGAATATATCGGTGCTGCAGAGAAGAATTTGGTTTTATATCTCCAATGACATCTATACCCCATTGTTCGAATGGTTCTGAGATAATAAGGAGCTGCAACGGTCCTGCTGCTTTGGGTAATTTCCCAGCACTTCTTTGGAACACATCACAACTCCACGCATAGGCATGGGCATCTCTAAAAAAAGTGGGCCAGTAGTATCCATCCCTCAGTATTTTGTGGGTTTTTGTATCCTCGGAAAAATGTCCTCCAACAGGGCCATCATGTCATTCTTTAACGACCTTACTTGCATCTTCCTTCTCTAAACATTTGAGAAAGATGCCATCATAATGTTTTCTGAAAAGTACTCCATCAATGATCTGATAAGCTGTTGATTTCAACCAGAGTACTCTTCTTTGCTTAGAACTCCAATGCTCTGTTAGGTACCCTTGATGTAAGTAATGCACTAAGTCCTTGTACCAAGATTCAGGCGCTGTAAAAATAGGGCATACTTCAACTGCATTTAGCTCGGCTTCATTTTCCCAGTCTGGCTCTTCATCAATTGGATGTTCAGTGAGAAATTTACATAGGCCTTGGCCTTTAACGATGGTAGCTAGTTTAAATTCTAAATCATATTCTTGAAGAGCGGTGACCCAATTTCCTCTTCTTTCTCCCAATTTATTTTGAACGAAAAGGGATCTAATGGCTGGATGGGGAACTACAACTTTAGTTCTGTTCTTAAGAATATATGGCCTGAACTGCTTTACTACTTTGAATATGGCGTATGCCTGTTTGCCTACAACAGGATAGTTCAATTCAATGCCTTGCAGACTAGTGCTCATAAAAGAGATTGGGTATTCATCTCCTGATTCTACCTTTTGCGTAAGCACAGCTGCGAGAGAGTCATCTAAAGCAAAGGTATATAAAATAAAATATTTGTCAAAATTTGGACTTCTTAGAGAGGGAGCATTGGCTATGGCTGCTTTGATATCCTTAAATGCATCCTTTTCTAAATCTGTCCATTTGAAATTCACACTTTGCTTGACCATTTGCTACAAAGGTTTGACGGTCTGAGCGAAATCAAGGACAAATCTTCGAACAAAATTAATCGTGCCCGTAAACGATTGCATAGATTTTTTGCTGTGGGGCATGGGAATTTTGTTGATAACTTGCACTCTCTCTTGATCTATCGAAATTCCCTTTTTGAAATGATGTGACCAAGAAGATTTCCCTCAAGGACCATGAACACTTTTCTTGGGGTTTAGAGAGATACCATATTTCCTGCATCGGTCAAAAATCTGTTTTAAATGGAAAACATGGTCCTCTCTTTTCTTTGAAAATATTGTCACATCATCCAGATAGACTACAACACAATGACCTCCCAATCCTCGAAAGTAAATTTCCATTGCTCGTTTGAAAGTATCTCATGCGTTTATCAATCCGAACAACATTCTTCGGTATGTGAATGTTCCCCACTTAGTGTGGAAAGTAGTCTTAAGCTGGTCCTCTTCTGCTACCAATACTTGATTGTAATCTTTGAAAATATTGTCACATCATCCAGATAGACTACAACACAATGACCTCCCAATCCTCGAAAGGAAATTTCCATTGCTCATTTGAAAGTAGCTCATGCGTTTATCAATCCGAACAACATTCTTCGGTATGTGAATGTTCCCCACTTAGTGTGGAAAGTAGTCTTAAGCCGGTCTTCTTCTGCTACCAATACTTGATTGTAATCATAGAAACCATCTAGAAGAGAAAAACTTTCTGATCCTAATACCATTTGCAGAAATTGTTCCATTGGAGGAACAGGATAGTTATCTTTCTGAAGGTGTCCATAATACGCAGGGAAAAATTATGTAATCTGGAACCGTGTTTGAAAAGTACAAGACTATGCTCGACGTTTCGATCTCTCCTCTGAGATCATCTTCAGGAAACTTTGAGAGACTAATATGTAATGGCTGTGGAAAACTTCATTTAAATACTAAAACATTTTTCTTCATTGACCATTAGATTAATATATTTTTCATGCAGGTCGGCTTATTTTAATTATTTGTTGTTAGTTTTGGGTTTTTGTTCTTTGCAAAGAGTGTAGTAGTGGGGTCTATGTATCACTCAATTTTTTCCCATCATCCCTGTTCATGCATGTTGGGTTTAACCTAATTTCTATCTTCTCCCTTACCTTTCGTTTAATTAGATCTTCCTCTTTTGCGATTATTGTGGCTTTTTCCATGCATATATGATGTTTGGTTAAGTGTGCATGTTCGGCTAAAGCGGATTTTTTAACCCTATCATGTTTTATATCGGCGCAATGTTCTTTGAGCCTAACTTTAAAAGATCTGCCAGTTTCGCCAATGTAAACATATTGGCAAGAACATGGTATTAAGTATACTCCTTTATATAACTCGGGTTTGATTGGGTCTTTTAGTGAGTCTACCATTTTTCTGATGGTTTTCAGAGGTCTGAAAGAAACACTAATGTTCTTTTTTCTTAGAATTTTGGCTATTCTCTCCGAGGAACCTTTCATGTATGGAAGGGAGATTCTATTCCAATTGTCTTCATTGTTAATGTCAATCCTCTTCCTCTGAGGTTTTTTGGCATTGTTTATAGTTGTGTTGATTTGATTGTTGTTATAGCCATTATCTTTGAAAACCTACTTTAGATGTTTTAGCTCTTGTTCAACATGTTCCTTATCACAAATTCTTAATGCTCTAGTTGTTAGGGTGTTGAGAACCCCAATCTTTTGCAGAGGATAATGGTGGGAGTCCGCATATAGATACCTATCTGTGTGTGTTTTCTTCATATAGACCTAGTGTGTTATTGATCCATTGTCTGACCTAGATATTAGTACATCGAGGAAAGGAATACAGCCATTCTTCTCAATTTCCATAGTGAATTTTATGTTATCGTTGCAATTTTTAAGGTGATCAAAGAAACGATGTAGGTTTTCCTCTCCATGTGGCCATACTACGTCCGTATCGTCCACGTAGCATTTCCATTTTCAGGGTTTCAGAGGAAAAGATTCTATGGCTTGTCTTTTGAATTTTTCCATGTATAGATTAGCGATAATCGGGGATAGCGGGGAGCCCATAGCCACACCCTCTACTTGTTCGTAGAATTAATCTTGGAATGTGAAAAACGTGGAACGTAAACAAATCTCTACTAGTTTGGTTATGTTATCATCCATAAGCTCTCTAATGGTTTCAATCGCCTCACTCAGTGGTATTTTTTTGTAAAGGGATTTGACATCGAAGCTTACTAAGATATCCTCCTTGTTGAGATTTTCCATTTGGACTTCATTAATCCAGCTATGGGAGTCTGGATTAATGAAGTCCAAATGGAAAAGCTCAACAAGGAGGATATCTTAGTAAGCTTCGATGTCAAATCCATTTACACAAAAATACCACTGAGTGAGGTGATTGAAACCATTAGAGACCTTACGGATGATAACATAACCAAACTTGTAGAGATTTTTTTACATTCCATGTTTTTCACATTCCAAAATCAATTATACGGACAAGTAGAGCATGTGGCTATGGGCTCCCCACTATCCCCGATTGTCGCTAATCTATACATGGAAAAATTCGAAAGACAAGCCATAGAATCTTTTCCTCTCAAACCCCAAAGATGGAAACGCTACGTGGACGATACGGATGTAGTATGGCCACAATACTACATATGGGCGGATTTTTCCACGAAACGTTTCCACATTTTCAACATTCGTCGGTTCAAAAAATGATTTTTTAACCTTTTTTTTTGTCAAGGTGGAAAAATCGTGGCAATATCCACGTTTTTTAAAGTTCCATGGACATTCATTGATATAGGGACGAAAAATCTAGGTTTCAGTTTTCGTGGCAACAGGGACGAATGTTGAGGTAAATGCTACATGTATAGTCCCAAAGATCCATAAAATCCCAAGAAAGAGGGGGTTCCTTCAAGAAATGGTAAAGTAATGTTAAGAAGTCTCAAAATAGTCTCCAAAGGCTAGAACTCCAATGCATGCAAATTCATGCTAAAAAGTGGGCATTATAGCAAGTGGATCCACCAAATACAAATGAACTCCACAAAGTGCTCAATAAGACCCCAAAAAATCAAATTCCTCTCCATAAATCATGCATAAGAAACCTCCTCAGGTGGGATTTGGCTTCAAATGGGTGAGAATCCTCCACAAAGTAGGATAGAAACCATACAAAGTGGAACGTTCTTCAAATAAAGGCACAAATTAATGGATATAACACCTCTAGGTTAAATGTTATGACAAAAATTCCATGCACTCATGTGTAGGTGCTCTATAAAGCTAAATGTGCAATGCTAGGGTTCCCTTAAATGTTATTTACTCCATGCAATGATACCTCAAAGGGGACGCTCCTCCAAAGGTGGCATATAAAACCTCTCAAAAGTTGAGCATTAATAACCTAGATCCATAAATCACTTCCGATAACTCCTTCCGTTAGGATTAAACCATGGTATGTACCATATTATCCTCAATATGATAGAAACTTTCTATTACATGAGCTATTTTCCCCAATTGCTCAGTCGTCGAATCGACACCTTCCTCTAGTACACGGTTTAAGATTCTTGGTATTTAATATGAAGACCACTGATGCTACTACACTTACAATCTGCGTTCGACTTTACGAACTGGGACAAAATTGTTTTTGTAATCTTTATTTTTAGAATGACAGTGCTACTTTACCTTTTTATTTTGTTGCCCTTATCGGCTGGTCTGTAATAAAACAGGAACTTCAACCATATCAAAAGAACTTCAACCATCTATGAATCTGCT
The DNA here is from genome assembly GCA_027924585.1 of Larix kaempferi. Classification (NCBI taxonomy): domain Eukaryota; kingdom Viridiplantae; phylum Streptophyta; class Pinopsida; order Pinales; family Pinaceae; genus Larix; species Larix kaempferi. Next base: position 13,001,330 of record BSBM01000158.1, on the reverse strand, counting down.
CTCTACTTGGTCTACCTACATTTTACTTATGCTTCATAACCCTTCCCTTTCTCCACCATACGATAGATTTAATATGTATAACGAGATCTAGAGGGAGGGATATAAAGAAGAAGCATCCAGGGTTCTTAATCAACTATTGAGAACAAAAGTTGACTGGAGTCGCATAGTTCTCTTTGCTCAAACCATAACATAGCATGTAACATGTAAGGAGTGCTTAAACTTATTCTATCCCAAGTACGTGTGGCATTCATAGTGTTGAATGAAAAATTAAAACATATATTGTTGTCATTGGCATTCAATTATGGCGTAGGGTACACAATTAGAGTGACAAACAAACTTGCTATTAGTTTTCAATCCAATAGAAAATACATACAATAGAAAATAAATTAAATTAAGTAAACAAATTATAAAATTAAAACATATATAAAATAATTTAATTTTATGTAATGTATTATATGAAAAATTTTAAAAATAAATAAAACAAAAATAGAAAGAAAGCATAAACATAAATTGAAAAACCAAACGCCATTGTTCACCCGCTCGCTTGGAGAAACACGTGCAGAGGAGGCATCCCACCAGCCCGCTCGAGACCTGGAGAAACCCACGCAAAGGAGGCACCCACCAGCCCTCTCGAGACTTGGAGAAACACGCACAGAGGAGGCAGCCCACCAGCCCACTCGAGACCTGGAGAAACCCATGCGGAGGAGAAGGAAAATCTTGGAAAAACCCACACATAGGAGGCACCATCAACACAGTTGTAGGAGAGGCACAAAATGGTACGGTTTCTGGAATTTAAACCCTAGATATGCATAATATTCTTGTTTCAGGGCATTCCAAATTTATCTCCATTTGGAATCATTCAAAATTCGATGCCATGTTGCTACAAACACACCTTGTAATATTCCTTGTTCTCTTCACACCTTGCCATGTTCTCTTCACGCAATTGGGCATAATTTTTAGGGAAATTTTCTCACCCTATTAGGGTTCAGAGATTCTCTGAAGACCTTACTTACACCCACATAGAATGTTGCGGTTGATGTTGAGAAGGAAGTAGTAATGTTTGGGATTGTCTTTAGGGACGAGAAGTGGAGTAGGCGGGGAGCTTTTGTTGAAGGTAGGTGGTGTAGGACTCCGTGTACTCTCAGTCAAGTAGATTGTGGTATTGGTGGGGTTGTTAAATTCATTTTGTGGTAAGTAGACTTGACCCTTACAAACCCTATTTATCTTATCACAACATTACAATAAAGAATTCCATATCTACAAACACATGGATAACTGAAACTCTGAACAGCAAGCTATGAATTGCAGCAATCGGGCACTCCTCTGTTTTATTAACTCAAACAGAAAATTACATACTACACTTTCTAATCACTAGCAAACTATAAAATTAATGAGCAACACTCACCCAATTCTCAGAACTAAATCCCTATATTGTATAGCCAGACCAATGCCTATACATTCCCTGTCTATCCCCTCCACTAGAAAAACAATGCACGCCCATACGACTGTCACTTTCCATGCTCCTCTCCTCTCCTCATCTCATTGTCTCTCTCCTCTCCCCATATCATCGATTGTCTTCTCCTAACCTAATGAGATTTATGACAACAAACCATAAATATGGTGAATTTAGCTCTCACAAGTTCATGACTATATATTTATTGCCCATAACTTTCTATTTTGGGGATGTTTCTCCCTACTTAGCCTTGTGACATATGCCCTTCTGCATTTTAATCTCCATAATATTTTTTATTTGTTTCCAATAATAATTTTTTCAACAAATGTTTTGGAAATGAGGATTTCCTTTAGATTAGTTATTAGTGTCTAGATATTAGCTTCCTGTGTAATATGTTATTGTAATTATTTTCTTGAATTTTTGTTGTAAGGTATTTGTATATGAAAATGCTTTTTCAGTGTTGCTGCTGATGTAAAAGGTACATGATGTAGATCAACTTCAATATTTTCTTCAGGCCTCTTGACACCATTAAAATTTTGTGGTAAGGTGGTGAATGTGGTTTCTATAATCGTTCTTTTCACTTGTATGTTGTGGCATTTATTGATTGGATTTACTATTTATTGGTGATGTTGTGAGGGTTGACACACAATCTTTTGTTATTATACTTCAGTATTTCTTAAGTAGGTTTTCTTGAGTTTTGCTTATTTTCTCAATCTGTTGTTTTATCTCTAGTCCTACACTATACTTACTTTTTTTTTTTTTCTTCTGTTGATGTGAGCTTGCTAAACTTTCTCACATAAATCTAAAGTTTGCATTCAAACTCCAATCTGTAATGTTTTAGCTTCTTGTATTGTTATGGTGGCATTGGCATAGTGTTGATGTGCAATTGATTAAATTTTCCCCATGACTGAAATGCCTTGTCAAATATTGTTCCTTTTGTTTGTCTTTTAAATTACTTAGTTTAGATAAGATATTCATATCTATCTTATGCTGAGAACCAGGGATAAGAATGACATTGCCTGATTCCTTTTGCAGGGATGCAATCTGCTATTTACCAGTTAGTTATGCCTTCTAACGTGTTTCCTTTTTATTTTCTAGGGTACAAAGAAAGGCCATTTGGCATAAATACCGTGTAGATCTAGATTTGAAACAAAAAGTGGATTCATTTTACTCTTAATGCGCTTGCATGGCATTGCTTGCTTTGAACTAGGTCTAAGGGGTCCAATTTTAATCCTGCTATTAGCCTATTATGGTATTTATTATGTTTCCCAAGTACATGGTGCTATTGGTTTCAACTTTCTACAGTAAAACACTATTAAAAAATCTACCTTTTGACCAATGAGAGAAAACTTTATTACTTAATGATGAAGACCTTATTGTTGCATTTATAATTTATGTAATGATTGCATGATTAAATCTTTAAATGCCTTGCACATGTCTGTAATAGATTGATTTGCTTCTAAAGTGGCATTGGTTTGCTTGGTGAATTACTTTCTTTTCTTTCTTTTGAGATGATGTTTGATAGCTAGGGATCTGGATGATGATCAAGATTGAGCCAGCTAGTATACATTGATATTAATTAGAAACATAAATTGAAAAATGATATCATAGGGTTATTACTTATTCAAGGTAAATGCATATTTTAGCTTGCCCTGTTGAATATTTTTCTCCCTCACTAAGTAAATTCCGTTTATTTTTCTTTAAGTAGTTAACTCTTTCTTGGTTTCTGGGAATGTTTATACCAGCTATAAAAGGACAAGAAACTGAGGAGCAGCAGCAGGAGTGGCTTCCCCTTGCATATAAAATGCAAATAATCGGTTGTTATGCACAAACAGAGATGGGCCATGGTTCTAATGTCCAAGGGATTGAGACAACTAAAACATTTGACCCAGATACTGATGAATTTGTTTTAAATAGCCCAACACTGACTTCAACCAAGGTGAACAAAGGACATAAAATTTCCTATCTTACTAGCACATATGCATAAGTTCATTTTCAGAATTTCCAACCCATAAAGCACACAAGCTCAATAGTCACTAAGTTTTTTTGACCCAAAATCCGACGGCTAAAAAGTCGAATTTGCTACAACCTATGGTCGACTATCTGCCAATTCCAGTCTTTTTTATTGTCGGTGGGATATCGGCTAAAATCCGACGTAGTTCAAGATGTCGGATATTCAACTAGAAAACACGTCAGTTAACCAACTTCCTCCAGCTTCACAGGTAGTCGGATTATCATCTTTCGCCATCAATTATGCATCGATTTATTCATCGTTTAAGCGACGTATTTGCCATAAAAATGTTGGAGTATGTCGTCGGTTAAGCGACGTGTATGCCATACAAAAAAAATGGAATCCGACGTTCCGAGCCGTCGGTCGTATTGCAAAACTGTCGGATGTTACCATACAGTCGTCGGATTGGGTCGTCGGTTAAGCGACGTGTATGCCATACAAAAAAAAAGAAACTGATGTTCCGAGCCGTCGATAGTATTGCAAAACCGTCGGATATTACCATAATTTCGTTGGATTAGAGCGTCGGTTAAGCGACTACCCATTACATTTTTAAAAAAATAGCATTTTTCAAATAGAAATTTTCATACTGCAGGAAATCAATATATTCTATCTCTATTTTGAAAATATGTAGAATAATTACATATATATATATATATATAACTGAGAACCCCATTATGCTCTTCCCATTGTATTAATAGTGGAGTAGCCTAAGGGAATAGAGCCGTTGTAATAAATCCATTGTATTAGAGTCATTGTATTAAGCGACGGAGTCAATCATTATTCAAGTTGACCTACAGGCTAGTGGGTGCCTATTAAGGTGGCATAAAAGATTGTACTCTAAGTCTCAAGTGCTAATGTCTATGGAACTTACTTTATGGACTATAGGATTTCCATGTAGCAGAATAAAAGGACTAGGAAGTTATGTAACATTGTGGCATATTCGTCACAAAGATATGATAGTGTGCTTCCATTGTGTCAAGGTACTCTTACCTAACTTCTCTAATTTGGTATACTGAGGAGTTTGTATATTCATGTATGAGATCATATTCTTTGAATAAGGATCATTAGATAGTTAATGGGTAGTTACTTAATGTAAAAGACTCATTTTTATTAAATAAGAACCAGTAGGTGGTTGGTAGTCATTAATTTTGAGATTGCATGTAGTTAGGGTTTTGGGTTGTAGAAAGCCAACATCGTAGCCATTCATTGAGCTCCTCTTTGTTTCAAGAATAATTTCATATTCTCTACTGAACAGGGCCAACCACGTGAAGGTGGAAGCTCTTATGGCCCCTCCCTCCCCTCACATCACTCTCAATTCCCCATAACCAATGCATGCACTCGAAAAAACAAATATGTGCAAATTCATCCATATTTTATCATGAACTTTCATCCATTATTCATTCAATAAATGCTAACATTCACTAAACCATTGTTTTTGTCGATACACACATTCATTCAATAAAAGATAACATTCAATAAACCATTCATTAATCATTCAGTCAACACATTCATTCAATAAAAGCTGAAATTCAATAAAGGTAACAGTTTACTACACTGAATCATTAAAACATTAGAAAATTCATTAAACCATTCAATGAATTTTCGCCATCCAATGAGTTTCCACGGTCTTCAGTTTCAGCCTGGAAACGGTTGACAATTCATGGTATTACATTTCCCTTCGACTGCAAATGACAAACTCATAGTTCACTATTAAGGTTTTTCTGACAAAGCTAACGGTCAAAGAAATCTTGAGAGTGAACTATGAGTTTTCCATATTGCAGCTTAAGGGAAACGTAAATATAGAATGAATCGTCACCATTGTCAGAATATTCATTGAGCTCCTCTCTGTTTCGAGAATAATTTCATATTCTCTACTGAACAGGGCCAACCACGTGAAGGTGGAAGCTCTTATGCCCCCCCCTCACATCACTCTCAATTCCCCATACCCAATGCATGTACTTGAAAAAAACAAATATGTGCAAATTCATCCATATTTCATCATGAACTTTCATCCATTATTCATTCAATAAATGCTAACATTCACTAAACCATCGTTTCAGTTGATCAACACATTCATTCAATAAAAGATAACATTCAATACACCATTCATTAATCATTCAGTCAACACATTCATTCAATAAAAGTTGAAATTCAATGAAGGTAACAGTTTACTATACTGAATCATTAAAACATTAGAACATTCATTAAACCATTCATTCATTCATTAGACCAAAAATAGTGGACAATATATTGTTATCGAAAATATTTAGACGTTGTTTTTCCCGTCCTTCTTTATATAAGTTTTTCTTCTCTTCAATGGTATTTAATCTATGAGAGGACCATCTACATCATCTGGACTTTTTCTTCCAGTTCTTTGTTCTTTAGCAGGTGCTTTTGGTGATGTTTGCAATATCCTAGCTGATTGTTGTTCTAGACCTAGATTTTGCGGCAAGGGGTTCGGATTTGTTGCAACAATGTGAAAATGTTACATCGTTATATTTTTCTATTGTAATGACAAGTTTTTCATTTAAAACAATTCATTACGAAGGTGTTTTTTTACCAGGTGTGACCAAATCATGTTGTTGATGTTCTTGTCCAGTCTCAATCTGTACATTTTCACCCTCTACATGCTCTGCAGTTGAAATACGGTGAACTACAATGAATGGTTACCATTTGCAATGCTATACATAAAATTGTAGCATATGAATAAATTCATTACCGGTATTTGAAGCTTGATCATCGATTTTTTGTTGTCCCTCCTCGACACTAATGGGATCATTACTTTCCTGTTAAAAACAGAGTCAATATTTTACATCAAGTATTTGGAACGAAAATATTCCACAAGCGACAAATCTTCATTAAACTATATAGATTCTATATACCTGTGCACCGGATGGATTGGTACCACAAGACTGTGTCTGCCCAGATAAGCTTCTTCTACATTCAACAACAGCTCCAAAGCCTTCCTGGAAGCCACGCTTCATGTCTTCCTCTGTGGGTACTTCATTGAATCGATCGGCCTGCATATTTGCGTATCATCGTTAATTAACATTTTACAGTGCAATAAAATGAAAAATAATTTTCAATTTATTATTTGTATTCATTGTTGGTTTCTCGAAACTCACAAACCATGCTGCCAAATTATAATAACCACCAGGGCCAAGCTTGTGCTGACCTACTTTTTCTAGTCTTGTATTTATGGCCTTTGATGTGTCTGGTAGCCTATGCAAGTGTTGAAATACGTTAGATGTTCCAAGTTCGATATAGAAATCAAGGATAATAAGGTTTAGAATTCCATTGCGGAAAGTATTGCATACCTCCCTGTGCCTGGTGTTAGCTTGCCTTCTCTTCTCAGAGCCTTCTCCTTTCCATCTTCCACTAAAGCTCTCCACTCCATTGCTGGAATCATTGGTGGGCGCTCATACCTATGGTTTCTTTCGAGGTGTGTCCTACATTGGTCTCGGACAACCTTCACATGTTGACAAGCCTTTTTCAAGACATTGGCATGACTGAAGGTTTTCTCCCGGAATAGGCCAACTAATCGATTAGTGAGTTCATCTTTTAAATGTTTCGGTTGTCTATCCCACTATGATCGGATGGTGGGCCCGAATATCTCCAAGAAAAAGTCATTCATATGTTTATAGAAAACATTGTTTCCTGCACAACGATCATGCCATGATCATAAATAGTTGATAAAAAACATTTGATCGGTATATTACATTGAAATTATAAACACTAATTAACCTGATCAACTGTGATTAATTATCTGGGATCGTCAGTATCTTTATCAGGACGAGATCTTCGTCCACCAAAAATGTTGTCTTCAGTGTTCCTGTGCTTTTGAGACGGGAAGATCCTGTAAATGTAGCTTGTTCGACATCAAAATTTATAGGGGACTCGGTGTCGACCCCTTCTTGTGGAGGATCCATTGTGTGTTGGTCAGTAGCGGCTGTTGCGCTCATAGTGGGGGTCCATGGTGTTTCGGAACATGTTGTCGACTGTTCGGTCGACAACAATGGTGAAGGATTAGAACTACATGGAGTCGTTTAGTCATGATGCGAAGTCTCTCCACGATCCTCGTTGGGGCCAACACCACCTTCACCAATATTGTGTGGTCCCTTATAATTCTGTAAATACACACCACGTCTTATACATTCAATACTATCATATAAAAGAGAACATTATAAATATTTAAACGAATTATTCTATGATTCAAGATTCCTCAACTTACTCGCAAGCTATTAGATCTATGTTCCAACAATGCAATCCTTTCTTTAATTGCACTTGTTTGCGCAACCTGGATTACTAGAGAAAGGATTTCCATAGTATATTTATTCAACAATTTCTCTGCCATCTTTAGCAGGTGTGCGGCTTCACCAATTTTTTCGCAATCGTGAAGCACCTCTGCCACTTCAGGGTCTACCGGAAAATCTTGCGATGCTGATTCATACTGCGATTCACTAGTGGGATGCAACAAACATATATAAAGCACAACTGAGTTCTCTACTGATAGATTCCAAATTTTATATTAACAAATATAACACATCTATCATGATAGTTTCGTAAAATTACAACACGGTTTACATTATCACAATGAAACCAGTATATCACACAAAAAATACATAACAAAATTAACATTATGCTACGTATTATATTGGTACAATTGAAATGAATTATACCTGCAACCTCAAGGATCGTGATCCACTCATTGGATCAATGGTCATAGGCGACTTGCCCCGATATGCTAATATATGGGAGCTGCCCCTAACAACACCCTAATAAAAAAACATAGTGAAAGTCACCTAAACGATTCAAAAGCTATTCATGAGAAAACACATCAAAAAAATTATTATTCATATTATATTTTTAATATTACAAAGATGTATACCCGTTGCGTGGACCCTGGTGTGGCTGACCTTACAGAACCAGCCTGCATCAAAAACATAGACTAAAAAATTACGTAAACAAAACCAAAATATTCATTGAAACATTAATATAATGCTAAAACATTTTGACATATTTTAATTGTACAACTCAAATCAGGTCTACCTGTTGCCCCGAGGGTGTTGTCGTCTTATCAACATTCGACGGGTGTATTTCCCGATCAATGTTCTGCATCAAATATAAATTTCATTATATAAAACAAACCAATTTATTAATAATGGAAAAACAAAGCAAATAAAAACTCTTTTCTCTTATTATATTTGTACTATTAGAAAGATGTATACCTGCTCTGTCGAGGAAGAAGTTCTCCTCCGACCATTTTTTGGCAGGGATTTATCCCGATCACTGGCCTGTGAAGTAAATATGGTAAATTTAAACGAAATAAACTAACAAAAAATCCTTATGATGTTTAATTTATTGCTAAAAGGTTGGGTAAAATGTTATATAGTAACCTTGTTTGTATCTACTCGGTTGACAGGGTAATTAATAAACAACTCGTCCCCTGCAGATATTGTTTTAATAGCAACTACAAAAACACGGTTTCCTTCACGCCCCTCAAATTCACAGTTTGGTTGCTTAATTGTAGACCTCGATTGTGTACTGTTTATAAACCCCACAATATTCCCTGTGGCTTTTTGCCTTCCGTCCATGTACAACTTCCTCCTTTATTTTGATTTTTGTCTTTCAATTGTAAATAGTTTGTTGACAATCCATAGCTACGCATACTTTTTGTATATTGGACAAGGCGCATCCAATCGTTGTAGTTGTATATGGGTCCAACATACTCCATCAATTTTGTACATGTCCCGTAACCGACCAAGATGCAATCCATGGAAAACAACCGGAAACCATGTATTGACGATGGTGCAATTCGATATCTCCTCTTGTTCACACAAAAATCAGTGTTCGGTGGAGGAATATCCTTTGGTACCCATTGTTTCACTAAATGTATGGACCTTAAGGGCACCTTTTCGTCGTCTTTTGTCTCATCACCATAGGAACATGCCCCCCCTTGACCGTGAAAAAATTCATTGCATCTATGGAATCTTCTTTTGTTTTTTTGACATCTAGTTGATACAATTCTTCTAGACCTACTGGATGTCTCACTTTCCTCTGGCCTTCCTAAAATCCCCTCGCTCAAGGAAGACAGACCAAAAAAATACATGTTTGGTTCTACCTGCACCATTGGAAAAAAGTTTAGATTCGACCGCAAGGAATAGCGCCTCTTAAAAGTTGACGTGTATCACCTTTTATAATTTTACTTGATCCTCATTCCCTTTGTCAACATGTAGGCATTCAAGTGATGATCGGAAGATGACCTATTTATCTTTCTTAAGAGTAGAAAGTCATGCAATATTTATGAGTTGTTTTTTACTATTTGATTTAACGCTACATCACACACGTAACACACATGTAGCACACATGAAACACTACACAAACACGTTACAAGATCTCCTCTAATGCTACAAGTCCTGGCTACTTAACGAAAACTATTTACCACATATTTGATTACCTTAGTGTAGATGTTTCCTGTAATATACTCAGAAGAGTTACTTTCAGAAATGATTGTGCCTCTTAGAGGCCAGTCAACTCTAGGAACCAAGTGACCCTATGATAGGGCTAGTACAAACCAGAGAGAGAGAGAGATGACTGGGCTATGGTACAGTCAATCAAAGAAATTCAGTGACAGTAAAAAGGATCAGTACAAAGACCAACCAGTAAGGTACAAGTAAAAAAAAAAGAATGGATATAAAGACTCACAACCCTTGGGACTAAGGGGGTGTACACTACCTCAAACGTGGAAAAACTACCATAGTTATAACCACAAGACCAAAAACATAAAAGGCGGTCCAAATCAATATATGCAATATCTCCTTGTAACTACCTCATTTATGCAATATCTCCTTGTAACTACCTCATATATGCAATATCTCCTTGTAACTACCTCATATATGCAATAGCTCCTTGTAACTACCTCTTGAAACTCAAATAGTACCACCAAAAGGTATGATAGCATGCAATCTTCCAAACTAAGGTCAGGAGGGTGATATCCAATAAGGTACAAGTAAAAAAAAAAAAATGGGTATAAAGACTCACAACCCTTGGGACTAAGGGGGTGTACACTACTTCAAACGTGGACAAACTACCATAGTTATAACCACAAGACCAAAAACATAAAAGGAAGCCCAAATCAATATATGCAATATATCCTTGTAACTACCTCATATATGCAATATCTCCTTGTAACTACCTCATATATGCAATAGATCCTTGTAACTACCTCTTGAAACTCAAATAGTACCACCAAAAGGTATGATAGCATGCAATCTTCCAAACTAAGGTCAGGAGGGTGGTACGAAGTGGGTATAAAGACACATAACAATTTGGAGAAAGTGGGTGTACCTCAAATGTGGACAAACTACCACAGTACCCACAATACCTAAAACATAAAAGGTGGTACAAATCAAATGATATCCCACTATCAGTAAAACACCCAAAAGGTAAAAGGAAAGGTACCACAAAAATATTATCGACAAAATGAAAGGACCATAAGACAATCGACCAAGGTGGGGTACAACCATTCATCTCTCTCTCAAATGTACCATTGTTCCATATAACTTGAAATACCATCATCACAGCAAACGGAAAAGTCCACACGGGGATGTGATCACGTGGTCCTCTAGACTACTCCTACGGTCAAGTTTTAGTGGCTCCATGAAGGGGTGTTCAGTCCCTTCAGAAGACCATCTAACTCAACCATCTCGAAGACCTAGGAGAAGAGGACATCACACATCATCAAATAAGTATTGGTAACTACCGTGTATGAACTCAAAAACCCTAAAGCAACCGAGCATGCAGAAGGGGAGCTATGAAAAGACAAGGATCGCAGGCCAAAAAAACAAACTCAAAAAACTATATTGGGACCGATGTCACAGTAAGCAAGCTGAAACAAAAGTGGCCAAAATGCCAACAAGTAGCACTAAAAAGAAAAAGACCCTCTAAAAAGGTGAAAATGCAAGCAAACTTCCTAACTAGGAGCTGGAGACCTCGACAAATCGTATCCTTTTCAAGGTGATGAAATCCAAGTCGAACAATATGAAGTGAGAGACCGAATTTGAAGGATATCCCTCTACCGAAAGGGATCCTGGGTAAAAGATCCCTAGTAGAAAAGTCACTAAGCTACCTCGTTCATGACACGTCGGAAAAGGTTTTCGGCACTTATGTCTTAGCACCCTTGTATCACCTGTATGGTGGCCGGAGAATACAAGGAAGACAATTATCGATGTTGCCTTAGGGCTAAGTGGAGTGCGGCATTCCACATAGTCCTTCCGGTTCTCGATCTCGCGGTGGTTTAACCCCTGAAACAACAGGAGGCCCCTCCACAAATTGGTGTATGACCATGTCACAAATACTAGAGGATTTTGGTTCCCTAGAGGACAACAACTATGTCTTAGATGATAATGACAAGGGGGGATTATTTGGATGCCTATCCCTGGTGTCCTACCTAACTACCAAATTCTTTTGATTTCCTCAAGTGAGGTTATGGTGTGTTTAGTTAGGGGGTGTAAATTTTAGTGGTTGTATTACTCAATTGGGTGATGGAAGTGAAACTCGTGGTGTGATGATTGACTCAAACCATGCAAATGCATATGAATAAAATAAGCCTTTCCTTTCAATAAATGCTAGCTAAGGTAAGGAGAGAGTTCTTTCAAACTATAACTACTCTTTCAAATTAAATGAATGCAACAAGTGTTCAAGTTCATTCATGGGACCTTAAGGAGAGCTTCAGATATACTCAAGTCATGCAAATGAATTCATCACATAAAACAAAGTGATAATAAATATAAGGAATTGTACATATCCATGTTCATAATTCTCTAGGAACACTTATAACATTCTTCAATAATTGCACAGGCGGAGGTCACAGTTGGATCCAACTACATATTTTCCCCAGTTATACGTGGACTTTAAGTAGCATTTGTCGGTATGCTGTGCATGCAGACAGCAGTTTAAATGATGAAATGACATACACACTACTTATACCAAGACCGAAACTTTAATTAGAATTGATATCTATGGTGGACACGTGTGCTAGTTTTAATTTCTAAATTAGCTTTCTGAAAGTATAAATGCATGTGACTTCTTCTTCTAGGTAGTTATGTGGAGTTCTTGATGTATGCATACTTAGAAAACAATTGAACAAGGTGTACGAGGTGTGCCCTGGTCAATAAGTGTTAGTTGATTATTGGCAGAAAGGTATAAAAGAAAGCAACAGTTGCCATCTAAAAGACAACAATTTGAAGTCAAAACAATGAGTTCAATATCAATTCCTTACAAATATGACTTATATATGCACGCATGTGATTTATCACAGTGGTTAAGGCATAGCAATCAATGGTCAAGATATGGGGCACTTGCATGACATAAATGGCCCAACAGTTAGACCATAACGAACTGATGATTACAGAATTCTTTTGGAGAGAAGATCAGGATGTATGCCCTGAACTCATGGATAAAATCATACAAGAACAGGTGCATCCAGCTTATGAAGGATGATTAAGACCTCAAGATTTAAATTGGAACAGCAGTCAAACTGCAAATAGGTTGTAATTACATGCCACAATTATTATTATATACATGCAGTTTGGACAATGGGAGTATTGGCACTTCTATCTTGATGCTATTTCCAAGATCAAGTGGAGTATTGGCAGGTTAGGTTTTATTCAGTGCTAGTAAAACACTGAACAAAAAGTGACCAGTAGTCGGGCTTGAGTTTACTAGGTTAAAAGAGCTTGCACATGCACTCAGAGAGGGCACATTGACTTAGGTCAATTGGAGCTTATAAAGTGATGTTCAAGGATCATTGTAAAGGGGGAATCCCAGAGATCACCTATGGTAATTCCAGATTGATAGTTGAATAAAGCTAGTTTCTTGATCCACATATTTTTTCCTGTTTTCCTGTGTGCTTAATCTTTGGCCAATGCAATCTTGACTTATTTCTGGTGCATGTTGTTAGGGCTAGTTTGCAGATTGGAAGATTACTTTCTTTGATCTGTACTAAGTATTGCAATTTTTAGCTAGCTATCCCAGCCCCTCGTGGCGTGTAGAGTGGGAAACCACTCTTTAGCTCCCTCGTGGTGACCAAGACAAAGTTATCATCAGCCCAAACCCAATTATTCAAAGTTACACCCTATTCGTGGTGAGATTCTTCCATCTCGGAAGCCTTTCCCCTCTTCTTCATCCCCCTTTGGACAATTGTTCTATCCCACCTTTTGACCCTGTACAACTCAATTTAGCACCTAAATGGAAAAGTCTCGATCCACTACTGCTATCAAGTGCAACTTCAGAAGAGAAGCACCACTATCACCTTAGTGCTTGACTTTCCTCTTTTAGGCCATCTCTCAAGGCCAAGAAAAGCTTCCCTATGGGTTGATTGGATATTAGGTTTTGGGAGAGCTAAGGGAAAAGAGATCAACTTGCTTTAGATGTGAAGCGTGAATTGTTAAGTTAATTTCCCAAAGTAAGCATTCAATCACTTTGAACTTGTAATGACCAACAGATTAAACACTGAGAAGATTTCTGACAGCCACCAGGGATCAACAACATATGCCCCAGCAAAGCCCATAGGCTCAAAGTAGAGGCCAAAGACAGTTTGGATAGTCCTGTTCCTATGGATACTGATTCTGAAGATAAGCATAATGACGGGGTTGGAACTAGTGGATTGTCTCTTGAAAATATGAGTAATGAATGCTTTCTACAATTAATCATTTCACATGCCATGGTGTTTGTGCATCTAGCAATGGAAAATCTTGAAACTTGTAGAGTATTTGTTGAGTAAAAGGGCATTGAAGCCCTTATGAGGTTCTTGACTCTTCCAAGTATTCTGCACAAGGTGCATTGATTTAGTTAACCCCAAAATACTGGAAATGTTTCTTTGCATGGTTTTACCTTCTTCCCCATTAATGAAATGCCATAGGAGCAGAAGACATCTAATTCCTTCATCAAGTTGTAAAAGGAAAAGGATTTTAAGAGATAACTGTGGTTCAAGATACTGGAAATTTACTAAATTGGTTGTATAAATACATAACAATGTGTGCAGGGATACCTCCATGCATTATATGCATTTCCTTTGTCAAATTATCATTCAGGTTTTTCCTTTGGACCTTTGTTGCCTCTCAAAGGCTCCAAACCAAATCATTCCAACTTCCAAGCACTTGCAAAATAGAAATGATAATCTACCGATGGCTGGAACCCTAGTTTCGATACAGTAGAGAAAAGACAAGATAGCAACCAATATGCATGAATTTAACAAGTTTGCAGGTCCAAATTTCACAAATTAAAGCACAATATATCCAAGAAAATAACCGGTAAAATGCCTCGAAATTTTTTTTTTGTGTAGTAAATTCAAACCCCAAATGAAAATCCTTTTACTAGATTCAAGCCCCAAACTCGTAGATGTTCTCAGTTTGTTTTCTACCTATAAGAGGAAGGGTTTTACTTACTGATGTCATTGTGGGTCGTGGGCCTCCTTTGCTGCACCAACATCAATCTCCTTGGATAGATTGGGCCTCCAATTCGCTGCAATGTCAATCTCCTTTGACAGGCTAGCGGCTAGATGGTGATGGCTTCCACCCTGGACAGGGGTCGCTTGGACAGGGGTTGCGGAGGAGACAGGTAATTCGTGAATGAGTGCGCTATTTGGACAGGGGTTGCGGAGGAGACAGGTTCGTGCAGAATGAGCGCGCTATTTGGACAGGGCCGTGATCAAGTTTGTTTCATTTTGTTATTAATAATAATATAATTTTTTTATTATTTTTATTTTTTATTTTTTATTTATTTATTATTTATTATTTATTATTTATTATTTTTTTATATATATTTTAATTATATATATATATATGTGTGTGTGTGTGTGTGTGTGTGTGTGTGTGTGTGTGTGTGTGTGTGTGTTAATATTGTTTTTAATTTATATTTTTATTATAATATATTTATATATATTTTTTAATATTTTAATATATTTTAATGCAATGTGTTATCATTAGGCCCTTTAAAGAAGATATTTGATCTTTGATAATTGGGATAGAGGTGCCATTAGGAATTGTTTTGTACCAAGAATGGGTCATGGTGTCTTAACCATGGTAAGGAGAGGAAATGAAAAAAATTAAGTTCTATATAACTCTTTTAAGGATCTATCCCATGAATGTGGTCTCAAAGAACCACATAGGCCATGATATAAAAGGTATCTTTGACCTTTGTGTGGGGTATGAAATCCAATAGGAGGTTTTGAATTATAAGGAATAGATATTGGGGTCTTGACCATGGTCGAGTAAGGAAGAAAATGGATGCATAACCTAAATATAGCTTCTAGGGATTATGGGACAAAATGAGGTCTTGAGCCACTACATATTCCCTTTAGAGGATATATTTAGCCACTAAGTGAGATATAGCTACCATTAGGAGATCTTGTTCACCTAGGATGGATCTTACGGTGTTAACCATGGTCATATGGGAAGCAGTGCAAGGAATTTTTAGTGGTTCCAGGTTAATTACTTTTAAGGATTACTATTAAATGAATGTTTGAAGCTTAACACATCCAGATTGATAATTAAAGTGAACAATTGTATCATTGTAATTATGTAGTCCACCACTAAGTATCAAAGAATATGCAAAAAGTATAGATGGAAAAATGTTATGTAAGTATTTTGTTAAAATATAATGTAAGTGAAAATATTTAAATTTATTGGAGAAAGTATGTAATGAAATGGATCCATTGGTCATGAATTGCTTTTTTTTTAAGAAATGTTTTAAAATGAAATATTATTGTCTGATGTTCTAGTCTGAATGAAGTATTGTAATTTAATGAGTTTTATCTTAGTATGTTCAGTCTTACCACTATTACAAGAGATGGGGAAGTCATTAATTTACCAGTGAACAATTTGGTTCAATGTTATGTTGTGTCAACCCTTCAAAATACAGTATGATAATAATAATAAATCCTCATGTTGAATATTACAAGCTCTTTAAAATACATTGGTTGATTACCAAAAGAAGTTGTCATCAATAGTTTTGTGTGTCTTACCACTATTACATGAGATGGGGAAGTCATTAATTTACCAGTGAACAATTTGGTTCAATGTTATGTTGTGTCAACCCTTCACAATATAGTATGATAATAAATATAAATCCTCATGTTGAATATTACAAGCTCTTTAAAATACATTGGTTGATTACCAAAAGAAGTTGTCATCAATAGTTTTGTGTGTTTGCTTGTTTGAATTGTGGTCATCGGTCCAAATTTAAAAAAATTCAACGTTGGCCTCGGGTAGCACATTCAACATTGGCCCCGTGTAGCACATTAATTAATCTATAGGTATGGTTTTTGATGCTCCAAATGATGCTCGAATTGTTAATTTCAGTTATGTTTGAGTCTAGAAACCCTCCCACACCATCGATGCATGTGTCTAGTCTAACCATGCCAGATTTCAGTCCAAGCAAGCACAAATTTAAAAAATTTCAACGTTGGCCCCGTGTAGCACATTAATTAAACTATATGACGATGATGACGATGACGATGACGATGATTATGAAGATGACGATGATGATGACGATGATGATGATGATGATATTGACAATGTTGATGATGATGTTGATGATGATGACGATGACGATGATGATGAAGACGATCGATGATGACGATGATGATGAAGATATTGCTGATGATGATGAGGAAGATGATGATGATGATGATGGTGAGGATCATGACGATGATGCTGATCACAATGATGATGATGATGATGGCGGCCATGACGACGACAATAAACATGATGTTGCTGCTAATGATGATGATGAGAATGATGAAGATCATCATGATGATGATGACGATGATGATGAAGACGATCGATGATGACAATGATGACGATGATGATGAAGACGATCAATGATGACGATGATGATGAGGACGATGATGATGATGATGGCGATCGATGATGACGATGAAGACGATCGATGATGGCGATGATGATGAATATATTGCTGATGATGATGATGATAGTGAGGATGATGACGATGATGCTGATCACAATGATGATGATGATGGTGGTGGTCGTGACGACGATGATAAACATGACGCTACTGATGATGATGATGATGATAATGATGAAGATCATGATTATGATGATGACGATGATGAAGATGATGATGATGATGAAGACGATCGATGATGATGATGATGATGATGAAGACGATCGATGATAACAATGATGATGATGACGATGATGATGATGATGATGATCGATGATGACGATGATGATGATGAAGACGATCGATGATGACGATGATGATGACGATGATGATGAAGATGATAATGATGAAGATGATGATGATGACGATGATGATGAAGATGATCGATGATGACGATGATGATGACGACGATGATGATGATGATGACGATCGATGATGACGATGATAATGAAGATATTGTTGATGATGATGAGGAACATGATGATGATGATGGTGGTGAGGATGATGACGATGATGCTGATCACAATGATGATGATGATGGCCATGACAACAACGATAAACATGATGCTGTTGTTGATGATGATGATGATGAGAATGATGAAGATCATCATGATGATTATGACGATGATGAAGATGACGATGATGAGGAATACGATCGATGATGATGATGATCGATGATGAAGACGATCGATGATGACGATGATGATGATGACGATGATGATGATGACGACGATCGATGATGACGATGATGACAATGAAGACGATCGATGATGACGATGATGATGACTATGATGATGAAGATGATGAAGATGATAATGATGAAGATGATGATGATGATGATGATGATGAAGATGATGATGAAGATGATGATGACGACGATGATGATGAAGACGATGATGATGAAAATGATGATGAAGATGATCACGATGACGACGACGATGCTGATGATGATGATGATGTTTGAGTTTTGATAATTGTGCATTTCCTTACGAAGCTTCTCTCTGTTTCAAGAATAATTTAATATTCTCTACTAAACAGGGCCAACCACGTGAAGGTGGAAGCTCTTATGGCCCCTCCCCCCCCTCACATCACTCTCAATTCCCCATAACCCGACAAAAATATCTATGTACACTAGAAACCTAAATTGTGTTTTCTGACATACTCTAAAACAAGCAATGTTTCTAATTATATCATATAGGAAAATGGAAACTCACTACGAAACAATTAATTTATTATTACTACATACCTCGTAAACTTCAATGGTCTTCATCATCTTCTTCATCTGGGTCATCATCTATACTATCATCCGATGATCCATATTCAACATTGTAAGGATTGGCCATATCATCCTCGTCGTCGATGTCAGTTACTGTCAACATGTCATCGCCGATATCATCTTCATGGACATTATCTGATAGTACATCATCTGATTCAATAAGTTCTTCGACATCTTCTTCTGGACCATGATCATCTAACTCATGTTGATCATGATCTTCTGCAGCGTCTTCTTCTTCGAGAACGTCTTCATTACCTTCATCAACGTTATACTTTACCGGCCTTCCCCTTGGATCGTGTCTGACAACAAATGACCAACCCACTCTACCTGGAACCTCAGAGTAAAATACCTCTTCACATTGGGTTGGAAGAACATAGGGCTCCGTTCCTGGCTCAAACAACCTTGTATTTACCATGGTAAAACCATTATCATGTTCAATAATTGTTCTATCGGGATCACGTTGATTCAATCTACACCTGTACCATTTGAAAACGAACAGAAATACCTTGAAGGAGTTAAAGTCACACTGAAGAATGTCTTCAAGATACCCATAGTATTGATTTTCAGATAGTTCTGGATGTCTGTCACTTCTAGAAGAAACATTGGTCACCTCAAAGACTGCAGATATCCCACAATCAGATGTTTTCTTTGTTTCATCCAACTTTTTGATGTGATATCTACATCCATTGCACCACATAGCCTTATGGTGTTTTACCTAGTACAACAAGCCATACAGGAACATATTACATAATGATAACACCATATTTATGATAAAGTAGTGCATGTTTATTATAATGCCATAAAAGGAAAATAACCAGTGTGACGTACAACGACAATATTTAAAGAAATGAATAAATAGTGCCATTAATTAATATTCTTACCTGCTTATCTTTTAAACCTCTTGCTAAATCGATTTCCCTTTGTGTTACATTGGTGTCTCCATTGCGATGTGCAACTTTAACCAATGAAGCCACACCTTCCCATGATATTCCATGACCAGATTGTTCACATTTTTCGATCCATACCTTCATCCAGTCAAGATTGTTTGCGATGTATAAATGAATCACATCCCACTCTCGACCAACTATTTGATGACAATAAAATTAAAATTCAATGAAAATGTATATTAGTCACTTAAAAATGTATATAATTACAATATAAAATGATGCAAAATACTAAATAAAAAAATAGAATATATATGTATGATATATAAACATAAAAATCACTAGTGAAATGTGTTATATTACCTTTCACCTTCCTCGATCTACCTTTCCCCTTCGGGTACTCCCCTTCAAAATCGTTTTTGGATTCTAGATCACAAATGCGAAGTAAATTGAGCTTTGACGCCAATATAGGAAGATATTCACTAATGTACAACATGTTTTGGTATACCATATATCCCTCCATCATAAAACCCTCAGCATATGCTCGTTGTCTGGCCAAACCCTTCATAAATTTCAAGTGCCTCTCAACCATCCACATGGACCTTGAGTGCACAGGTCCACACAGTTCAATCTTCTCAACTTGGTGTATGAGGTAGTGTTCCTGTGCATTGAAAAATGCTGAAGGTAGATGCTTCTGCATTTCACTAATGAGATAAGGGAATTTCTCTCCTCCAATACTTTATGTCTTCTTTATGGAATTCTTTAGATGACAACCATCTACAAGTGACATGACATCTAGCCAATCAAGAGATTAAAGAAAAAAATCATTATATTACGTAACATGAAGTAGAGAATGAAAATCAAATTAAGAATAAGTTCTATGTTGAATTAAACAAACAGTAAGCACATGGAAAAATCAACACTTACCTCATGTATTTCTCGAGACTATATATTATTTGCTTGACATTGTTGTCAAAGTTGTCCGGGATAGAGAGAGTTAGAACATACTGTAACAATAATATCCAAATAGTTTCATTATATTGAAAAAGAGTACTAGAAAAAGAAAAAAAAAATTATTAAATGCATACCATATTAATTATTACCTTCATGAAGACATGCCAATCGTGCGTTTTCACCCCCGCGAAATCACCTTTCTTTGTTATGATATTCTTCATGTTCGCACAAAATCCGGTGGGAAATTTAATTTTTCGAATGACTTATTTTACAACATTACTTTGCTGGTCCATTAACATCCATGGAAGTGAGTTTATATTAATTTGCTCTCCATTGCTATTAAATTGAATGACATCTTTCATTGCATGGTTTTTATCTTGAATGTCTTTGCAAATTTTGACAATTTTTTCTTTATCACTCCTTCCATCCAATATTCGCTATAATGTTTCAGTCACATTCTTTCTGATATGCATTGTATCAAATAGATGAGCAATTTGTAGGTGCTCATAATAGGGCAAGCTACTAAATTTTCTAGGATAACTTTTCATTCCTGGTGGAAGCCCATTAATGCCTTCATGATGATCACATGAACGACAATGATGAAATTAAATATTAAATCAATGTCAATTACACTAAACAACACACAATATAATAAAATACAATATGATCATATACAATGATTGATTATACGTACCTTGATTATTTCTATTATATTGCAACTTTCAAAGCTGAGGTGTCATTCTCTTTGGTTTTAATGCAGTCTCTTGCTTGCCATTGAAAATATGTTTTTCGGTAGTTCGATACCTATGATTCTTGGAAAGGAAGTGACTATACTCATCAAACACCTCCTTTCCTAAGCTTTTTGAACGACATGATTTGATCTTAGGACCACAAAATGGACATGCAAATTTCCCCTTTGTCTGAAGACCTAAATAAAAAGATGGAATATCAATATTAATGTCTATTATAATTATATAAACTGGATTATTTAGAAAAACATGCATCCATATTATATTAACTAGTAGTTCGTAAAATTAAATGCAAGTAAAGTGGAACTTATAATTACATACCACAGAAATGGGTTAACCCTGGGGTATCATGTATTGTCCATACAAGCATTGCATGGAATTGGAATTGCCTTTGTCGTATTGGTCTAGATAAGTCATACATACTGATGCCATTCCATAACTTCAGTAGCTCGTCAATAAGAGGTTCGATATATACATTCATATCTTTGACTTGGTACTTATCTGAGTGATTTGAACATATAAAATAAATATTCTGATTATGAGACGTACCGTTTAGATATATAAACCATATTTCACAATAGAAAAACTTTAAATATATATATAACATTATGAGACAAAAAATGACAAATGAGAATATACCACTGCAATAAAAAAAAACTGCAATGTTTGTACCTGGAATAATCATTGACAACATTATGTGCTCCCTCTTTATTGTCAACCATGGAGGAATGTTGTTGTTGATAACAAAAATAGGCCACACCGAGTAAACAGATCTCATCTCTACAAAAGGATTGACACCATCTGCTGCCAAAGAAATCCTAAGATTACGAGGTTCATCTTTAAAGTGAGGCCATTTTTCCTCCATATCTCTAAATGTAGACCCATCTGCAGGCATCCGAATAATGTCGTCTTGACTTCTGTTCCATACATGGTAATCCATAAACTGCGCTATGTTTTTGCACCTGAACAGTCGTTGCAAACGGGGGAATAATGGGAATATAACATAGAACCTTGCGAGGCACCTTTTTAGTTACTTGATCTGTGCGATATCTACTGATATGACATTCAGGACATTCTTTTGCAAATTCATGTTGGTTGTAATAAAGAACATGATCATTGGGGCATGTATGAATTGCTTCATACTGCATTCCAATTTCTTTCATGATGGAAGATAAATCTCGACATGTGCGAGGTAAAATATTTGAAGGTGGTAACAAATATTCACCTATCATGCTACAACAAATTAAAATAAAAATCTAGTTAATATAATATAGAAATAATATTAATGAAACAAATTTCATCCGTTGTAATTTGACTTATATATGAATTAACAATAAAATTCATGACAATCATATATATTTTGTGATGGAATATATTACATACCTTAACATCCGTGTGACTGATATGTTTGAAAGACCATTCATAACCTTCAAGTTCATTACCAACAATATAGCAGAGAGAAGATTTGTCTTGGAGCCGTCATAAAGGGGTTCGTGTGCCTTGTCAAGAAGAGGTATATCATGAATATCATCAAAATGTTCATCATTTTCATGATCATCATCATCATCCATTCCAACATTAAATGAATCATGGATCAAAGTATTTGTAACATCATCTTCAACTATGTTATCAGTATGATCATCTTCTTCAATGTGATCATTAACTTGTTCTCCATTAATATTCATAGCTCCATGTTCCTCCTGTACTTGTTCTGGAAGCACTTGCTGATTCGGACGATATGCCGTAGGATGTCTTTCCTTTATACTTACATGAAACAATCAATAGATAAAAGTTACAAAGAACAACGACCAATTGTATTGTTGGTAAAAAATAAGAAATATTATAATAATACATAAATTTACAAAAGAAATCAAAATAAAAGCATATATAATGCAAACTTACAAATGGATGGTATTCATGTCCCCCTCCGGCGTGCCCATGCTCCCTACAATGTTTTGTGGCTGTTATAATCAAAATTCTTCTCCTCTTGAAGCCTCTGCATTGATTACATGGACAATAGCATTTACCATCACCCCTTCTTTCAACTCCTTCCCACAATCTAGCAAGCAATTGTCGATTTTGTTCGTCTGGATCAGGAACATTCGTAGTTGACATTTTCTCGTAAAGAGCTTAAATGAAGATTATCGATCTTCGAAAATGAAGCTCCAGAGTACTTTGCTCACTTGAATAACAAAAACAACAAAAAACAGTCCGCAGAACAAAAAAAACATCCTCAAACCGTCGCTGGTATGGAAAACACACGGAAAACATGTCGGAATGGTTTGATATTTATAAATCGTAAAAGTCAAAAAGTCAAACCTACGTCAGATATCCGACAATGCTAATCTTGTGACCGTTGGGAAAACATCCGTCGGATATCCGACCTCTTCGGGTTCAAAATGACGTTGGTTATCCGACATCCAAAGCATCTGATATCCGAATAGGCATCGGATATTAGCATATCCGTCGGATAGCCTGCCAGCCTCGTCGAATATTCAAATGGACATAGGATATGAGACGGATATTTCTAGAGATTTAAAAAAAAAAGTAATTTTCAAAGAAAAATCCGACAACACGGTCCATTTCGTCGGAGGTCGTCAAATTTGCTCTTCGGATTTTGGGTTCAAATCTACTAGTGAGTTAGTTGTTATAGAGATGAAATTAGTGTTGTGAAATTGATCTTAAAGCATTGTTTATATCAATACAAATTTATGAATGGCATTCCCATATCCTCATTGAGAATTAACTGAAAGTATCTGCATTTGAATAAGTCCTAATCTTGGTCTTTGCTTCATCTGCACATTCCATGTATGTTCATGTGGATCATTGTAGCTTACTTGATGGTTTCCCTGTCTAGGTGTGTACACATGAAAAGTGGTGGCCAGGAGGCTTAGGAAAAGTATCAACTCATGCAGTTGCATATGCCCGCCTCATAACTGATGGTCATGACTATAGAGTGCATGGTATTTTTTTCTTTCAAAGATTTGTTTCCTTCAGGCGAATCATTTTCTCTATAAACTATGGCAAACCACAAATAGACATCTCTAGATTTCTAAAAGTTGTCAAAAATTAATAAAATTGGTTTTATTAGAACCTGGATACAAATATAATGTGTTGAACATGTTCTTGATTTTGTTTGAACTCAGCTTTTATTGTTCAAATACGGAGTCTGGAAGATCACCAATCACTTCCAGGAGTTACAGTTGCTAATATTGGTATGAAGTTTGGAAGTGGTGCATATAATACGATGGACAATGGGCTACTAAGATTTGATCATGCTCAGATACCACGCAAGAAAATGCTAATGCGGTTTGTTCATCTTCTGTAACAAGTATCTGTAAAGTAGATTAAAATGTTTGTCAACACTTATATTCCAGAACATAGAAATTAACGGACTAGTAAATATTACTTTAAAGAATGAACTCAATCTGAGTTGTTTGAATTTTTTCATTAGATTTTTCTTTATAGATAGAGAGATAGATTTATGGATTGATGCACGACCATTTGAGGCACAATAGTGAATATTACTGCTCTCCAATTGATAGGAGAGGAAGATGGAAGCAGTCATTTCTGATATATTGATGTGGATTCCAATTTGAAAGTCGAGCGAGTAATTTCTTGTGAAGTCTCTCTGGAAGTAGTCATTTCTGATATATTGATGTGGATTCCAATTTGAAAGTTGAGCAAGTAATTTCTTGTGGAGTCTCTCTCTCTATCGAATAAGTTTTTGAAGACTATCACAAAAGAAGCAACGAATAATGATCTACATTACATGGAACAAGTGATTGAAGACTATTATTCAGAAATACTGCATAGATTTACATGAACTATTTACGGTCATGCCCATTCGAGGAATTTGAACCCGAGTCTCCAAGTTAATACAAGCGTGATCACGTCACTGCTTGCTTTTAGACCGCACTCCCTTTTGAAGTTATTCTTTGGTGACTTTCCCTTCAAGTCCACTTAAATGCTCATTATTGGTTCCTCATGGGAGCCTACTTGGTCATGGAGACTGGGTAGTCATGGATTGAAGACAGGCCCTGAAAAGATCCAAGTCATCGCTAAGATGGAAATGAAACTTTGAAAGGGTTAAGCCATTCTTGCGATATGTTGGATATCACAAAATTTATTAAGATTGGTCTGAAGATTGCAAGTTGACTTCATATCTCCCCATGTTCTTGGTTAAAAGTGTACTGGGCTAAAATACATGTCAGCATTTTGTCATTTGAGTCCTCAGGCAAATCTGAAATTCATGTAATTGTGAGAGAGATTGAGGTCGTTTCAGTTAATTTATTTGAATAAAAAACAGGTTAGGACCCAAAACATCAATTGCTTTTGCATGTGTGAACTGAAAGATCCTTTGAATTTAAAAAATAATTTCATGAGAAATGAAATGTGATCGTTAGTCATGATTCACTCAATGATGAAGAACACAATGGGATTGAAGTTAAATTAGATGAGCCTGTGAGTGAGGATGAGTGATTTGTCTCTTATTTGGATAAAGTTCTATACTCCCATATATGTGTGATCTTATATAAATATTGAACATATACTGATTCTTAACTTTATGAGTTTATGAATGATTTTGCATCTCTCCAGAATTAATATACTACTACATCTTTAGAGTACTTTTTGTATCTTGGAGTGCAGAATGTTTAGGTTGGTGTGCTTATATGCTGTGGCTATGGAGTCTGATTCTAGACCTAAGTAAATCCTGGTTTATTCACCATTTAATGAGGGTAGCAATTATAGAATAGGATCAAGCTGCAAAGTCATGACCCTGATCAATTCAACCATCCATTATTCCTTGTTTATACATTTATATAGTTATTGTACAGGGAAATTCAATGCAGGTTTATGTCATGTTAATTGACAGTTGGAAAGCTACTCTTTGTTTCTAGAGGTTTACTTTTTAACGTAAGGAACACCAGTGCAACAAAGTGCATTTTTTCTCTTAGAAGCAGGGTTTGTAGGCTTTTCATGTCAAAATAATGTTTTTTAATTTTATATATCTTAGCAATATCTTTGCCCTTGGAAATCATGCAGCATGGGATTAAATTTTTGAAACTATCTCCTATGGGGACTTTTAAGTTTTATTATAACTTATCTTATATTTGTTTTGGCAGGCTTTCTAAAGTTACCAGGGAAGGAAAATATATGCATTCTGATGTCCCGAGGCAACTTGTTTATGGGACCATGGTTTATGTGCGACAGACAATTGTCTTAGATGCTTCTAATTACCTCTCACGGGCTATTTGCATTGCTGCAAGTTACAGTGCAGTCAGACGTCAATTTGGTTCTCAGTCTGGTGGTCCTGAAATTTAGGTATCAATTGATGTATAGTCGTAATTATTACTTTTGTCACAAATGTAGTATGAGGGCTATTCTTGTTCAATCTTTGAGGACAGCTAAACGGGTCTCTTGTTGTCATAGGATGTGCTTATGTACATTGTAGTAGGTACGATCTTTATTAAGTTCGCCACATTTTAGTCAGATTTTAAATTTGTTGGGATCTTCAAATGGTTTGATATCCTCATGAAATTGGATTAAGAAATTTGTCAGTAAATTCTCATCGAGTCATAACTGTCTTTGATTTCAGTACAACGAGCTACTTTTATTATACCATATCACCCAATAAGTTTGAGTTCAAATTCATGTTGATTTCAGGTTAATAAACCCAGTAGTTGTTGCACCAACCGTAGCAGCAGTAGGTTTAGCATTTTTCAGCTATGGTTTTCCTCAAGTTGGTACTTGTGTGGAAATTAGCATCCCTCAGCTTTTACTGGCCATCCTTTTTGCATTGGTAAGTAATATCTTCTCAACTGAATTGAAATGAGTTGTTATTCTTCTATTGCATTTCTTTCCTTTTTCATCTTTGTGAGTCTGATATCATATTTATCCAAACTTATAAAACTTCTTTTGTGATATTTGTTTTGCTTCACCCGATTCAAAACTTTTGAAAATATGTATAATATTTCTTTGTGATTGAACTAAAAATTGCAGTATCTCCACAAGATTTCCATTTTTGGCCATCTGATATTTCAAGTTTATGCGGTAAGTTCCATAGCTTTTTTCTTTTATAATTGATGGTTTGCATGTTGAGTTGTTAGCTTTTTTCTTTTATAATTGATGGTTTGCATGTTGAGTTGTAGGAAGATTATGATAATTATTTCTGACCTCGATTCTTTTGTTTTTAGTTCCACCTATTTAAAAGTTTTATTCATGGTGTTGAATGATTTCTCTCCGGTGCTTCACTTCTTTGAGAGTAAGATGCAATAATAATATTGGCAATTTAATGTTCATTGAGTTGAGCCCTGGTTTCATTTCAGGTTCCACTGGCCTTGGGATCACATGGGCATATGCTTTTCTTCTAACAGAGGCTGGAGCTTATAATTACAAAGGGTGTGATCCAAATGTACCCATTTCAAATATTGTGTCAGAAGCTTGCAGGAAGCATGCATTTACAATGAACCATTGTCGTACAGATGCTTCAAAAGCATGGAGAACTGCATCATGGGTTCGAGTTCCATATCCTTTTCAGTGGGGTACCCCAACGTTCCACTGGAGGACATCAATTGTAATGTGTGTTGTATCCATAATCGCATCTGTGGATTCGGTAAGTGATGACAGTCATAGAGAACAACAGCTCATTCATATGAAATCCATCTATTATTGTGTCTTAAGTTCCTTTTCTCCTTTTCTGCATGTAGACACTAGTAACATATTGGTTGTCAATGCATTTGGATTTTTAGAGGTGTCTCCTCTAATATATCTAAATATTCAGTCTCTTTTGTCTAGAAAAGAACTTGAAAGAAAAAATTATATCAATGCCCATGGGTTACCAATATCAGTCAACGGGACTAGAAAAATACATTATCATTTATAACTGAGTGCACGAAGCTTCTCCAATCTAACCCTAGAAAGTAAAGCAAGAATGGAAACAAAGGTGTACATTGGTCAACAGAAGTTTGAGACTAGTGAATTAATAAATCATATATGGCTGCTAAATCTAAGAAGCCAGTGTTTAGGAGTTACAATAAGTTTGCTCTTCCACTGGAAACTATGTTATAGCCCAAAAGATGATTAGCATTTTGGATTCAGACTGGAATGTACAAAGCATGTGCATTGTGTAAAATTACTAGGGGAAATAAATTCGTCTTCAATTTAGATCTTCCCTACATAGATTTTCATTTGCTTGTTATGGTTGCTTTCATTGCATCGCAACTGTTAGCTATTGTTGGCCCGGTTTTGCAACCAGGCTTAGTGCTATGGGCACCTGCTAACTAGTAGCAGCAGTTTCAATAGAATTAAACAAGAAGCTAATCTAAACAAAACTAATCATGGATCTATGCAAGAATATAAGCAAATAGTGTAAACATTTAAAAAACAAGATCAAGAAAATATTAAAGAATGAATTTGTATTAAAAAATGGAGGGCAAGCAAGTGCTTGCAATAATACCTTCAATGGTGAAGGTTGATGTTGAGCAACTCCCAAGATGAGTAGCTCCAAGCTCCAAGAGGTCTCCTTCTCCAAGGTTGCTTACAATGGCCAAAATGCTCGAGGAAGATTTCGGCAGCATGAGGATGAGATAATGGATGGATGTGAAATGAGGAGCCCCTACCACCTTTTTATAGGTTTTGGTGGTGGGGAATACCATTTGTGGTTTTGTGGAAACCAAATGGTATTGACCAACATGGTTTAGGTACTTTTCCCTCCTTTTTCGTTTTTTGAATAAAAATAATATTTTAATTCCCTTTTTAATATTTTTGGGAATTTGGACCCTTTTTTAGGGTTTTTTATGCTTTTCAGGAAAAATAATCTTTTTTAATGGAAAAAGGGGTGTACTCAGGTCTTTTGGTGACCTTTTGTTGGTTTCAGAGGCTCAGATGGTGAAAAAGTGGACAAATGGGTCATGTGAATAGGGAAATGAGCTAGTGAGCACTTTTTAGGTGTTAACAGATTGCCCCCTGATGTGTGAGGGAAGGAGCTCATCGTATGTCTGATAGACATCATAGTTCTTTTGTCTTTTTTCAGGGGTTTGGGAAAGAGAAGAGACTGATTGGAGACTGGAGCCACGACCCTTGGAAGCTGCAAGAAACAAAAAATATTACATGGCCTCAATATGAATGAGGTATAATCTCTGATAATGGACGAGGCGGGCATTCCCATGCTCGTATCAAGACATATACATAACAATTAGTCCCAAGAAGGGGGATCTAATACATAAAGAATCTACTGGTACACCATAACGGTCCAGGGGAGACATTATTTTGGGATGTACTCCTGATCATAACGGATCTCAATAACTGATACACTGGAATAACTGAGGAACTGCTGAAACTGAAGGTGTCCAACATCTGTAGGGACTCAAAGACTATGAGTCATCTCTGAGAAATAATGTAACTGTATACTCAAGGGAGTATGAAACTAGGGTACATCTTAATACTGTCGCCATGCGCAACCCAGATATCTGTAGAAAAAGTGTAACTAGTGTTATCCATAGGAAGACTCTCAAATGTGGAGGAATCAGGAGGTATTCGGGGTCTTCGACTAATAAGTGAAACGGACGAATACCCTGTGCGGGTCTCAACGATGCGATCAAGGTGTTGAAGTCGAGCATGTGAGAAACAACCATTTGGAGAGGCACTGAAGATTCCTCTCGAAATGATTCGTAGGCACTCATCATAAATGGTGATGAGTCCAAGACACAGGGACCTCTAGGTCTATCCTCTGGAATCAATGTGGTTGTCGTCGACAGAGGGAGACCAGCAACTAACAAGGCAATGATGTTTCCTTGATAGGAGCACGAGGTGTAAAACTGAAGTGTTGTAGTACTGATGGTAGGACTGACATACTTGTGGGAATGGGAAATAACTGGGTCAAAAAATGGGTAGACTCAAACTTCCTTTGTTCAGAGCATGATGACATGGTTGACCTGGCAGCGTGGGGAACTGATTTGTAGGTGTGGGGATCATTGCTTTGACTGAATGGTATATATTGACTCTGGGGGGGAGGACGAGCTGATAGGTGCCGTCGAGGGATTATCAAGGTGACATACTGCAGAATACTCTGAACAAAGGCGACCAAAATGGGGAAGCTGCCTAATAAGTAGATGTGATCTGTCGTGGCGCCAAGAGGCACCATTGATTCCTTCTTCGTAGTTTTAATGAGCTCCAAGAAGGGATAAAAGTGTGCTCTGAAATGGTACGGTCCTGTGGATTTTGGTGAGCCCAGGACGGCTCATGCTCATGGTTGCTTTCATGTTTAGAGAGTCTGAAAACGGTAAGTGGACTCTATTGGTGTTTCTTTTTCGTAAGTTTAGTCTCCAAGGCCCGAAAAAGCATAAAATGATGCGGATGGAGAACTCTTCTAGCCGATGTGACTAGGGTATACCTTTTTCGTAATTAGTCTACAAGGTCCGGAAAAGGGGTAAACTTGTACCAGGTAGACGCCCTTTCGGATACTTTTAACGAGCATGAAAGGAAGCAAGGTTGCTCGGCGATCTTTTCATTGTTTTAGGAGTAAGAAAAGAGCTTAACAGAAACTCCCTTAGTGCCTTTTTCGTAAAAGGGATTGCTCGGCCCGAAAAAGGGATAAAATTATACCAAACAAAAATGGATAGTTGGGAGCGAGAAAAGGTCTCAAGCGTCATCATGTGTGTGGGATACTGGATCCGGTGACATAAGGATTGTCGAAAAAGGAGAACGGTCGATGTGGTACGCAAACCAAGGCTATGTGGAGGGCATGAAAAATGCCTTGAAAATCGAGACGTGACAGTGAGAAATGTTCTCAAGCATCATCACGAGCACGGAAAACTGAATCCGGCGACATAAGGCACGTCGAAAACGGAGAACGACCAATGTGGCACGCAAACTGAGGTGACGAGGGAGGCATGGAAAAAATGCCCAAAAAATCTAAAGGTGAGAGCGAGAAATGATCTCAAACATCATCACGGGCGCGGAAAACTGAATCCGGCGATATAAGACACGTCAAAAATGGAGAACGGTCGATGTGGCACGCAAACCGAGGTGACGAGTGGGCATGGGAAAAATGCTTGAAAAATCTAAAGGTGAGAGCGAGAAATGATCTCAAACATCATCACGGGTGCGGAAAACTGAATCCGGCGATATAAGACACGTCAAAAATGGAGAACGACCGATGTGGCACGTAAACCGAGGCCACGAGGGGGGCCAATAAATGGTCAAAAAATGGACCCCGTCAAAACGAGAAAAGGAAGGAACCTGCATGAAGTTCTCGCTGTGCTGATTCCAACGGTACCAACGGTTTGAGAAATGGACTTCGTATGATCCCGCAATGGTTGGTTGAAAATTGATGGAATTTCTATAAATAGGGTGTGGGGCCCAAATGACTTGTCATTGTTACGTGTGAGTTTGATAGAGCTATCAGAGCTATTTCTTGATTTCCGGGAGATTTCACCGTTGGTTTTCGATTCTGTGAGTTTCAGGTAACTCTATTTTCCTTAGCCTTTTCAATTATGTCTTTTTTGTTTGGCGACGGGCCTCCGAAGGCCGCAAAATTCCATGTTTACCCTCCAACGTGGAATATCGCGGGTTTCGGGTCTGTTCCCGCGATGAACCGCGCGGGTTTAAGGCTGACAGTCGCGATGTTCATCGCGACTGTGAAGTTGGAACCCGCGATGTTCATCGCGAGTTCATGGGAGATAGTCGCGATGTTCATCGCGACTGTCTGGCCAAAATGCGCGATGTTCATCGCGGGTTTTTGCATGGAGGCCGCGATGGTCATCGCGGCTTTTGGTGGAAATGCCGCGATGGTCATCGCGGATTTTGGTGGAAATTCCGCGATGGTCATCGCGGCTTTTGGTGGAAAAGCCGCGATGGGATTTTTTCAAAAAATTTCGTGCTGGGGCTAAAAATTTCTTTTGTTTTCTGGCAGGATGTTGAGGAGACCATTGTCGTCGTGGCGAGAGCAGGAGATCGATGATGATCTTGAGGAGAGGATCCAGACTGATCCGGGGGTGCGACAGACTCTGGCTATGAGTGGACTTTTGAAGTTCGCTCAGATCCCACCTATTCGTTCAGTGAGACGGCTCCTGAACAAGCTAGTGAGTTGGTGGGTGCCGACGGAGGGTGCATTTATTATTGGGGGTGAGAGGTTGGAGATCACTCTCACAGATGTCTATTTTTTGACTGGGTTGCCTCGTTTGGGTGAGGTGGGAGATATCCTGCCGAGGATCCCGCCGGGTGTGGATATGGAGGACTTGTTACAGACCTTTTGTGTTGATGATGTTGTTTTGCAGAACAGCTCTATCAGTCTGCGATCCCTACATGAGTGGGATATGCGGGCTGTTGGGGCATGTGTTCTGAGGATATTGGGTGCTGCTGCGCCACATCGTATGTCTGGGGGACAAACGATGATGGTGGACTCTGTTCTCCGGGGGACTTATTATGCTTGGGGGCAGATGTTTCTGGCTGGTGTCCGGAGGGATCTGGACAAGGCCATTCGAGAGGGAGGTGAGTTCTGTTATACCTCCTTCCTATGTTGTTTTTTCTTTGAGCGCTTTCCGACCTTGCGGCCACGGGTACCCATTCGTGCTGGTCTAGTGAGTGAGCCTCGCATGATGAGGTGGGGGCAGATGATGCCTCGTGGCAGCGGTGGTGTGCATGGTTTCTTCACTGTGGATTTTTATGAGCAGTGGGAGCAGATGCCCCTGCTGATTGAGGACTACCCTTATGCCGGCATGGACTACCGAGGCGACCCCGAGATGCCTCGTGCCCCAGGACAGGCCTGGAGTTTAAACGGTATGTTTTGTGTTCTATTTTATATTATATCATGTGTCCATCAGATTTTCTATGGGTAAAATCATTTAAGGTACAACCCGTTGTGTGGGTTGCGTAGGGGATTGCCTTCTGAATCGGTCAAAATGTATGCCCCCTTCCCGAGGCAGGTGTGTATGATGTAGGGGCCTTGCCACATAGACACGAACTTTCCCTTTCCGGTTTTATCATGAGCTTGATCGTAAGCGAGGACAAGATCTCCCTCAGAAAAGGTTCTTGGGTGGACGTGTTTGTCGTAACTTAGTTTTGATCGTTGTTTAGCTGCTTCCATGTTTTGAATGGCTGTGCGCCGATCTTCATCGGCCTGCTCTAGGAGTAGTAAACGTTGCTCGATCAGGGAAGTGTCCAGTAGGAGTTCAACGGCGATATGTAAGGCTGGGATCTGGCACTCAATAGGGAGGACGGATTCGACACCGTGAACTAAATGGAAAGGGGTAAAACCAGTGGCGGTTTTGGTTAAGGTGCGGTAGGCCCATAGTGCTGGGAAAAGCATGTGGTGCCAATTGGATTTGTGCTTGTCTACAGTATGTTGGAGAATGGTCTTCAAAATTTTATTGATCGCTTCGACTTAGCCGTTTCCTTGGGGATAGTAGGCGGAAGAGAAATGGTGTTCAAATTTCAACATGGTTGATAATTCTTCCCAGACGGCATCTTCGAAGTGAGAGCCATGGTCGGAGACTAGTTGCTTCGGCACTCCGAAACGAGCGATAACATGGTTGAAGAAAAATCGTGCTGCAGTGTCAGCTTTGCAATTATAAGTCGGCATGGCTTTCGCCCACTTGGTGAAATAATCTACGGCCACAATGATGTGCTTATGCCCGCCGGCTGACATGGGGTTGCAATCGAGGAAGTCAATGGCCCATTTGCAGAATGGTCCGACAGTGATGACTGGATGAAGGGGGGCGGGGGGGGTTCTTGCTTTGGGGGCAAAAAGTTGGCATTTCTGGCAGTGCTTGACTGCGGTGATGCAATCAGTAAACAATGATGGCCAAAAATAACCTGCCCGAATGATCTTCTGGGCGGTGGCCATGCCGGAGAAATGGCCTTCGCAAGCACCGCTGTGACAATCATTGAGGACTTGTTCTGCCTCACTATGGGATAGGCATCGGCGTAGGATGGTATCAACGCTGCGTCGGTAAAGTACGTCCCCTAACAAGAGGTATCGGGGGGCGTGGTGTCGTATGCGACGGCGTCCGTCACGATCGATGTGTGGTCGAAATTTTTGCGTGCGAAGGTAAGTCAAAATGTCTCCGAACCAAGGGTCGTCAGACGAAATGATGAAGATTCGTTCGTCAATCAGGTCCGTTTGGATAACGGGTGATGACGAAGAGGATGGGAGATCAGTGATGAGGTGAGCAAGCACGAGGGCTTTAGTGCTTTTGGGAGTTCTGAAAGTGAGGTCATATTCCTGGAGGATAATGACCCATTTAGCAACACGACCTTGCAGGAGCCGTCGGGTTAGGAGATAGACCATGGGGTTGGAGTCGGCCACAACCGTGGTATGACTGAGTAGAATGTAGTGTCGCAATTTTTGTACGAAAAAGAATACAGCTAGGGCTAATCTTTCCTCGTACAGGTAACGCAAAGGTGGGCCAGACAAGGTCTGGCTGACGTAATAAATCACATGCTCTTGGTGAGAGGCATCTTCTTAGACCAAGACTCCGGATACGGCATGTTCAGATGCCGAGACATAAAAGGTGAAGTCTTGAGAGAAATCCGGTGGGGATATCAAGGGGGCTTGTGTGAGAGATTTCTTGAGGGCATCGAATGCCGTGTCTGCTTGCTCATCCCAAACAAAGGGTATGTGGGTATGAAGTAAGCGTAAGAATCCGTGGACTTTGGTGGCGTAATCAGGAACGAAGCGCCTAAGGAAATTGGACCGCCCTTGCAGACTCTGGAGCTGTCGAAGTGTGCGAGGAGGGGGGAGTTCTAAAATGGCTTTGACTTTCAAGGGATCGACAGTGATTCCGTCTTGGGAAACAATGAAACCCAACCGGCCTATCGGAACGTAAAAGACACACTTGTGTGGGTTCAAGCGGATTTTATATTTGCGACAACGCAGGAAAACTTGCCAGAGGTCGTTAAGGTGGTATGATCGTTTTCGGGAACGAGCTGTAAGGTCATCAAGATAGACTCGCAGGATATGGACCAAGTCGTGAAAGCAATAGGTCATGGCTCGCTGGAAAGTGGCACCAAAATTTTTAAGGCCGAATTGCATGACGCGATAGGCAAAGATGCCCCATGGGGTGGTGAAGGCAGTCTTGTACTGATCCTCCTTGTGGATGTGAATCTGGTTGTATCCGGAAAACCCGTCAATGAAAGAT
Source organism: Larix kaempferi (assembly GCA_027924585.1). Taxonomy (NCBI): domain Eukaryota; kingdom Viridiplantae; phylum Streptophyta; class Pinopsida; order Pinales; family Pinaceae; genus Larix; species Larix kaempferi. The sequence goes on along the minus strand of BSBM01000158.1, from coordinate 12,965,897 downwards.
AGGACTTCATGGCCCGCACACTCATCAATGAGTTGGTCAATGAATGGCGTGGGGAAATTGTCTTTTGGACAAGCGTGGTTTAAATCACGAAAATCAGTGCATACTCTAAGGGTGCCTTGCTTTTTGTTGACGGGAACGGGGTTCGACACCCAGGTGGTGTACGGGATAGGATAAATGAATCCTGCTTTGCGAAGTTTCTCGACCTCAGCTTTAACAGCGGGGAGTTTGGAAGGATGAATGGGTCGCTGTTTCTGACGAACAGGGGGTACCTCCGGCCATGTATCAATGTGGTGTTCTATGATGGCGGGGTCGAGACCAGGCATCTCGGTATAGGACCAGGAAAAGACATCACGGAACTCTTGAAAGAGCTTTTTGTACGCCTGAGTTTCTGCTTGAGTGCAAGATGCGCCCAGCGAGATGAACTCAGGTTTCCCAGGTGTTGTGGAAATATCTATCTGTATAGTGGGGGAAATGTTGGACATGTTCCCTTCTTCAAAGGCATCTGGTGCTGGGATGGGGTCCTTTAACCAATCGACCTTGGTGGGTATGAAATATTTCGATTCGACTAATAGCTGGTTGGATGAGGTGGATGTAGATGTTTCCGGGAGGAAATACGAGCGATGATGCATATCATTCCAAGGGTAGTCGGGTGCAATGAGTGTCTCCAAAATTTGCTCAGCAGTATTGAAGTAGTCAGACCATAAATCAAGGGGTTCTGGTTTGAAAGTTGTTGAAATCATATATATTGTATTGACTTCTTCCGACGAGGATGATGGCGGGGGGTAGATCTCCTCAATGAGGGGAGGAGATATCTCCAAATTAATGTTGTTTAACTCATACAATGCTGCTCTATAGTCAAGGAGATCAGGACAATGGTGAGAGTAGTGGCCGTAAACACTGCATATGGCACAAGGATGGTTGGTGCGCAGTGATCTGTCGCGAGGCTGAGGAGGTGGCTCAAGTCTAACGACTGGGATGCCGGTGTCGTCGTCCAACATATTCATATGCTCTTGGAGTGCTGGTAACTGTGGGCATTGATGAGTCGGATGGCCTATCTCATCGCACAAAGAGCATTTAGGAGGAGGTCGAAATACTGGTGGGGGTTTGACTGCCTTAGGAGGTGGTATAGAAGTGTATGGTTGTGGACCTCTGCCCCCAGTTGGCTTGACAAGAGGAGGAGGATTCATTGACAACGAAGGGATCATAGACCAGGAGATGGTTTCGTCGACGACAAAGGGATTGTGACACCAGGAGGAGGTTGAGTAGTGGTAACAATAGGTTGTACCGGTTGGAGGATGACATTTGGTGTCGGCGGTGGAATGGGAGGCGAAATATACCACACGGGTAATCCCAATGTTAACCCGGGTAGACTAAGGGTAGCCATAACTGGGGCGCTTTCTACACCCGAAGGAGGAAATAGAAAGGGGATGGTGTGGATAGGTGTAACACCGATGTGACTAGGGACCAATGGTGGTTGACTACCGGGTGCTTGTGTATTCTGTGAAAGAGTACAGAGGTTTGCGACGTGGGTCTCCGGTGACGGTGGTGGAATGGCCTGGAATGTAGAGGTCATTGGTGTATTTGAGTAAAGTCCAGGCCCCAGAGAAGAAACAAAGGAGGTAGTTACACTAGAAGTGGGTTGTTCAACCATGGGGAGAACATTTTCGGGTGCTGCAGGGGCATTGGGATCATAGTAGGTGAGTTGGTCAATTTTGACCACGCGTCCCTTGTGGGGGAACATCATGGTGCGAAAAATGGATGAGGCGACCGCTTTCATGGCGTACATGTAACTGCGGCCAAGTAAAAGGTTATAATAGAGCTGGGAATTAATGACCTCTATGTCGATGAGCACAGTTTTCCCACCTAATTGGACGGGGACCTTAGGTAGTAAACCTTGAGTTTGAGCTGACCGGCCGTCGTAGGCCCGCAATGCAGTGGTGGATTGTTGGAGAGTAGGGGATCCCAACTTCTGCCAAACGAATGTGGACATGACGCATGTAGAGGCACCCTCGTCAATGATGCACCGATGGATGACAAGATTCCGAATAGAAACAAAAACTTGGACTACTATGGTGGAAGGAAGACGTGGTTCGGACTGGTCCAAATCAAAGGTCATCAATTTCGAATCATTTGGGTCAATGGCCCCAATGGCGGAAAGTAAAGTCTTGCGCTGCGTAGGACAGTTTTTCAAGACTTCTAACGCAGACATGGCTGCGGGAGATTGAGCTAAGTCATCTACGATGTTGTAATTTGACGTAGCCCGTGCATTGGGGTTGTTGTTGATACGGCGGAGTGGGAAACGAGGTGCTTTAGAGGCGCCATCAAGTGGAAGCGGTGGTATACGTAACGTCTGATCAGTGGGATGAACGTTAGTATCCTTATCGGCGGGGGGGGCTTCGGAGGTAGGGCCATACTGGTTCCGACGTGTCTGAATGTTGACATCGGCAGTGGACATCATCAATAAGTGGTGAGTGCCTGAATCAAACATGGGTTGATCAGGAGCGGCGTAAGTGATTTGTTGTGGTGGCACGTTGCCCTGTGGGGGAGCTAACGACTGAGTGTTCACCACTCCTTGCGTTGGAAAAGGGTTTTGTAGCACCAAAAGTTTTTGTTGAGGTGGTGGGGGGTTGGGTGGCAGCTGAGGAGCCGCCTGCCCTTAACAATGGGCGTCATCTGTCCATAGCTGCCGAGCCCGCTCCAGATGTGGGCAAGTGTGGGTATAGTGGCCATAGACCCCGCAAATAGAATAAGGATGGTTTGTTCGTAAATTAGCATTTTTGGCTTGCTTAGGTGGCCGATCAGGATTCTGATGAGCAGGCGCCACGTTATTATTTTGCGGAGGATGGGGAGGGTGTGGAGCTTGGTTATGGTTTTGGTTGTTTCCATGGTTACGTCCTCTTCCACGGTTTGGTTTCCCACCCTGGTTGCGTTGGTTATTTTGGTATTGGGGCTGATGTTGTTGTGCGTACACGTGCCCTTGAGAAATGGGGGGATTGTGGGGAGCCGCAGGTGTGGGAGCAGGTTGCGGTGGGTAATATGCAGGTGGAGCTGGCGGTGGTCCAGTTGCCTGTTGGGGTTGTTGGTACCCCTGAGCTATTGGATGTGTTGGATTAGCTGGTGCAGCTTGCTGTGGGTACTGCATTTGTTCTGGCAAGAACTGAATAGGGTTCTGTGTAGTAGGTTGGTTATAGTATGTAGGAGGTACATATGCTGATGGCGCTTGTTCATAGCAATGTTGTGGACAAGAGGGTCCATGAATATGATGTGTCTGGTTTGCTGGAGCGTAAGAAGTTGTCGCTTCGGAACTGGATGTAGCCCTAGAGAGGTCTGGGGCAGGCATGGTACTCACCATGCTGAAAGGTTTAGCTTGGGGTGTGATTTGGCCAATAATGCCATCAGCGGCATGAGATGCTCCCGGTGCGTCACTGCGTGAAGAGTCGCATCGTGGGGCGTCGGGTATGATTGTGTATAGATAACCCGACTGGGCGTAAATGAGATCAAACTGTTGGGCTTTGAGGATGGCCTCTTCTTCAGACTGGGGTCTTTCAGATGCCACATCCTTCGCAATGAGAGGGAGGAGGGATTTCAGAAACCAATCTAAGAAGATACGGTCGTCTAACTTGATTTTGCAGAGGCTCCGACGTCGACGCCACTCATGAATGTGGTTAGTGATATGGGTGGCCGTGTTCTGTCTGTAAGACAATAGGATCTCGACGTCCGCATCATAGCGGACAAGTAACTGAAAGAACTGCAGGAAGGTGGAGTCAAGGGAGGTAAAGGTGGCATGCGTCCCATGGGGCTGCTCGATATACCACTTGGCTGCAGAGCCAGTGAAAGTGCGCTGTAATAGACGGAGGCGGATTGAGTCGTCCACTATGGAGTTCGAGGAACACCATAAATGGAAGGACATGATATGGTTCTGGGGGTCTTCACCTGCCTTGCCCTCAAAATTAGGGATGTCAGAGGGGAGTTTGGTGGGCATGTGAGGCCACGCAGGATCATGTCTGATGGGGTCATTGGTGAGCCTAGCTAAGTCTGGAAGGTTCAGACTCGCCATGTATGGTAAGCTAGCAGATGTGGAGACTGGAACTGGGATCTGCCTAGTCATTGTGGTATGATGTAGGGGTCCAGTAGCGCCTAAAGGTATGCTAGGTATGGAGGGTGTGTGCCCTCCAATAGGTGTAGTCTGGTATGGGCCAGCGCCTCCAAGTGCAACATGGGTTACACTTGGGTTAGGAATAGTAGTAGGGATTCCTGGGATAGGGTTTGTGGAAACCAGAGGGGGTGTGACCCCTATGTTGGGCATACCCATAACAGGTGGTGCCCTTGTGTTGGGCATTCCTAAATGTGGAGTGTTGCCCATGTTGGGCATACCCAGGGGGGTGGTTGTTGCCATGGATGGCACGGCCACAGAAGGGTCTGTGGATGTCTCTCCTATGGTGCTGGTAAATAGTGGGTCAAATGGTGTTCCAGCCATAATGGTGGGTGGTGGTAATATAACGTAGTTTTTGGATTCTGCCTCAGAATCAGAGGTGAAGTGAGGCATGTCAGAATCGGATGACCGTCTGGTTGACCGACGATGTGTCGAATCAAGGGATAAGGCTCTGCGTCGGTGATGTGGAGAGCCAAGGAGGCTAAACTCTGGGAGTTCGCCCTGTAGACGACGAGAGCGTCTAAAATTCTCAATGGTGAGAAAATAAGTTTTTGTGAAAAAAGCTGTTTAAGTATCAGGTGGTGATATATATAAAAAAGCTCAAAACCCTAATGCAACCAAGGGTGCAAGAAGGTGAGTGAAAAAGAAGGCTCTCAGGCCAAAAAATCAACCTCAAAAAAGGCACTTATTCTAGCAGCTGTGCTACAATAAGTGGAGGAATGCAACAAATGGTCAGAGTACCAACATGCAAACGGCTTCTAGAAAAAATAGGTGTAACTAGACCAAAGGTGGGTAGAAGCATGCAAACACCTAACTAAAAGTATTGTGACTCAAACAAACGATATCCTCTGCAAGGTGATGAAATCCAAGTCAGACAATATGAGTGTTGAGACAATGGCTAGATATCCCCCTACCGGGAGGGACACCGGGTAATCAATCCTAAATAAAGGCTACTAGGATACTCCGTTCATGACGCGTCGAGAAAAGGTAAATCTGCCGTTTGGTCCTTTGATCGCAATATCCCAATACAGGGATATCCCAAGAACTGCGAATGGTAGCCCTTCGATTACTGAATGGATTTCAGTATTCCACTCAGGCTTCCGGAACCATCCTCGCGACTTCAACCCTCTTAGAGGAGAGGCCTTCCCACAAACCGGTTGTGACCGCGCCAAAAAGTACTAAGATATTTTAGCTCCCTAATTGGACAACTTCTATGTCTCAGATGTAATAACTGAGGGGTGTTATTGGAACACCTATCCCCCCAATACTACCTAGCTACAAAAGTTCTTTTAGTGTTCCCCAAGTGGGTTTAAAAGTGTGTTGAAATTAGGGTACGTTTTAAGGCTCAGTTCAATTAAGTGATCGAGTGAGTGCACGTGAGGTATTTGTAAACTGAGCTTGAAAAAGGTAAATGCTTTACAGGAAATTTTCAAAAAACAAAGGAGCTTTTGAAAATAAAAAAGCAAATATTTATAACTTTTTCAAATAAATGGAATTTAAATGCTTTTGCAAATATCAACTCAAAAAACAAAGGATCTTGTCAATTATGAAAGCAAATAATAGACTTCTTTTAAAGAAATAAATGGACTTCTTCTTTCAAGGAAATTGCTAAGGGCAAGATTTTAAAGAAGTAAACAGGAAAAATTTTAATCTAGATAAAGATGCCAAAATAAGTCCTTCTTTCACTTTCTTGAAATTTTTTTAAAAAGACTTCTAGATATGCATTTTAAATAGTAAAATTTTTTCAAGGCTGTAAAATATGCAGAATTTAATACTGTAAAAAATGTGCTATGTGGGCAGAAAGTACAGTAAAAATAAATTTTTAAAATCGAAATGGCCGAATGAAAAATTCAGCAGCGTGGGTTTTAACAGCAAATCCGCGATGGACCGCGTGGGTTTCGGTCGCACAGTCACGATGGAACGCGCGGAAAATGTCCGTGAAGCCGCGGTGTGCAGCGCGCAAATAGGCCGCGAAGTCGCGGTGAACCGCGCGGAAAAGGGTCGCGCAGTCGCGATGTGTAGCGCGGTAAATGACCGCGATGCCGCAATGTGCAGCGCGGAAACCGGAAGCAAAGCCGCGGTGAACCGCGCGGAAAAAAGGGAAAAAGCCACGATGGACCGCGCAACTGTCAGGCTAAAAATCGCGAGGCGAAAGCCGTGCACGGAAGCTGAAAACCGAACCCAAAAATTGAGAATTTCGGGCTGTTAATGGCAATAGATGAGGCCAAAAATTCGAACAGCAATGGATCTGCTGTCTAAGATGGAAGATCTATGGATCTAAAGGTTAAAAACTAATAAAAAACTAAGATTAAAAGCAAAACTAGAGATCTATTGTTCAAAACCCAGCGGAGTCGCCAAAAAACTATTGGCCTGGTTTTGCAACCAGGCTTAGTGCTATGGGCACCTGCTAACTAGTAGCAGCAGTTTCAATAGAATTAAACAAGAAGCTAATCTAAACAAAACTAATCATGGATCTATGCAAGAATATAAGCAAATAGTGTAAACATTTAAAAAACAAGATCAAGAAAATATTAAAGAATGAATTTGTATTAAAAAATGGAGGGCAAGCAAGTGCTTGCAATAATACCTTCAATGGTGAAGGTTGATGTTGAGCAACTCCCAAGATGAGTAGCTCCAAGCTCCAAGAGGTCTCCTTCTCCAAGGTTGCTTACAATGGCCAAAATGCTCGAGGAAGATTTCGACAGCATGAGGATGAGATAATGGATGGATGTGAAATGAGGAGCCCCTACCACCTTTTTATAGGTTTTGGTGGTGGGGAATACCATTTGTGGTTTTGTGGAAACCAAATGGTATTGACCAACATGGTTTAGGTACTTTTCCCTCCTTTTTCCTTTTTTGAATAAAAATAATATCTTAATTCCCTTTTTAATATTTTGGGGAATTTGTACCCTTTTTGAGGGTTTTTTATGCTTTTCAGGAAAAATAATATTTTTTAATGGAAAAAGGGGTGTACTCAGGTCTTTTGGTGACCTTTTGTTGGTTTCAGAGGCTCAGATGGTGAAAAAGTGGACAAATGGGTCATGTGAATAGGGAAATGAGCTAGTGAGCACTTTTTAGGTGTTAACAGCTATGCTATTTCACCAGTGTTGCGATCGCTTGGTTCTTTTCTGGGAAACATTATTGGTTGTTGTGAAATTGGGTTTAGTATGTCACCTAAATTAGGGAGAATTGCAGTTTTTGAGATGCGTATGAAAATTGGAAACTCCACTTTTAAAATATTAGGAGGGGTTACCCACTGTCACCTCAGTAACTCCCCCTCTACACTTTAGGTTGGCTCTTCTCCAACACAAGGGGTGTTGCCTAAGTTAGGATTGCTAAGGCTACGAGAATAGGGATCAAGGTGATGCGAAGAGATAACTTAGCAAAATGTTTTGTCTTTTGTAGTATAGGAAAATAAAGGGTGATGGACGGACCAAGATGCTAGTCCCAATCGAACAAAGTAAAATGGAGTCAAGGGGTTGGCCACCTTTTCATGAAGCCATTTCTCACATGGTTCAATCAAATACCATCTTATACATGTATTCATTTATTTCCATTTCATATAGATGGTTTGAATAATGGCCAGCCCATTTAGGATTTTTTTTTTTAACATGTACAAGTATCATCGCAATATCGACGGATGCATGCCACGAAGTTTTGTGGATGCAAAGACGAACAACCGTGGAACCACCATGCATGATGAACTTGCCACGATTTTTCGTGGATACAGGGACGAAGTTTCGTGGATACAGAGACGCAGTTTCTAGGAACTATAGAAATGTTCCCACAAAGATGTTGAACCTGCCACGATTTGTCGTGGATACAGGGACGAAGTTTCGTGGATACAGAGACGCAGTGTCGAGGAACTATAGAAATGTTTCCACGTAGATGCTGAACCTGCCACGAAAATTAGTGAATCTAATCGTCTCTATTGCGACAAAACTTCATGGAAGAATTAATTTTCCGAAAATTTGAGGACAGTTGCCAAGCTGACACGTGGCCACTTAAAAACGTTGCTATTACCACGACGGGGAATCTTCGTCCATATATCCACGAAGTTTTATCCATGAAAAAAAGAACCCAAGATCGTTGCAATAGGGACGAAATATCGTGGCTACTACAACAAAAAAATGTGGCAATTTTTGCCATATGTAGTAGTGCCACATGGAGAGGAAAACCTACATCGTTTCTTTGATCACCTTAATAATTGCAACGAGAACATAAAATTCACTATGGAAATTGAGAAGAATGGTTGTATTCCTTTCCTCGATGTACTAATATATAGGTCATACAATGGATCAATCACACACCAGGTCTATAAGAAGAAAACACACACAGATAGGTATCTACATGAGAACTCCCACCATTATCCTTCGCAAAAGATTGGGGTTCTCAACACTCTAACAACTAGATAATTAAGAATTTGTGATAAGGAACATGTTGAACAAGAGCTAAAACATCTAAAGCAGGTTTTCAAAGATAATGGCTATAACAACAATCAGATCAACACAGCTATAAACAATGCCAAAAAACCTCAGAGGAAGAGGATTGACAATAACAATGAAGACAATTGGAATAGAATCTCCCTTCCATACATGAAAGGTGCCTCGGAGAGAATAGCCAAAATTCTAATGAAAAAGAACATTAGGGTTTCTTTCAGACCTCCAAACACCATCAGAAAAATGGTAGACTCACTAAAAGACCCAATCAAACCCGAGTTATATAAAGGAGTATACTCAATACCATGTTCTTGCCAAGATGTTTACATTGGCGAAACTGGCAAATCTTTTGAATTTAGGCTCAAAGAACATTGCACCGATATAAAACATGATAGGGTTAAAAAATCCACTTTAGCTGAACATGCACACTTAACCAAACATCATATATGCATGGAAAAAGCCACGATAATCGCAAAAGAGGAATATCTAATTAAACGAAAGGTAAGGGAGAAGATAGAAATTAGGTTAAACCCAGCATGCATGAACAAGGATGATGGGAAAAAATTGAGCGATACATGGACCCCACTACTACACTCTTTGCAAAGAACAAAAACCCAAAACTAACAACAAATAATTAAAATAAGCCGACCTGCATGAAAAATATATTAATCTAATGGTCAATGTAGAGCAATGTTTTAGTATTTAAATGAAGTTTTCCACAGCCATTACATCTCAGGATCCCAAAGTCTCCTGAAGATGATCTCAGAGGAGAGATCGAAATGTCAAGCATAGTCTTGTACTTTTCAAACGCAGTTCCAGATTACATAGTTATCTTTATTAGAGGCTCTGTTCAGATTTCTGAAATCTACACATAGTCTTATATCTCCAGACTTATTCCTTATGGGAACCAGATTAGAAACCCATTCCAAATGCCAGACCTTAAAGATGATCTTAGCATCAAGAAATTTCTTCAACTCTTTTTGAATTAAAGGTTCGAGAGTAGGGTGCATTATTCGTAGCTGCTGCTGAAATGGCTTAACGCCTGCTTTCATTGGTATGACATGTTGGATGATATGAGTGTCGTATGTTTTTAGATCTTCATAAGTCCAAGAAAAAACATATTTATATTTCCGAAAAATATTGGTGAACTTATCTCTTTCACCCAGCGAACAACATCTACCAAGATTAACATATTTTGGTTCAGCTTCTGTGCCCAAATTTATCAATTCATGTTGCATAGAATAGCTATGAGTTTTAACATTTGTTGTTTTCTTGAACTTGCTCTACAGATCGAACAAACTTTCAAGTGATCTCACTCCTTTACGCATGAAATTCCCTTTGAATGCGTCCTTATTTTGCAGATCAACATCTTGTTTTTCTCCGTCTATTCAGCTTCTGTGCCCAAATTTATCAATTCATGTTGCATAGAATAGCTATGAGTTTTAACTTTTTCTAGTTTCTTGAACTTTCTCTACAGATCGAACAAACTTTCAAGTGATCTCACTCCTTTACGCATGAAATTCCCTTTGACTGCGTCCTTATTTTGCAAATCAGCATCTTGTTTTTCTTCGTCTATAATGGCTTCTTGAAACATGTTTTCACTTGTAAGGAAACTAATGATCTGATCGTCATCATCGAACACCCTGAGATTTGTGATATTATCTGGAACAAAAGGCCTAAAAACCAATTCGATAGAACATTTATTATTTGTAGGCATTAATCTAGAAGCAGAGGTAACTAATAAGTCAGCTGCAACATTTTGTAATCTAGGAACAAATTTTATATTAAAATCTTCAAAGTGTGTAATTAGATCCCATACCTCAGACTGATAGCCTTTCAAATATGGCGAAAGACAATGAATTGTATCTATTACCTGTCTGACGACTATTTCCAAGTCACCAAATACTTTCAGGTATTTAACGTTCAAACCAATGGCTTTCTTTAATCCATGGACTAAAGCTTCATATTCAGCAATATTGTTAGTACGTCCAAACTCTAATCTACAATACAAGAAGTGTTTGTTCCTTTCAGGATCCATTAGAACACAACCGGCTCCGGATCCTTCCTGATTTTTCGAACCATCACAATATAAAATCCAAAAAAAATTCTTTGATCTAACTAAGTTGGTATATGTACCATCTAAGTCAGTAACTAAGTAAGTTAACTATGTTATAGTCGATATCATCAGTTTGGGAAAATTGAAGGAGATCGGATTGTTTGTTTGATTCATTGCTGATATTTTTTGATTGATAATTACCCGAATCGATTTCTAAGAAATAATTCCCTAGGACGGAAGATGAGAAAGCTGTATGGCTTCATTCTTTTCCTCCAGTTGAGTTACATTATGTTTCATGTGTTGTTCTCTTAGCACTTTGATCTGGTTTTGCCTATTCTGATAAGGTAACCATAGTGGGACCAGTCCGTGGAGAAATAACCATCTAGTTTTGTAAACCAGTCCCTGCTCAAGATCAAACCATAAGCTTCAGGAATATCGACTACCATTATATCAATGAACTGACACACTCTAGGGTCTGCTGACAATCTAATAAGCACATCTTTCATTTCTCCAATGAATTTAACAACAGTTCTATCTAGCTGAATAATCTGGGCTGGGGAAGGAATTGGCTACCCATTAATCCTTTTGCAAATAGATAGGGGCATGACATTTGAGGATGCTCTGGAATCTACCAAACAGTTATGTAAATTGTGATTGAAAATTTCAAAAGTCAAAAGAAAAGGGAGTGTTTGGGATTTAGATTTTCCACCAATACTAGCTTCATTTATTTCGGGATCTTTCTGAGTATTTGCTAACGGAGTACTAGATTGGGGTTCGAGAGCTTGCAATAGCTTCTTTTGTTGTTGAGGCAAACTACACATATCAAATATAGACACATTTGCTTTTACTTTCTTTATGTCTTCAATGATGTCATATCCCATGTCACATTCCTTTACAACTTTGGGTTGATTGTCCGTTTTATTCAAAGTTACTTTTGGTTGTTGAATTGTTTCCATGTTTGGCTGCTTAGTAGGTATTTGGTTAGGTTTGGGTTGTGGTGGAATGATTGTGATGTGTCTTTTAGGTATCTCTTTGGAGGCTTTAGGCTTGGTGCGGTTGAGTTTGGAATCGGATCAGCGACTGGACCTTTACTGCAAGTATTAATGTTTACAGTTGAGACTTGACTTTCCTCGGGGTCATCTTCAATCAATTTGATTAAAGGTACCCAATCCCACAACACCATAGTGGTATCTGGAGTGTGCTCCTCAACTTCAAGAGTCTTCTCTTCAGGAGGATTATCTTGATATGGAATTTGTGAGTCCGGCATTTGGTTCATCACCAGGCTCATTGAATTTATCCATTGTGGACAGCTTTTTTCAGAATGTGGTTCCTGATGAAAGGTGCATAAATGTTCCATTCCTACTTCATTCAAATTTAAAACAGAAGAGTTATCCATAGGTTGGTGAGGCTGATTATTTTCTTCCCTTTTCTTGTAGAAAGGTTTAAAAGGCTTCCTAGATGTCCTAGCTGCCTTATCCTTTTCAAGATCTACAATTTTATTGGACAACTTTTGCATCATTTTGACTACATTTTCCATATCGGCTGATGGTTCTTCTTTATTCTTGGTAAGTAGCAGTGGTTTCTTAGTAGTTGTTGGTTTTGTTTCTGCATCAAGAGCATGCTTAGAAATGTTGTCTGCTTCTTCTTCTACCTTCCTAGCTTCTTCAAAATTTTCTATTAAAGTAGTTTTCTTAGTTCTTTTGACAAACATTGCTATTGGAGGATCAAGTGTTGTTGTGTAATATTCCACTAAATATTCTTCTGCAGGTTTAGCAGCCTCACTAAAATTATTTAACAGCGTAGTGAATCTTTGGTTAAATTCTTGAACCTTTTCTTTATTTTCCATTCTCATGGACAACAACTCTTTCATGAGTGTAGCTACTGTTTTCTAATTTCCATATTTCTTTAAAAAACATTTTTCAAAATCTTCCCAATTAGCTATTGAGCTGGCTTGTAAACTAAAGTACCATGAAAATACCTTAGGCTCAAAAGTATAGGGAAAGAATTTGCAGACTGTGTCTTTAGGCTACACATTCAAAAGGCTCAAAGCTAAATAATGGCTCTTAAGATGATCTTCAGCAGAAATACATTTCCCGGGATCATACTTAGGAAAACCTTTTTCAAGATTCTTAGGCAGATTGTGAAAAGGTCTAGCTAACTTCAAAACTCCTCTTGCTCTCCATGCAGGTACAGCCATGGCTCCACGTGGAGAATTTGGTGGAGTATCGTGAGGAGTATGAGGTGGGGAATTCTTTGGAGTGCACAGTTCTTGAAGATCTAGAGGATCTTCAAGTTCTATTTCTCCAAGAGGTTCTGTAATTTATTCTAAAGATAAGTCTACTAATTCTTCAAAGATTTGAACAAGAACTGAATCACGTGTGTACTGTCTTTCCCTTCTAGGAGCTCTTCTTCTAGGGAGAAAAGGAATCACGTTTAAACTGCCAATCTGCTTAACATAAGCATGGGTATGTCTTCTTAAGTTTGCTACTTCAGCAAAAGGTATAGCATACAGTGTTTCTTGATTTTCAAATTTAGAGTTAGGATTTTCTTGATTTGTTACTTCAAGATCTGAATTATCTGGGATTTCTATTCCAAGTGGGTTTCCAGTTGGATCTCCTCTTAAATAAGAGTGTCATTTATCATCCATGCACTGGTGGCCCTCCTTCTAGTGCCAAAAACTGTTGATGCCTCGAAAATTGTAGCATCAATCAGCAAGGGATTCTCCCCGGTAAACAGTCCCAATTAGATTATTCATTGTTTGGTGTGGGGAATCCGTCCGGTTAACGGTTCTGGCTACCGTAAGATTTAAATATTTTTTTTTCTTTGCACCGGTTACGGACCGATCCACTGTTTATGTATTTATTTTAAAGATGATATGCAAGTTCCCTAAGCTAAATGCAGGTAATTAACCTAAATTAATCTAAGACTGTATAAGAAAATTTAATCTATCCTTGCAAGAAGCAAACTATAAAGATGAGTAATACGCTGAAAGAAACATCTAAAGATCATACAGATAGCCATTTAATCATAAATATGCAATTCTAGCAGAAGACCAAAGATATTAAAGATAGCTTTAATTCAATCAATACATTCCATTACTCATTTGAGAAAAAACAACTTTGCACAAAAAAATATGAGAACATTCATCACATAGAAGCAATTCATGATAGCAAGGAATGATCTCACAGCAATATGTAGATGATATAGGAATAATCCAGCACACATTTGACACATTCTCCAGGAAAAACGCCTTCTCCCAGGCTTTCATTAGGCAAAATCGATTTCTTGGAGCATGTAGTAAAATAGTTCACATACAAAGAAGAAAAATATTTCACTTGCCAAAAGTCCTTTCTCTTTCTTTTATCCCTCTATATATAGATTTACAAATTGCTCCTTAAGCTGCCAAGTGTACCCTAAATTTTTTTTGAGAACCTTCTAATTTGTCATTTAGTGTATAACTACAAAATTGAATAATTCGTGAGGGCCTTTTCACAAAAGACAAAATAAAGGACAGTTGTCTCTTAATGTGTTTATACATGAAAATTTTCAGCTTATTTTCCTAAAATATAATAAGGAAAACTATAGCCCACATGGTTCTGTTGACTCATTGTGTCGCTCTTCTGCTATTAGCTTTCCCTTTTCAACAGGCTCGCTTAATTGTGTTGATTTATCTTCCTTCTGAATGTAGCTTGCCAACTGTCCAATTTCCCTTAAAATGGTTTTCCCTCTTAATGATATTGTCACATTCCGCGCTATCATGTGCTTATGTAAATCTGATTTGATGGTTGCTATCCTTGTTACAGTCTTTTGTGCACATATTTCCAGAAAGTGAGTGTGGACAACAATCTTCCCAATGAACTGATTAAGGTCTTCTGAGGATATAGCCTCTATCTTCTTTAAATAATCCAATTCTGTGTTCAAATTATTATTCAACTCCGTCATGTGTTGGTCTCTTTCAGGAAACTCGAAAATGCTCTGTGGTAGATGCATCTGACATGTCTCGTGAGCTTCTCGGATCTTGGAATAGATAACGTAACACTTTTTTACTGTCTTCTGGATTTCAACACTTAATCTGTTGCCACAGTCTCTACAAAATTCAAGGACCCCTATATCCATATCTAGCTTATCCTCGGTTAAGGCGCGCAAATTTGAGGGAAAACCTTATTTCCCTTTTCTCCATTCAGACTGCTCCTTAATCTTGACCACGTGTTGCGCATGCTTGTCTTTAATCTGAAGCGCTTAAATCTCAAGGCTTGTCATCCTTGTGATCATTTCTTTCATCCCGCAAACCTGTTCAGAAATTAGTACCAGCAATTGATGAATCCTCTCTTGCATATCGCAGGCCTGCTTGTAAAAGGTGGACAAATCCTGCCTCTTTTCACTGGATTCTCTGAGTTGTTCCAATAGCCTAGTCTTTTCTTCTCTTAGTCTTTCCAACTCTAATATGTGAATTTTCAAGTCCTTTTGTTCATCTTCTGAAATTGCAAGTTGCATTTCCAATGATTTCTTCTTGTTTTCAAGCTGCAGGGCTTTTGAAGTGGTTTCTTATTTCTCTTCTACGAGCTCTTTGTATTTCCTTTTTAGTTCATTGCTTTCTAATACCTCCTTCTTCCTGTCAGCTTTTATCTTGAAACACAGCTCTTTGTAGTTCTTAACAATTTCCATTAATCGATCGATATTGGCTTTACTTGCCTGGGCTGAAGCTACAGTGCATCCTTCCTGGAATGAAGGATCGATGTCGGTCCCTTGGACAAGCATGGTCTCTGAAACTCTAAATTCATATAAGTCCTCCCCAATCTCCATTTTCCTTACTCTTATGTCAATGATATCCCTCTTCCGTTCGTGAAAATAGACGGAATCTAGGTTGGCCACTTGGCACTGCTTTCTGGGGTTGTGTGGGGTCAATGCTAATTCTTCAGTAGAGACAACCCCTTCATGAGCTATCCCTGGTTGGTATATCTCTGACATTCCTAATTCCATGGCATGTGGGCTGGGCGGGTTTTGTTCTGCATCTTTCTCGACTTCTTCCTTTTCTTGTCTTTCTGCTAGCTCTGCCAACTCTGCTTGCAACCTATTTGATTCATCTACCAAGAGTCTTTCCTCTTCTTCTTCTTGCAAGTTAGTAGCTTCCTTCTCCTTTTGGATTCTAGCGGCTTCTTCTTTCTCTCACCTTTCTTCTAGCACTGCTCTTATCATGTTCACTTTTTCCAACAAGGTTCTTTCTTCTTCTTCCTTCAAGGTTTTTTCTTCCTGCTCCTTTTCGATTCTAGCAGCTTCCTCTTCTTGCTACAACTTAATAGCTTGCTCTTGATGAACTCTTGCTGCTTATTCTTGTTGAATCCTTGATGCCTCCTCTTGTTGTAATTTGGCAGCCTACTCATTTTGAAGCCTTGCAGCTTCTTCATCTTGGTGTTTTTTGACAGCCTATTATTGTAGGACTCTATCTCTTTCTTCTGTTTCTATGTCTTTTGAACCTCCTGCTTGGGATGTTGTTGCCTCTTGCTCCAGTTTTATCAGACCAATAACCTTGGGAGTAGTACTCTTTCCGCCTTTCTTCTTGTAGCATTTCCCCAACTCTGTTCAGTTCCTGGCACTACGAAAGAATTCTTCATTTAGGTCTATAAGATGGGTGTACTCAAAGGTAGTTTTTACATCAATAACATGTCTGGCAACTTTACCAAAAGGATCATTCCTTCTGAAAAACTTTGTACCAAAATGAAATATTTCCAAGTCCTGAAAATAGTTTTCTCCCTCTTTTTCCCTCGGGAGGCTGTATGCGCCGATAGTGAAAGGCATTGGCAGATATATCCCTTTCTCCCTTTCGGTGAGGATTCTACTGATTCCACTGACGCTGAAGAGTTTCCTTAAGGCTTCCCTGTGTATCACAAAATATGTAGCATATCTAGGAAGCAGAAATGGAGCTACGGATCCTCCACTCATGCGGATGTAGGTGCCTTCTTGGGCATGGTAATAATCTCTAAATGCTTCAATAATGGGCATGGCGTTCTCTAAAATGCAATTTGGTTCCTCTACAAAAATAAGATGATATAAGGGCATGATGAACTTCTCACAAACCTACTTGTAGTAGTTCACATACTTGCTTGCCCATGTGGGTTGATAGGCTATGAAGAGAGGTGTCTCCTTTCTGTTCCATGAACAACCCAAGTCTGGGAAGGTGTGCTGTGATGCACCTGCAACAATTAATTAATAAGAATATGCGAAATAGCAGAAATAATAGAACAGAATCACTTTTATATTGATCACGGGCCACTTCGAGGGGGCAACCTCCTTTGAGCAAGCTCAATACAATTAACTTCATGGTGCCTTCAATGACCTCAACACACACTTATATACTAAGTCTATGCCCAATACTATGAGTCAAAACCATGGGACATATAATACTACAGGACGACTTACAAAGCATATGCGTCCAATACTATGGGTCAATACTATGGGCTAATATAAACTACGGATCAACAAATACTACGGGACGACTTACAAAGCATATGCGTCCAACAACAATATACTAACATAGTAAAGAGAAGGGTTGACATAGGTTCCTAACATCCCCTCTCCCTTAGAAAAAGCTTTGTCCTCAAAGCTTTGGTTGGAGAAATTGCTGCAGAATCTGAAGGAGTGGTTCCCCGGTAGCATCCTCGGTTTGCATTTCGGGCCACTGACGCCTTTGGAGTGTCAAGGAGGATTGCTTGGAAGGCTGTAGATGAAGAAGAACCCTGTTAGCTGCGTGGAAAATGCGCTCAGAACGGTGCTGATTGGCTTGTTGTTTCAGGCGAATTCTGGCCATGTGAAGATTGTCCTGCATAATGAGAAGAATCTGATCGCGGTTTCGAAGAACCGAGTCAATTTCCTGAAATGGGGAGCTGCTAAGGGTGTATGGAAGAAGAACTGGAGGTGTTTGTCCATATACTGCTTCATATGGTGTCCTTTGAGATATGGTATTGTACCACCAAAGTGCTGCTAGGAAATCCATATAAATAGTTGGCCAAAGCTGTGTAGGGATGGGCAAGGGTTTGATCCATCCCGAAAGGAGTGTCAGTTACCCCTTGTTGACTTGGAAAGTATCATCGTTAGCCACCATCTGTTGAATTGTCATTTTTAGTCCCGGCCAAAAGAAGTTACATTGCTCCTGGTCATACATTTTGCAGAACCCAGATTGCCCTGTTGATGAAGAAGCATGGAGTTCATAGAAGAGATAGCCCTGTTGAACATATTGCAACCAATTTGGAACAAGCAGAGAAAGAGCTATAAGAGAAACTAGGCCATCAATTGCGCGAGAAGGAGCATATTCCACCATATTGTCCTTACCCTTCTTGTAAGTGATCACATAGGGATAACCCATGAGTTGGATAGCCCATTGCAGGTGTGTTGGGGAGGAGACCCATTGTTCCAGAAAATTTTCCAGACTCGGGAGATCAATCTTGATGCAGAAATAATTGCCTAATAGGTATGGCTGCCACTTCTGTATTGCATGCAAAATAGCCATCATTTCCTGCTGAGAGGTAGATGTGGCTACATTCTTACCGGAAAGGTCTCTTGAAGGAAGCAAGCTCATTGGTTCATCAAAGATACCTGCATATCTATCCAAGGAAGTAGTGGAGACTATTGATGGGTGCATCTGAATGGAATTGAGCTGAGCGATGACACCATGTGAATTCTTCTTAAGGATTTTTTCCAGGCGATGTGAACTGATGATGCAAAGAGACCCTGGTTGTAAGCCCGTAAATTTGTGTTGTGCCCCATTGACTTTAAACTGCATCCAAAGTTCAGCAAAATCCCATAAGATGGGGCCAAGTGTGCATAGCCATTGAACGCCAAAAACCACATCACATCCGCCTAAGGACAAGGCAAACATGTCGGAGCATAGGTTATAATCTTCCATAGAGATATGCACATTGTGACACTTCCCCTTGCAAGGTAAGGTGCCCCCATTGGCAACCATGACTTCAAAATTTGAGCAAGGATGGACAAAACAATCAGCCTGTTTGGCAATCCGAGGGTCAATGAAGTTATGAGTGCTGCCAGAATCAATGAGTATGGTAAGAGGGAGCTTCTTGAAGTATCCCCTGACCCGCATTGTTTGTGGGGTGGTGACGCCGGTTACAGCATTGAGAGAGATCTCGGGTGGTTCATCCTGAGATGGGGTGTCAACAGGCGGGTGTTGCATGTCGACCGGATCATCAACTGTATGTGTAGCTTCTTCACCAAATTCTAAGGCAGGCGGAGAATCCACATCCAAGAGATAGAGCTTTTGGTGAACACATCTATGTCCCCGAGTGAATTTCTCATCACAATTATAGCAAAGCCCTTTTTCTCGGCGTGCCTGCATTTCTATTTCAGACAAATGCTTGATAGGAGTTGGTTGAAAAGCAGGCGTGATGGGAGGTCGTTGGGAATCCATATTTCTGAAGGGAACAAAGGTGGGTTTGGAGCGTTGTTGAGCTGCGATCTTGTCCTCGGCCAACTTATCCAACCCTAGGAATTCCATCATTGTGTTGGGACAAAACATTTTGACCTCTGAGCGGATTTCATGCTTGAGACCACTGATAAAACAACTCCTGAAGAATTCATCAGACAATCCTTCTGTGTGATTGGCTAGTTTCTCAAATTCCATCTGATACTCTCTCACTGTGCCAGTTTGGTGAAGTTTAGTGAGTGCTCCTGTGAAGTTTTCAAAAGCACTAGGACCAAATCGTGGCAAAATGAGTTGGCAAAAATCTATCCAGTTTGGCTCGGGATGAGCTTTGATGTACCAACGGTACCATTGAAGGGCTTCCTGTTCCAAATGAAAGGATGCAAGTGGAACTTTCTGAACATCAAAAGTATTATGCAGACTGAAATATTGTTCTTCTAGGTATATCCATCCAGTCGGATCAATACCATTGAAGCGAGGAAAATCAAGCTTCGGCCCACGAAAATTGCTAAAAGCAGAGAACCCGGTGGTTTCAAAAGATTTTGGCTATCTAGTATTGTTCATGGATTAATGCTGAAGATGGAGGCTGAGAAATTTTTCATCCAGATCTTGGAGTTTGGTTTGGATGGCTGCAAGTGCTTCCTCCATGGTGTGTGCTCCTGCACGGGTGACAACCATAACCAGGTTTTTTTTTTTTTTTTTTTTTTTTTGGTGGAATGGGTAGAAAAACACAAACAGAAGCTGATTTAGTAAAGGGAAATTTGGATTGGGGAAACAATCGGATGGGTAATTGGGGTTTGACTAGATTTTGGACACTGTCGAAAGGACAAGGCAAAAAAGGGGGATTTCAGAAGCGGGGTGATAGAATGAGAAAATTGGGAAGAGAGGGACAAAGAAGCAGAAGTCAGAAGGGAACTTTGTGGTAAAATTTGAAGGTGATTGGGTGAAATCTAAGGAAGTTAAGGCAAACCCTAAAAATAGACAAACGTGGGATTTCGGGCTTTGGGAAGGGGAATTGGGGAGAGGGTCCTCAAGAATGAAATATGCAGAATGGGATGACAGGGGTTCCCCAAAAATTTCAAGGGAAACAGAGTGAAAACAAGGGAGATATGGGGAAAAAACTGAATTTTTTTTTTTCATCAGAAATGGATCGGCAACAGCGGCATGGAGGGGTCCGCAACAGATGTATCTGCAACGGCGTGGAAGGGATCGAAAATGGATAGATCTGAAATAGCGACTAGATCTGGAACGACTTTCAGAATAGATCTGAAACGGCTGGATCTAGAGCGGAAGTGATCGGCAACAGTTCAACTGAAAATAGATATGGACCCCAGGTATGTGCGGCTTCCTAACAATTCAGGTGTTTCACTCGGCCACTAATGCTATCTGACGGCTTGCGTATTGGGGCAGTACCCCTCACTCCACGGATCAGGTAAAACTGATAACCGCTTTGCCACAAACGACAGCTCTTGGTTTACCTCACGGGTGGCAACTAGTCAATCAGGTAGGGGTCGTTGCCCTTTTCAGTGGAAGGTCCTCTCAATGGGCCAGCTACTTTGGGGTTCCTGTGGTACTCCTCACAATGCGTTTTAGGGCTTATGCCCAAGTACTTCCCACAGTTAAGCGGATAGGGATTATTCCCAAATCCGAAGCAGCAACAGATGCGAAAAAAAAATTTGGCAGAAATTCCACCCAACGAACCCAAGAAAGTGCTCTGATACCAGATGTGATGCACCTGCAACAATTAATTAATAAGAATATGCGAAATAGAAGAAATAATAGAACATAATCACTTTTATATTGATCACGGGCCACTTCGAGGGGACAACCTCCTTTGAGCAAGCTCAATACAATTAACTTCACGGTTCCTTCAATGACCTCAACACACACTTATATACTAAGTCTATGCCCAATACTATGAGTCAAAACCATGGGACATATAATACTATAGGACGACTTACAAAGCATATGCGTCCAATACTATGGGTCAATACTATGGGCTAATATAAACTACGGATCAACAAATACTACGGGACGACTTACAAAGCATATGCGTCCAACAACAATATACTAACATAGTAAAGAGAAGGGTTGACATAGGTTCCTAACATGTGCTTGCTCAACAGGCGATATATCAAATAAGAAGACATAAAGAAGTCTGCTTTCTTCTGAGTCATTCCTCCTTGGGCGGCGATTAACTGTGATTCCAGGCTTTCTGAAATTATATCAGCTCAATTGAAAATGGTACCGTACATGGCTACATGGAATATTACTGGTACCCAGCCAATATTGAAGATATTACCATTAGGCATGCCGAAGATTCGGCTCAACATCAAAAAAATGAGTCTATAGGGGGTTTTCAGGAGGTTACTTTCATATTCATTGGTCTGCCTTTGTCTTATTTGTCTGTCAACTATCGTCATTTTCCTAACAGAGACCAGAGGGTCCATGGGGTGTTCTAATATCCAGTTATCGTCCAAACAAGCTCTTGCCGGGGGAAATCTATAAGTGTTTGTGATATGTTTAGGTGCGAACGATGCCAAATTCATTCCATTCTTGTCATTTACGAACCTGGTGTCAGTTTTGACATGAGGGATCAACCAGCCAAGGACCTCGAAACATGGAAATATCTCTAGTCAGGTTGTTTCCTTATGGATATAGGACTTCTTGATGTTAACGTATACCAAAGTATCTTCTAGGGGGGAATTAGGGTATTCCTGATCCCTGATGAATCTATATAAGTCACCCCACTAAAACTCTAAGGAAGAGCTTCCTGGGGGCACATTAGTGGTGGCTTGCATATCACTGAACATGGTTTCAAGTGAGGTATCTAGAAGGATCTCCATGCCTGAATCTAACTCTACCTTTTGCGTAGCCTTCTTGCAGATCTTCTATGCATGTCAAACCTGTGTCGACGAGGTTGCACAAATGAGGAGTTGGGAAAATTCAGAAGAAATCAACACCATAGATACTACCTAGAATACAAAGTAACTAAACAGCGAATAAGTAATAGCAATTGACTCTTTTCAATCCCAAACATTCTTTTAGAATAATGGCAGCAAGACTCAAAACAAAAAGAACATTCATGTAGTAACTCCAAACTAAGTGCTTTCAAAACCAAAACATGGAAGTTTCCAACATCTCATTCATACATATTTGTTGAGTTGAACCAAGAACCTTCTTCCATTAAAGGTAAGAACACTATAGCAATTGGGTTTTACCTCTTATTCGAGTAAGAAGCGGGAAATTTGGGGAGCCAACAGGTTTCGTTTTGTTTTCCTACCTGTTCAAACTGAAGGAGGCTACTTTTACGTGATTACTCAACAGATAATACTGTACAGTGCGTGCATCGTATTGATCAATGAGTAGGATGGTATTACAGAATTGTGATAGTTTGCAGTGTCATATAGGCGTTAACTTGGAATCACATGGGAATCGCCATTGTGGTGGGAGATAGAAGACCAACGCACATTATTGTTTTCCAGTGCACGGGTTGTTTGGTTAGAGGTTTGTTTTAATGCTCACACATCGAATAAATGTAGCATTGTAGTGATGGGTGGGGTTTTCATCATGTGCTACGGGGCGTTATTTCTCGTTGGTAGTGTGTAACACAGAACCAGGAGGATGCGGTCTTGCCATATTGGCTCTTAAAAGCATTCATGAGGAAGGCGGCTTGGTTTGACGTTTTGGGGTATGTCTTGAGGAATTTTTATTCAATAACAGTCGCAAAGGTAGTAGGGATGAATGACGCTGTGTATGCACAGGCAGGTTATCACAAGTCTGCACCGAAATTAGCATATAGACTTAGTGTTCAAGGGCCTGCGGGAAAACCACACCAAGTGTATGGCTGAGGAGGAACACAAAACATCGTGGGTTACTTAAACAACTGTGCATGAAACAAATTTCACCCTTTAAACTGTCAAAAGACAAGCCTCAAACGGATTTATTCCTCATAACAAGCAAACAGAGGAGAAGGACGCCTACCTGGTGCCTTCGAAGTGGTCTCTTGTGATCGACGCGTCTACCCATGCGAATAAGGAGATGAAAAAATGTCCACTGTTTGATACTGGAAGCTTTCTTGGCTTGAGAACAATGAGCAATTTGAAACTCCGTTCTATGCGTGTATAGTAGGAGCATTAATTCCCCGCGGGTGAATTAATGCGTGTTTGGTGGGAATGGGGCTTGGCGCAGAGGTGTATTAACGCCACACAAGTCGTATTAAATGGCTTCACCAACCCGACGTTTCCGTAACTTTCAGGTGTGTAGCGGCGTCGATTTGAACAGCATCTTCCCACATCGAACAGTGTTTTACATTTAAGACTTACGATGGCGCGGGGAATGACACAGGGACACTCTTAATCGCAGAGCTTGCGACTATGGTGGGGAAGGTATCGTTAAGCCTTGCACCAGAGAGATGCGACGATGGTAAAGTTAACAGGAAGGAGATTATGACGACAATTTTGAGCTTAGGTTCTGCACAATAGGAGGGGAAGCGAAGGTTAGGTCTTGCACCCAAAAGATGCGCAAATGGGAAGGCAAAAAGGGCGCGAAAGTCAGGCGGCGACTTTAGGTTTAAAACCGCGTGCAATGGCGGAGAGTTTAGAATTAAGTCTTGCAACGAGATGATGCGCCAATATGGCATAGATTTTATGTCTAGAAACTATGTGGAAGGCGGAGAGTTTACGTCTAGAAACTGCGTGGAAGGCGGCAATTTAAAGAACTTGTTGGTGCAACAATGGTAAGTTTAAGACCAACACTTGCGCCTTTCGACGCAACGTTAAACTTGAGAGTTGCACTTTTAGCGCACATTTAAAAACTCAAATTGCGCTTTGTATTTAAAGATAGAAAAAAAGGCTTTAGCCGAAAAGATATAATGTTTTTTGGAAAAGATCAATCACTTAGGAAAAAGTTGAAAAGAAAAAATGGCTAAGTTTGAACAATAAGCTTCAAAACAAAAATTAAAAGGAGGGGCCCCAAACATTTACAAGAATATTTTTTTGGGGGGGATGTTGCAGCAACAACAGATTTATACCTTCAATTAACAAAGGCACAACCAAACAATGCAGTATTCAGTGAATTTTTAAATAAGATAATGTCTTTTGTTTATGCTTTACTTCATGGTAGTTCACCTCCTAGTATTTTTACAAACTGTAAAAATCTATTGTAGCTAATCTAGGATATAGTGATAGG
The DNA here is from genome assembly GCA_027924585.1 of Larix kaempferi. Lineage (NCBI taxonomy): Eukaryota > Viridiplantae > Streptophyta > Pinopsida > Pinales > Pinaceae > Larix > Larix kaempferi. The sequence goes on along the minus strand of BSBM01000158.1, from coordinate 12,941,628 downwards.
AGACTAGTTTTTGTATGAGAATTATATAGAAATAAGAATTTATGGATCGGGGATAGAACCATACCAATTTATTGCATTCCTTACACCAAGGTTCTTTTCCCTAGACTATATAAGATAGAGGTTTGATTAATATTATATTCATTTTGTCATAAATAAGAACCCCATTACCTTGAAGGTTTCAAAGGAGGTTGGGCCTTTTATTATAAAATAAAAAACAACTCATACCTTAGCTGAAGATATGATCAAGAGACTCAATCTCCATTGGATCTGAAGTGTATATATGACCCTCACAATTTCATATCTAACAAAAGACAAAAATATAATTTAGATGAATATATCCACCAACCCAATGTTCAGTTGGATAAAATTGCAAATTTGGAGAAATGGGAGGATGTTCAGAAGATTCTATAGCCATACAACAAGTAGAAGTCACAGGTGATTTCAATGCCCCAAAAGAAGGATGTTGGGGAAAAAATATCACTAGAAGAGATTCAATTACATGTAGAAATGGAAGAGCAGAGTCAGGAGAAACCCACCACCAAAAAAAGCAAGATTGAACCACAGGGAGCTATGATTGAGCATGAAGGGAAAGGAGCCACCTCTAGAAAGCCAATTTTTTCATTGAGCATCTCCCTACAATAGCTTGGCCTCGATAATAGGAATTTTTCTCAGCACTAGATAACGTAAATGAAAAATCTGGGTTGTTTTCCCATTACATATAAATTAAGAATCAAAATTATCAGGTGAAAAGGGAACTGTATCCAAAATCATGGGCATCTATTGGAGATATATCCAGGTTACTCGCTGCCATGGATATGAAATAAGGCATCATCAAAATGGAAATTATGGATCCTTCTACTATAGGGATAGCTAAAACTATAGCTTATTATAAGGCAAGACATTTTTTTATGGACATAGATACCTTAAGTCCTAATGATAAGATCTGTTGGCACATGCACATGGGTGAAATGATGTTCAGAGATGCACTTAAGTCAATAATAAATTAAAACAAGCTGAAGACCATGGTAAATAAGATCGATATGCATATGAAGTAATAAAAGGTAGAAAAGAAGGACAAGCAATTGAGAATCACTGAACTAGATCAAAAAGTGGTGGAACTGGGAGCAGACCCATCTAATCCTACCATAGTTCAAACTCTGATAAAAAAGAAAGATAGTAAGGCAAAGAGAAAATTGAGCAAGTTATGAAACAAAAAAATGAGTTTAAACTAGATAATATAATGTTTTTATCTACTAAAGGGTTGTGTTTTTGTCTTCAACTACTAATCCCACAGATAAATTGTTAAAAGTGATGGAAGATATGAGCTTAAAAGACATGTAACTGAGCACCCTAAAGGAAAGAATTATAAAGAAAGATGAGGATATTCAAGCTCTCAATGATTTAGCCAAGAAATATGAGGAGAATCAAGCTCTAAATGGTTTAGCCAAGAAAAGAGAATCCATCATCACAAAGATACAAGAGGTCAGAACAAAGTTGTAGAAGGAAGTGGATCAACTATCAAAGAGACTGGTAGGAAAGGAAACATTAAAAGAATCCAAGAATCTCAAATTGGATCAAATTGATTCTCTATTAAAAATTATTCGAGTTACTTTTGCATTGCACAATATGAGTTCATGTTGGCCGCTACTATAATGAAAGATGTCAGGAGGACTTGGAATGAACTAGAAAACAAGCATGATACTGCAAATGTTGTAATCAGCATCCTAAACTACAAGACCAATGAAGAGTTGATAACATTTGGGTAAGGGACAAAACCAAAACTATCATGGATTCCTCCAAAGTAATCACTAAGAAAAAAATAACACAAAAGGATTAATCTAAGGCCTCCCAATTATCCATATATGTGGCTTCATTCAAAGCCATTTTTACAGACATACTTAACCAGGGATTGGACTTTCCCTGGGATGGAAATGTGGACATGTATTATAAATCGCGTTATGACGAGATCAGTGTAGAGTGCAGGAACAATGAAACCATGTTCATTAAAATGGAGGGAGGCCTCGAAGGGATTGTAAATATCAATAAACTATTTCAATACTTTGAACTGTTGGCTCACATAAAAGTCATTTTTAAGAGCATGCTCCCACCAACCTATGTTCACTACACAGATATGGACATAGTTGTAAGAATAATGAGAACCAATGAATATCCACTGCTTTATATCTAGCACAACAGACATTTCAGGAAGCTATAGCAACACACCTATCCCTTAGAAAATCCATCTCAACAACCATAAGGGAATTCCAATTCAACACGCCAACAGTCACCTCAAATATCAAGAGGCAACCAACAAATAATTGTTCCTCAAAAATCAAGAAGCAACTAGTAAGATGACGAGCTCCAAGGAAAAAAACAGTATAAGAAGGACACTAATACATGACAAAAACATTAGTAATTTGGAGAGTAGACTGTAAATCATATTTGAATTAAATATTGAGAGAGCATATTAGATTTGTTATACAATGATTTTTGATATTATATGGTTGATCAAATTCAGACCTTCTCATGAATTAGTCTGTAATTTTCTCCACTTTGTAACTTCCTTCTCTGACTCCATCATCTTCTTACTGCTATGTAATTAACCATTCTGAATAATGAAAATCCCTCTGAGGCAACCTTTCTTCCCTATATCATGTGTCATGGATATGTGGTGAATTCGTGTATGCTTATGAATGTGTTATTAAGTATTCATGATATGTGATTGTGCATTATATAAATTATGTTGTTAATGTAGTCATACTGCTTAAATTCAATTGCATTTTGAGTTAAACTACCGAATTATGTTTTTGCTCAGTATGTTATACTTATGTGGGGGAAAACAAGATTTATTCATAGCAATACTTTTTTTATTCCATTATGTTCATTCTATCATCCCACCATCCACCAAAAGCTAACTGTATGATATTTGAGAAGTAATGCCTGATGAGTTTATGACATCATAAAAATCCTTGATATATTGTTCCTGATGATTTGAAAACAACTAATGTTTGGATAGTTAAATACTCACTTTTCCTAAAATAGAATCTATAATCCTTATACTACTATTGGTGTGCTATAAAATAAAAAGTCTAATTGATTTTATTAGCACGGTGGTTGATTTTAAGGTTGTTTTTACTCAAAGGGTACACGGATATTAAAGTTATTATGTGATGAATCGACTCCAAACCATGCAACTAAATGAAAATGAAAATATATTGTTTTGATGAACTCTATCTAAGCAAGGGAGAGGAGTTATTTTCCTTCTTAATGTCAAAACTCAATGAAATGCAAACTTTTTTGCTTTTCATGCAATGCACAATTTTTCACTTCTCTTTTTAATGAATGAGGAAAGAAACACCAAACCAAACAAACACTTTTGAAATCCAAAATCAAGTAAGAGACAATCCTTTTCAAACAAACACCAAAAATAAGGGACTTTTTCTTGTTTTCTTCCTTTTCAAAAACTTCTACACAGAATCGAAACATGCACTACTTCATTTCAATCTAAAGGATTCAATGTTATTTTCAAAAGAACTAAAGGAATGAAGACGAGCTTTTTTCTTTCAAACACTCTTAAATTGCATTAAAAGACTCAAAATATACTTCTTTGTTCCAATCTACAATATTTGATTTCACTTGTAAAGACTTTTAAAATCAAAGAAGATGAAGAAATTTTTTACATTTCAAACACCTCCAAACCAAATTCAAAGTTTGAAATGCAATCTTCTTTGTTTCTATTAACAAAATTAAATGTCAATTGCAATATATCTAATAGAAAAGAAGACAAAGAGAGTTTTTCTTATCAAGAACTTTCAAATTGCACAAGGGACTTCAAAAGACAATTTTTTGTTTCAATTTCGAAATAAAAGGACTCCAATGACTTTTGCAAATGAAGCGATACCAAATAATCCAAATAATACAAACAATTCACCCAAACTAGAAAAACTCAAAGGATTTGGATCACACAAAGACCTTCAAATTTCACTACTTGCAAAAACCCAAATTATCCAATTTGCAAACCAAACAATGAAAAGAGGGTCTTTTGAAACCTTGTATGTTCAATACAAGCAAAATCAAGTGCAATGAAGATTTTTTATAGGGCTAAAGGGTTCATGGGATCAATAGGGATCAATGTTTCACCCAAACTAGAACCAAAATGCAAGTGGCCCAAACAAGAGACTTCAAATCCCAAACCAATCAAGTAGGTCCCAAACACAAGCAAATCGGTCCCAAACACAATCATCTCCCCAAATAAACCTAAATGATTTTTGGGAGGTTTATAATCAAGGTTAGAGAGGTCTGAATTCCACTGTATTAGAGGGATAAGATCAGGAAGATTGTGAACTTCAACAAAGGATCAAGATGGCCTAGTTTGATGTCACACATCTAAACATTGGAAATGAAGGAAAGAGACCAAATAGGAATAAAAAAACACCTAAACACTCAATTCAATGGTATACAAGAATCTATCAAGTAGCAAAGGATCACACAAAGAGTTTTGAGACAAAAAACCAAGCAAAACCAAGCAAGAAAGGCTTAAAAAATCCTCAAACAAAGGATTATTGCCCTTGTAGCTTCACAGACAAAGTGATGAAGAGGGAATATCGCCCCCTGGTAAAATAGCAATGAGTGATAAAATGGAAATTATCGCTCCCTATACAACTGGCATGGAGGGATAAATTGGAATTATCACTCTGTAGGCTTCTTTGGGGGCGGGATAAAGTCCTGAAAATTCAAATGAATGACTCAGCTTGCTCATATTAGAGGGTGGCTTGAGTTCTTAAATCAAAGTACTTCCCAATTATGATTATGAAAGGAAAGAATTGAAATTAAAACACAAAGTTGGAGATTTTCAATCATTTAAACAAGCAATCAAAGGGTTAATGAAGCTAGGGAAATTCTCTAGTGGAGTCGCCAATTTCTATGGGAGAAAATTCTCCCTACATATAGGTATAACTTCTCTTGGATTATGAAGTGGTTCCCTATTCTCAAATCCAAGAAAAAAGTAAACAAGTGGACACTAACATCCTCCTAGACCTGGTTCATACACAAGCAAACAAGCTATGGAAGAAACAAAGGAGATAGATGACATACCTCAATTTCGACAGCTGTCCTCGCTACTCCTTGGTTGATCCAACTCCTAGCCTTGAGATATGGACTTATGGACCTATTCGCAAACACAAGACAAAACCTTCTCCAAAGCAACAAATGCATAAACAAAGATCTAACTATCAAAAGATAGACAAATTCATACATTAACAATGAAAGACATGAAATTGGGAGAAATAGGGCAAGTTTGTAATGGAAATCCATAAAGAAGTACATCACAAGTTATACCTGACTTGGAAGCAACATCTCCTCCAAGCTCTGCTTCCAGAACCCCTGAGAGTCAAACTAACATAAGGATGGCATCTCCAAGCATTATTTCCATGTCTCAAATCCAAATAATGATCTCAATTTATAGGATTATGGAGGCCAAACTACTTGGAGGAATGTTTGGATCAATGGAGGATATCTTGAGAGATTAGGGTTACTTATAATGGAGGATGGAGTGATACTCGAACTATATGCTTATCCCTTCAAAAACTCATCCAAATATTGCTCCTTGATTCATGTCAAGTGGTTGAGGAAAAATTATTGATCCCCCAAGGAAGGCCATAGAGGGATCAAACATAGAATTATCACTCTCCTAACACCGGATTCCTGGATCTATCCGTCCCTGAACAATGGGAGATGGGAGATAATTCCCTTCCAATGCTCAATATAGGCTTTAGAAGAGTGAGTTTCGACCCCCAAATGATAGGATTCTCTCCCAAATTGGTCTAGGGAGTTAACTAACCACATGATGAAGGGTCCAAACATCCTTAGGGAGCATAAAAAACATGATTCTCATGGTGATGAAGCATGAATACCAATCATGACACATGAAGGTGACAATTTGAGGTGTAACCATTTTCTCAAAATCAGAACAAAAATGGATATTCCTCTCTCGTGGAATACTCCAGCTCCCATGTAGCCTTATTAAGACCAAAGTGCTTCCATCGCACATTTACCTGCTTAATGGATCGATTCTGAAGAAACGTTACATTGTTTTTTAGGATGCATAGTGTATCTATTTGGAAATATCCCTCGATTTCCACGTAAATCGCATGCCAAATCAATCACATGGTTAGGATAATGTGCATATTTGTTAATCAAAGAAACATGAAAAACATTATGAGCTCTAGCGTTAGCAGGAAATACAATTCTATATGAAACTGTCCTTATCCTCTCAAGCTATTCAAATGTCCCTCGATATATTGGTGGAAGCTTGGCACAAATTCCAAGCTTCAAGGAACTCTTCCTTGGCCTCACTTGGAGGTAAACATGATCCCCAACATTATTCCTTGTGCACTTAATTATTATATGCATAGATTTTCTATCTATATTGGGTTTCCTTTAAATTCTTCTTAATATTTATAACCTCTTGTTCCACTTCCTTAAGAAATTATGTCCCAAGTACAATTATTTTCACTGGATTATCCCAATTCATTGTTGTCCTACAACTTATTCCATACAAAGGTTCAATGGGCTTATTCCCAATGATGTGTGTTTCCCATTGTTATATGCAAACTCTACCAAGTGTAGATAATATTCCCACTTGGATGGTTTTTCCATCACATACATGTGAAGCATGTCTTCCTTCAAGAACACGATTTACTCATTCTATTTGTCCATCTATTCATGGATGATAAGAATTCTAAATTTTAGTTGTGTACCCAAATTTTCAAAAAGACTCTTCCATTAATTTGAAGTACATTTGGTATCACGGTCGGATACAATTGATTTGGGTAACCCAAGAAATTTGAATATTTATTTCATGAATATTCTAGTTATCTCATCATCCTTGTAAGTAGATTTAACTGGAATAAAATGCACCACCTCAGACAATTTATCCATTACAACCATGATGGAATCATGATTTCTTGAAGTAATTGGAAATCTGATAATAAAATCCATAGTTACCACTTCCAACTTCCATTATGGAATTGGAAAAGGCTGCAATAAACCTGCTAACTATTGATGCTCAACCTTCACTTGTTGGCATTTCATGCAGCTGGAAATATGCTCGGAAATGTCTTTTCTTCATTCCCAACCAAAATTTTGCTTCATTTTTGTAGAAATTTTTTTTTGGTATCTTGGGTAACCCAAATATGGTATTTTATGGATTTCATCCATAATAATTCTCCTCAAATATATCACATTAGGAATATACACTCTACTTTTATACATAATAAGTCTATCATCCTCCAAATGATAACCTTCATACCTCTTTTCCAAATTCTGCTACTATAATTTGTCTTTTATTTGCACATACTTCTCATATTCAACAAAAGAGTCAACAATTTTTTGTATCAAATTTGACTGAAAAATGTTGATAGTTGCCACATGCATTTTCATGCTGAGTGCATCGTCCACTTTATTTTCTTTCCCTTTTATGTGTTTGGTCTCAAAATCAATTTCACATAAAAATTTCATCCATCTAGCTTGTCTTTCATTTAGTGTTGGATTTTCAAACAAATATTGCATACCACAGTGATCTGTCCTAAGCTCAAATCTCCTTCTCATCAAATATGCCTCCATATTTTCAAAGTGTGCACAATGGAATCATGCTCTAAATCATGAGTATCATAATTCTTTTCATTTTCTTTCAGCTTTGTTGACTCATAACATACCAAGTGATTGTCTTGCATAAGAAATCCTCTATTAATTCACTATTTACATGCATCGATACACACCACAAAATCCTTTTTAAGATTTGTAATTTTTAAAATTGGAGCACTTGTAAGAATCTTTAATTGGGAGCTTTCTTCACGTCTTTGTGTCCACTGAAATTTTAGTCCCTTGTTTTGCAAAGAAGTGATTGGATTTGCAACCCTGGAAAATCCTTTAATGAACTTTATGTGTTAACCAACAAGGTCCATAAAGTATCTCACATCTGTCACATTCTTTGGAGTTGGCTAATTCATAATGGCCTCAATTGTTTTTGGATCTACATATATTCCTTTGTCTAAAATAGTGTGGCCCCAATAATGAATTTGATTTTGATAGAAGTCACTTTTTCTTAGCTTTGAATACAACTTATGCTCTCATAGAACTTGCAAAGTCATTTTCAAATGTTCTTCATGCTCCTCTTCATTCTTGGTATAAATAAGAACGTCATCTAGAAAAGCAAGAAAAAACTTGTCTAAATATTTGTTGAAAACACTTCATGAGACACATGAATGTAGTTGGTTCATTAGTGAGACCAAATGAAACCACCATGAACTCATAGTGTCCATACCTTGTTCTAAATTTTGTCTTGTTGATGTATTCTTCCTTGAGTTTCACTTGATTGTGACCAAACCTTAAGCCAATCTTTGAAAATACCTTTTCCCCTCTCATTTGATAAAAAATATCATCAATTCGAGGTAATGGGTACTTATTATTTATTGTGACTTTGTTCGGCTACTTGTAATCAATAAATAACCTGAGTGTTCCATCTTTCTTTTTCACAAATAGCACAAGTGCTCCCCATGCAGACACACTTGGCCTGGTGTACTTATTTCCCAACAACTCCTGCAATTGCATTTTCAGATTTAGCATTTATTGTGTACTCATTTGGTAACGTGTTTGAGACATTGGTTCATATCATGGCATAAGATCAATTGTGAAATAAATATCCATCTTCAGAGGAAGTTCAGGCACTTCATCAGGAAACACATCTCCAAATTCTTACAACACATGATAGTCCTCCAACCCGGGAACTTAATTTTTGGTTATATATAATACATGGGCCACATATAATTAACAATAATTTCTAGATAACTTCTTCAGTTGCAAGGGTGAAACTTGTCTAATATAAATCATCTTTGGAATTCCCTTTAATATCCTTGGTCTTCCTTCTTCATTAATGAATTCGAATATATTGATGTAGCAATCAAGTTTAACTTTATGTGCTTACAACCAATCCATTCCAATGAGAACATCGTAAGAACCAAGTGGTTAAATGTTTATATTTTTCCATGTGATGATTCCATCCATCTCTAATGGACATTTATCCACCACTTCACTAAGCTTTATCTTGGTTTTAGTGGCTAGTTATACCAACAATGATTTAATATGCTTTGTTTTCATAAAATCATAAATCTCAACAATGTTAGGAGTGATATAATTGTGAGTAGATCAAAGGTCAATCAAAATAGAAATAATTTTCTTAACAATCTTACCTTCAAAATCAACCACAACTGATTGATGGTATTCTTGGTGTTCCTTCAGTGAAGCATAGATTCTAGGGACGGTATTTTCCACCTCACCCACAATTTCATCCCCTTGGATGTTGTGAACATGCTTGGCACTCCCATTTCAATGTGGACCGTTTCTAATAAAATGGTCCTCTCCAAGCCCCAACATTGAAGTGGATCTTTTGGCTTGTCTTCCATCATCCTAGATAGCTTAGTCACATAATGTGTTGGATTCCTTTGTTGATTTATGAAATGAGGAGGTGTGAATCCCCTCTTTCTTTGGTCAAACTTATCCTTCTTATTGTCCTTCCATGCCTTAGGGAATTTTTCCCTACCTTTTTATTTGGTCATAACAATACTTGGCCTTCCTTATAGTTTCATATAGAGTTTGAGGTTCATTAAAATAAATTATGTCCTTGTATGACTCAGGTAATCCACTCAGAAAATGTTGAATTTTGACATTATCATCTCTTATATACTTGGAATATCTCAGTAGCTTCTAGAATTCAAGGACATATTCCTCCATGGTCATTCATCCCAATTTAAACTCATGGAACTCTTTAATTTTTCCATCATAGTACCTATCGAAGAGTTACTTTTTTTCAAAGTACTTCTTGAATTGCTTCCACACAATATTCATTTCATTGAGATTCTTCACTTGCCTAAGGTGATCCCACCATATATATTATCTTCCATTAAAATTAAATATGGTCACCCTTTCCTTCATGTTCCCATAGTAGTCATGGACTTGGAAATACTTATTTATCCAAAGAATCCAATCCTCATATCCTTGACTTGATTTGGATTCCCCATCAAAAGTAGGAGATTTGGCCTTCTAAAATTCCCCATGTGATTTGTTCGTGATAGGCCTCTTCATCTTATTCCTTTGAGATAGAGAGACTGAGTCTTAAGTAGAGTTTTAGAGACAAATGAATCAATAGAAAATAAATATGGATTATATGTCCTATCTCTAGAAACCCTTCTTGAGCTATGGGACCTCTTGTGAGAATGCCTAAATGAGATACTCCAACTCATTTCCTCATTCTCTAAGTGTTTTCTAGGGTGAATCTTCCTCTTAACATATGAAAATATTTGGAGCATGGGCATGTGTTACACCAAAATCTCGTCATCATGACTTATGTGCCCTTCATTTTCCATAATTCCTAAAGCACTTAGGCCAATTGATTGAAGGAAGAGTTGTGGTTACCTCATTTTTCCTTTGTTGTAAGCCTGACGCACCTTGCATATTGACAAAGTGCGTCAGAGCCCTGGTGACGTGCTCTACACATTGACATAGTGCGTGAGTGACACTTGTTTCTTTTGGACAAGGCACATCACTCTACAAAGACATGAGGTTCCTGTGTACAAAGTGCGGCATTGTTGGTTTAAAAGGAGGAAAAGAAGCTTCAAACGGCTTCGAGAACCTTTGGTTATGTGGAATCTTATCCCTGTGAACTAGGAAGGGTGGCACTTGATCCCCTTTCCTTTTGGGATGATCCCTTAAGCGTCTCCCACAAATCCTCACATATCCTATCCCTTAAGGCCTATAAAGACAAAACCTCTCTCCATGTTTAAGGAGGAGAAAGATAGAGGAATTAAATGCTAGTGAAATTATGCTAGAGTTGGTTCCCTTTCATCCATTAGGAGGCAAGAGTTTGTATCTTTTAGGCTAGGATAATTTGGAAGGAGTTACGATGTCAAAGTTTGGTTGTAATATCCCCCTATGTACTTCTTATATTTACATTAATGCAGATTATTTCCATAAAAATCTTATTGTTGTGAGATATTTAGAATTAGCTTCTTTGACTACTAGTTTAGATTGGTTTATATTTGCATATTATTAGTACTTGCTTTTTCCCACTTGTTGTATATTGTTTTGTAACTAAAGATCGGAAGCTACATCAAGCAATGAGAAAGCACTACAATCATAAGGTGAGTTATCTTCCTATACCTTTTGTAGTTTGATCAATCTAGGAAATCTATTTGTGTTTTGTACTACTTTTTTTCTAGATCCGGACCATTCGAACTAGGGAGATCGGTTCGTATTTGCACGAATAGATTGTTAGCAAACAAAATTGGTGACTCTACTGGGGAGAATTGATAGCCCATAGTTTTTTATTTGCCTGTAATTTTTGTTTTCTTGGTCTTTCTTCCAATAGCCTTTAAATTATCTCCTTTTCATTAGATTTGTTTCTCAGAGAGTTATTGGGTGATCCAATCTCTGATTGGGACATTTAGCTTAGAAATCTACCTCTTTTGATTTGGGATTTTGTTATTATTTTTTCATAGTTTGATTTTTCCTGATGCACCTAGGGAGTTATATTTCCGCGTCATTGTAATTCTGACGCTCCTTTACTTTAGGCAGACTGCATCGATGACGCATTTTGTCTGTGTTCAACCCGCATCACTGACACACTTCTCGTGTTTCCAAACTGCGTTGCTAGGCCTCCAACGCCTTGTACTTGCAAAGTGCATCACCCTGCAAATCTTAGTGCATAGGGTCAAAAAATCCCACAAAATTGGTTTTTTCTTGGTTTGCTAAGGTTTGTGTCTTATTCAGTGCAGCCACAGTATACCTTAGACTCAGTGTGCTTTGTCCTTGTCTTATTTTTTAATTGAGAGTTGATTTGAGTCCTAGTTAGTCAAGCAAATGTTTCTCTAGTCGTAGGAAATTTCAATCCCTCGCCAGTGCAACCAGTCTTATGACTCCCTTTCAGTATCCTTGATTTGTTCACTCTTATTTATAAGCCCTCTAAAAGTTAAGTTGTTGTGATTTTTGTGAAATTTGGTGTGGATTTTGTGTTGTATTATGATCTTGGGTGATTAACTTCTTGAGAACTTCTAGTTGCCTAAAGATTGCAGTAGTAAATAATCTCTAGTATTTTGAATCAAGATTAAAGAAGTGGCATCATTCTCGTATTTTTTAGTACATTAGTTTGGAAAATCAAAAATTATTTACTATCTTCATTTTGAGTAGATTACTTGAGATTGTGGTGAAGAGTGTTTCATGCTTTGGATAGATGTCTAAGAGACTTTGAAAAATCTTAAAAAAAATTGTGAATGCTTACGTTCTCTTGGTTTTGAAAGGTTCATCTTTATCTCCTTGAAAATATTAAGTGAATTTAGGCCTTCTCAAAGTATTGAAAAAGATAGTGGATGCTCTCGTATTTTTTATTTCCCTTTCACTTGTTTTGTTCTATGTTTTCAAATTAGAGTTATTGCAATCAAAAGTGAAGTTCATCTTTTCATTTTGCTCATAGATTTAGCTTAGTTGGAAAAAAAAAATTGATTTGGCGTGTTGTTTTCATTTTGTTGGATTAAATGAAAGAGTGTTTGTAGTCTTTTGGTTTGATTGGAAAAGAAACTAAAAAGGGGTACTTTGTTCATTTACTTTTGGAAAAGAAAATATTTCTCCTTGCTTTAGTTAGTTTTCATCGAAAAGAAAAATGAAAGACTTGCACTTCATTTAGCTTAGTTGTGCATTTTTTTTACTTTACAAGTCTACACTTCATGCATTCACCTAACCATATAAGATAAAATCAAGTGGTAGCCTAGGTTAAAATTGAAAAGAAACTCATGTGATAGGGTAGAGACGTGTTCCAACGTCTTAAAATGTAGCAGCTGTTGTTATCTACCCACACAACATCTCGGGGGCTTGTAATTATTCCACGTACCAATCGATATATCGAACAACCTTTCACGTACCTTCGGGTATATAGAAATGTACTTCATGTACTTGACAATATATAGGAAGGATCCTGTTGTACAGTTGTGAATTAGACAACACTACTATGGATTAGATCTCCCACGCACCTTGAGTATATTGGGAGACCCCACTAGGATTCTTGAAACCATCTAAGTCAACCATTCACCGTCTTGGCATGTCAATACACTGATAACAACACTCGGGGAGCTACTACGCACGTACTACCAGGTAGTCGGGTAATATAGTCAGGGGTATGGTCCTAATCCTACCTGGATAGTGCTCTAAAAAATTGGGTCAAGTATTACTGTTGGACCCTATAGTAAATCGTGAGTTGTGATGCCTTGATACTCTCGTGAGGCTCCAGAATTTAATCCCACCTATCATATAAGTGTGCTTGTGGCTTTAGCTTGAGGAGGACTTGAAGTATGTTTTTTTTTCTTTTGAAGATCTTTTAGGAGAATCCTTTCATCAGCCGCCCTTGTTGAACAGTCCTTAAGAAGATCCCATAGAATATTAAATTTTCCACCTGAATATCCCCTTAGTCAAGAGGAGAACTCAGGAGAAAGCATGGATTAACCCACAACATCTAGATCATGCGAAGAAGGAATTCCTACCCCTGAATCAGGAGGAAACTATTCTCCCCCTGTGAATCCTCCCATCACTGATCCTACGGGACCTTTGTTGGTGGAACAAACTCCCTCGCATGACACATATTTTCATCACCCGCTTGAAGGTAACCCTGGAGCAATCGATTGGATATTCACTCAACCCCCATATGACCCGATAAAAAGCGCTTTTTGTTCAACTACATCATTTTTGGGAACCTCCTTAGGTCATGGTATTTTCGATTTTGGTTCACTTCTGATGGTGGAAACTCCACCATGCTTGTTACCTACCCAATGGACTCCAAACGAGGAAACTCTTGCACTATTTTACTAGACTATTGAACGTGTACGCACACTCGGAGAGCGAATAAGGCGCCAGATATTTCCTCTATGACCCACCCCGGAGGTACCCATTCCTGAACATCATTCCCCTATACATTATTTTATTCTCCCTTAACCAGGAATATATGCACCCATTATGACCACCAATGAACCAGGCCAACCTTCTTTTCCATCTAGTACACCTAAAAATCAGTCGGTTGGTTATACACCCCTCTTGACCCGAACGACTAGAGAGAAACCATCAGCTACCATTACCTTCATAACATTCTACCCATAACTAGCATGTATCCTATTTCATTAGTAAAAATGCAAAAAGATGCTCTTAAGATGATTTCTTTGTAAAAAGATCCTTTTTTTATTGGTTAAAATTCTCCACGTGGCTGAGGAAATAATATTTTTTATTGTGAAGACAGTGAGTGAGTCAACTAATCGCAAAAGTATTTGGCCAGAAAAGTTTTAATGAGCACCATTTCCCAACAAATCGGAACATTTTCCGGCAAATAGAAGAGTTAACGCAGGTTCAACATGAGTTAGGCAGCTATGAAGGTGGGTGTAAGAGTCTTGAATCTGTAAATTGCATTCAATAACCATTCTAATCCACAAGTGAAACCTTGAAATAAAATAGTTTTTAATTTCTCAGTATTTAAGAAAATTGTGGCGCATTTATGTGATAGGATTGGTGGAGTATACATTCCTAAGCATGATCTGACTAGTAAAAACTGAGAAAGTTATCTGCATTCACAAATGATTACCCATTTGGCGGGGAACCGAAAAATAATCCAGGGAAGAAATTAAACCGATAACAATTTAAAAAAAAATCATGGAAGAAATAATATTGGGAATGTTTCGATCACCCATTTGGCGGGGAACTGAAAAATAATCTAGGGAAGAAATTAAACTGATAATCATTTAAAAAAAATCATGGAATAAATAATATTGGGAATGTTTTTCGGAAATCATTTTTGTTTGCGGTGATATTTGGCATGGTGATGAAAGAACGAAAACATGCCATTGTATCTGTCCTTACCTTTGTCCACCAAGACGACTCACAAAAAAGACAATTCTTGAAAATTCATCTAAGCAAAAACTTATTTTGAAAATTTCATTGGGTTGAAGGTATGTCGTGCAGGCTAGAAAATTCATCTAAATCCTGAATTTAACAGTGATTATATAAAATGATTGGTTGACTCTCTAAATTTCTGAAAATGATGTTTTAATTTCTAGAAATGATGTTTTTATCAAATGCAATGAGTTGTTGGTTACTTAAGCCCCTTTTTTCAACACTTAACTATTTTTTCCTATGGCAAGCATGTTTCTTTTATGGTGAAAAACAAGCAGAATGGTTGTTTTGGCGGGAAAATATCTCCTTTACCAGAGAATTTCTTGCACATGTGACTATCAGGAACTAAACTTAAACCATCACTCGATAGCTACTTCAATAAGGAACAAGTTCATGTCAACTAGTGAATTTATCCCCACAAGGACAGTTCCTAGCAGGCATTTCCAATTAGCCCCTTAACCTTGTGATTTTAACACCTAGCCTAATTTCACTTGTTCTTAATATGCAAAACAAGTTTTTTCTCACTTTGGAAGGTTAATTTATTGCACATGTGACCATCATAAGTAAAACTTAAAGCATGGCTGGATAATCACTTAAACAAGGAACATATACATGTCACCCTTTAAATTTTTTGATACACACACATCATCTAGCGGGCATTTGAAACAAGCTTTTTAAACTACCAATTCAACACTAAGACAAAATTGTCAAATCCTAGGTCAAAATGAAGAGATTTTTATTTTCATCAACTTGGAAGTATGAGACACCCAATAGATAGAGGCCAACAAGGTGATTCCATCCAAACAAATTTCATCCTTTGAGACCTCTTTCTCTCTCCTCAGCAGTCATTTTTCTGTAGCAGTGCAAATCAAGCTAGGAGGCACTTTTGGAAGATCAATATCTTCACCTATAGAGACTCTTTGGACAAACCAGTGATACGTTTGGATGCACCAATAGAAAATATAGAGACCCATACCCTCAAAATATTTTAATACATCAACCACATGAAATGGCGGGCTATTTACTGAGGTCACTCAGGAATTTTTACCAGTAATTTTATACTTAGACAATTTTTGCATTTTCCTAGACTGGAGCAATCTGCCTGAAACATTGTTTTGGAAGACTCATAACTTCCTTTTCAAACAATATCAATATAATATGAGACCATGGTCAAGTAGAAAAATCAACAAGCTACAGATCGACACTATGGGGTGGGAATTTATCGTAACCTATGAATTATGGTGGCCAGTTTCCGGAGGCCACTTGGGAAGTTTTACTACCACTGGTGCAAAAACAGCCTGGAACCTTGTTTTGGAAGGCCTTTAACTTTGTCATCAAACACCCTCTTTGAGAAATGAGACCATGGTAAGATAACCTCTTCCACAAGCTATATAATTATAGTTTTAGATCATTTTTCTCATTCTCCTATGAGGTACGGTGGGCAATTTACCAAGGCCACTTGGACCAATTTTCCAACACTTAGCCATTTTTCAAAATTTGGACCTCTTTTGTTTCTTTTGTTCTTAATATGCAAAACAATAATTTTCCTACTTTGGAAGGACTATCAGTAAGTAAACTGAAACCATGAATAGATAGCTACTTCAACAAGGAACAAGTTCATGTCAACTGATGAATTTATCCCCACAAGGACAGTTCCTGGCGAGCATTTCCTAATAGCTCCTTAACCTTGTGATTTTAACACTTAGCCAAATTTCACTTCTTCTTAATATGAAAAACAAGTTCTGCCTCACTATGGAAGGTTAACTTCTTGCACATGTGACCATAATAAGAAAAACTAAAAGAATGGTTGGATAACCACTTCAACAAGGAACATATCCATGTCAGCCTTTAATTTTTTTGATGCACAGACATCATCTGGCGGGCATTTGAAAATAGCTTTTTATATTACTAATTCAATACTTGGACAAAAAATTGAAAAAACCTACGGTATCCTGAGATTTTATTTTTCATCAAATTGGAAGTGTGAGACACCCAATGGATATAGGCCAACAAGGTGATTCCATACAGACCAATTTCATACTTTGAAACTTCTTTCTCTTCCTCGGCGGGCATTTTTCTGGAGCAGTGAAAATCAAGCTAGGATGCACTTTTGGCAGATCAATATATTCACCTAAAGAGACTCTTTGGACAAACCAATGATACTTTTGGATGCACCAATCAACACTATAGAAACCCATACCCTCAAAATATTTTAAGACATCAACCACAAGAAATGGCGGGCATTTTACTGAGGTCACTTGGGCATTTTTACCAGTAATTTTGTACTTAGAAATTTTTTGCATTTTCCTAGACTGGAGCAATCAACCTGAAACATTGTTTTGGCAGACCCATAACTTCCTTTTTAGAAACTCTCAAGATAATCTGAGACCATGGTCAGGTAGAAAAATAAACAAGCTACAACATGACACTATGGGGTGCGCATTTACCTTAACCTATGAGTTATGGCGATCATTTTCCTGAGGCCACTTGGGCAGTTTTACTACCACTGGTGCAAAAACAGCCTGAAACCCTGTTTTGGTAGGCCTTTAACTTTGTCATCAAACACCCTCTTTGAGAACTGAGACCATGGTAATATAGCCTCTTCCACAAGCTATAGCATTATAGTTTTAGATAATTTTTATCACTCTCCTATGAGGTATGGCGGGTAATTTCCCAAGGCCACTTGGACCAATTTTCCAACACTAAGCCATTTTTCAGAATCAACCTTTGAGAACTGACATAAATTTGAATTCTTGTTGCAAAAAATTATGTTACTTAGGTGTAAAATTACAAGTAAATTGTGAGTGTAAAATTACAAGTGTTAAAGTACAAGTTAAATTTGAGTGTAAAATTACATTTTTTTCATGGGAAAAAAAAGTAATTTTATTTTTTTTGATGAGAACAAAATTACATTTTGTAGCTAAACTTTGTAAGGAGTGTATTTCTGATATTTCTTGCCTTTTAGATAGACCTGTAGTCTTCTTTTATGATGTTGATCCATTTAGCTTTTTACATTTCTGATATTGATCTTTAAAAACACTATCTGCTTGTTTAACATACATAATAACATATTATGACAAAATTTTCCTCTAAGAAGGACTTCGAGTTCTGAAAAAAGAGCCAAAAACTGGGTGAGACAAATTTCTGTGAAATAACAAAAAGGGAAAAAAGGAAAGATCCTGAAGTTGTTGAAGAGCCTATGTTAGATCTGGTCATTCTATGAACGGTCTGTGGTAAAATTCCCGAACTTTGCCATTGATATTTTCCTTTATATTCTATATGCTCAAAGCCATGTCCGCCTCTTAGTGTAAAATTAGATTTATGGTATATTTCAGTTTTTTTTAATTAGAGAAATTATGTCTGAAATCTAATGCCAATATTGATTTTTTTTTTGCAGAGTATCTCATCAATGGATCATTCAAATGAGCCATCTCAACAAAATATTCCTCAAAAAAAAGGTCGACGTAAGGGTCTATATTACTCAAAACTTCCAACTTTGGAACCACGTGACATTGTCCTTCAATTCACTCATGGTAGAGGTAAAAAGACAACGAAATTTGTTTCTCATGGACAATGTCAAGGATTTCAAAATCAGAACTCAATACCACAGAACGAGTCCACAAGTTTCCCTCAAACAACAAGCATTCATCCAGCCATTCCTCAAACTCAATGTCCTCAATGTAAGCAACCAAGGACTGCCAACAATGTTGCTGGACAACAAAGGAAAACTTTGTCTCCAATTGCAGTTGAAGGGAATGTTAATGCACAAAGTGAAAATATTTGTGAAAGAATGAAATTTGTTCCAGAGACTGTGAGCGTGCCATTACATGCTGCCATTTCATTGACAAACAACAATGTTGTTGGACAACAGAGGAAACCTTTGTCCAATTGCAGTTGAAGGGAATGTTAATGCACAAAGTGGAAATATTTGTGAAAGAATGAACTATGTTCTAGAGACTGTGAGGGTCCCATTACATGTTTCCATTTCATTGACAAACAACAATGTTGTTGGACAACAGAGGAAACCTTTGTCTCCAAATGCAGTTGAAGGGAATGTTAATGCACTAAGTGGAAATATTTATGAAAGAATGAACTTTGTTCCAGTAGAATGTGAGGGTCCCATTACATGCTGCCATTTCATTGACAAACAACAATGTTGATGGACAATAGAGGGAACCTTTGTCTCCAATTGCAGTTGAAGGCAATTTTAATGCACAAAGTGGAAATATTTATGAAAGAATTAACTATGTTTCGGAAAATGTGAGGGTCCCATTACATGCTTCCATTTCATTGAAAGTTGAGTTGCAAAATAAAAATCTTTAACAAAGAATGAACCCAGTTTTGCAGAATGAAGAAGGGAATCAAAGTGTAGATCCCAATGGGAAGCAATTGGAAAATGAACCTCTTATGAACTTGGATGCAAGTGGAAGACATCAAACAACCGAAATAATTGCATTTCATGAAAAAATGGATAGAAATGAAACTACGAAAAATCAAAATTCTGCAATTGGTCAAGTTGTAGCAGAAATTCCAGAAGGGTTTGCAGCAAATGAAACTAGGAATGTTAGGAGAAGGTCACTAGGAAACCGCTCAAAGGACATCCTTATTGCATCTTAAGAAGCAATCGGGATGGTATAACCACAGACTAAATGAGGGGAAGACAAAATTTAAAGAAATTGGGAGATGGTTTTCAGGAAAATCGCTTGAAGGTGTAGATGATAATGACATTATTGTTGGAATCGGCTACTTCATGAGCAAAAACTATAATCAAGAATCTAAAATTGAGGATGTTCTTGAACATCTAAATGGATTCCTTGATAAAATTCAATCAACTGTTGTGGCAGAGATTCGTAAGGATTTTATGCCGAGGAACATGGCTTCAGTATTTATCGAATCAAGCATGACTCATAAGGCTTTGCAATGTCTTCAGAGAATTGATGCTCATGGTGTACTAAAGAGGGTTAATTCAACATCAACTTATAGAGAAATGAAAAAGTGGAGCAAAGAAGTTGAGGATATTGATATGGGATGGGAGAGAACTGATGGTTTCACATATGGAGTTAGGCTCAAGCAAGTAAATTCATATGCCTCCTTTATGGGTGAATCATTTGAAAAGCGGTCTGGAAACATAGTCAATGAAGTTTCTTTCAAACTTGGTATTGATTATCACGTACATTATGATCGAGGTGGGAAGGTGGGTGAGATATTATTCGAGTTACTAGAAGACAATGGCTTGATGTCTTGTGTAACCCTTTGAAAATTGGATGGAAAAGAAAAATATAGACAAGTTTTAGCACATGATGTTGATCCTGAAAATGAGGAGAACTTAATGAAACGGATAAATAATATTTCAGAAGATGGCATCAATATGGTAGATGGAAGGGTTGTGAAAATCAATTTGTTTGAGTGCCATGATCTAGTGGCCATATGTAGTTTAGTATGCAATAATAGTGTTTCTCCAATGGGAAATAATTTTTGTCCTTGGTGCACAAGGCTTAAAAAATCGATACACATGGTTACAGATGAAATCAACATTGGAGAAGGAGAGAATATCCGTAGTGTTTCTGAATTTTATGCAATGTCAACAGAATTGCTCCTTGTAAACTATGCAAATTTATTACAAGTTTTGAAATTAATGTTTATATATTTCCAAAACACTCTTAATCTAACTATGTTCTTGAAATTTATTGTAGGAGTTGAATCCCGCTTTGGAACAAAGCAAAGGATGGGAAGAAAATTTAGATGAGCATATTACAAGCATTCAACCAACCTTATATGGTAGAAAGATGACTATTGTGAAGAACTATCCCATTGATAGAAGAAATGATGAAAAGGTACACACTTTCATGATTGGATCTTTACTAGAAATTAATCTTCTTAGTATTTCAATAATTCCTAACTTCAAAAACTATCAGTGCCAATTACAGTTGACTCCCGGCTCAATGGCCAAGATTGTATATTGTTCTCGCCATGCTGGGATCAGAACAATTTTGAAGATGTTTCGTGAAATTCAAAGAATTGCACAAGATTATGACCAGGTACATCCAACTAGAGGCGTGGAGAAAACAAAATTTGTTCAAATTTGGGAGGAGATAGAGAAAATTGGTGTTCCATGTAAGCCAGGAGAACCATACCATCATAAAATCCAACAATACAATGATCTTAACTATGGGAAATCAGATGGATCAGCATCAGACAAGATCCTCATTCGACATGAGGGAATTTTAAAGGTTTAATAATTATGTTAACATATCAAGTATTTTTTATGTGGGCCTCGGCTAATAATAAATGATGTTTTTATTATGTTTTGACTATTGTTGAATGGCTCTCAGTGTTATTTACTTTGAGAATAATGTTGGGACAATTATTTATGTTGAAAATTATGTTGTCCTTATTTTCAAAGGACAATTTATGGAGGGAATTTGCAAATGCCTCTCAACCTTCATTTAGACAGCAAGACAAAAAATTTCATCTAGACCAATTTCATCCTTTGAAACCTCTTTCTCTCTCCTCGACGGACATTTTTCTGGAGAAGTGCGAATCAAGCTAGGAGGCACTTTTGGGAAATCAATATATTCACCTACAAAGACGTTTTGGACAAACCAATGATACTTTTAGATGCACCAATAAACACTCTAGATACCCATACCCTCAAAATATTTTAAGACATCAACCACAAGAAATGGCGGACATTTTACTGGGGTTACTTAGGAATTTTTACCAGTATTTTTATACTTAGACAATTTGTGCAATCTCCCGGGGTGGATTTTTTTATTTCACCAAAATCCTGAACCAATGATAATAGATGATGTAATACATATTATTGAGCACAACCATACTGATTTCACCTTCAAAATCATCTTTCTCTGACCTAGGCGGGCATTTTACTCGACTAGTGCAAAGTGCTTAAAACCCTGTTTTGGCAGACTTATAATTTTGTCATAGAACACTCGTTTGGAGAAATGAGACCATGGTCAGATAGCCTTTTCCATAAGGTATATCCTTATCTTTTCATATACTTTTTATCATTCTATTATGATGTACGGCAAGCATTTTCCTAAGGCCACTTGGACCAATTTTCCAATACTGGTCAATTTCCATAATTTCTTAAAATTGCTTGGACCCTTGTTTTGGAAGACCTTTAACTTTGTCATGAAGAACTCTTTTGGAGAAATGATACTATGTTCAAATATCCACTTCAACAAACTATATCCTGATAGTATGGGGCGGGAATTTACTTTATCCTGTGAATTATGGCAGGCATTTTCTTAGAGCAGTTTGGACTAATTTTTCCATAGTCAATTTCCCAAGTTTCACAAAATTGCCGACTTTCCTAGAATGATGTCAGATTGCAACACTAAATTCATGATAGCACCAGAACACCATCATGTGTCTTTCTAGCCTCATTACACATGCCACATCATCATACATTCCATGTCATCACTTCCTTTTCAAAATTTCTCCAAACTAACAAATCTCTATATAATTAGGTCAAATTGTAATAATTATATCACCATATATTTCATACCAGCATATCCTTTGTCTGTATTTATTTTTCATTAATGAACTCCTTTGACATCAATGGCAACCACAGTCGGGTGATTCCATGAAGATGGGTAACTATTTTTGGCCAAATATGACGGTGAAAAACGAAAATTTTATCCATGTATTAAATTAAGTCCTCGAAACTCATATTTTCCAAATGAATTTTGACATGCGGTTGAAAAACGAAATGTAGAGAATTATGTTGGCTGTCCAATGATATTTTTTTTGAAATATACCAATGCCATTTATCGTGTCAAATTTTCATTTAATGAAACGTGTGTACTTAAAAATTTGAAGAGCAATTAACAAGTAGTTTGTGTCTGTGCACGATAATTTAACGTTAAAGTAATAATTTTAAAAAATGAAATATGTGAACATGATCTAGACAGAATGCACTAGGGCTTACATAGTTTTCTTTTATTTTTCTCGAAAAATTATATTTATTATTATTTTTCGAAACTAACCAATGAATAATTCAGTCGCATTTTGCACACGTGTGTGTTCGTGCAAGAAATCTTTTGATTGTTTACATAATTTGCAAAACTAAAAATACCCTTTTGAAGAGGACGCGTTTATCTAAGGCTTGTGTATTTTTTCAAATTTTTTGGATGTGTATTTTGAATGTTGTGGATTTATCTTTGAGCTCAATCGAAGTCGTCGACACGGTTTTTTAAGGCAAGATTTAGTAGAAATTTAAAAACAAAAGACATATGAAGATAAAAATTCGTAAATTTTATATATCTAGATAGAAGATTCGTTGACGAATCCAATGGTATCAAGTCCGCTCATTAATGAGCATTTAATGTGATTGGTTTAACTCTGTGGAAGGCAGACAACACTTTCATTCTGCAGTGAAAAGGGCTCTCGGCCTGTGTTTTAAGCCCTCGATCGAGGGTTTAACAATACCTCGATCGAGGGTTTTACAAGACCTCGATCGAGGTATTTTAAACCCTCGATCGAGGGCCTAAAATGAGCCTTTTTATGTTTTTCAAAAGCTCGATCGAGGTTTTGCGACCTTTTCAAAAGCTCGATCGAGGTTTTGCGACCTTTTCAAAAGCTCGATCGAGGGTTTTAAAAACTCGATCGAGCTCTTGTTTCAACCCTCGATCGAGGTCTTTAAAAACCCTCGATTGAGGTCTTTTAAAACCCTCAATCGAGCTTTTAAAACCCTCGATCGAGCTTTTAAAACCTCGATCGAGGGCTTGAAAATACCTCGATTGAGGGTTCGAAAAACAATTTTTTTAACGTCCATCCGCCAAAAATGGTAAACCACCTTCGTGGAATCACCCAGTTAACAAATAAAACTTAGTATTTATTCATATGCATTGAAACTTATGTATTGTTTCTAGGTTATTGAAGGCCTTCCAGGTGAAGAGAAGAATAAAAAGTTGGCGAGGATGTGGAAGTGTTATAAAGAATTCCACATGTTGCAACTGCAAGGGTGTAGGGGGGATGATGTATATGCATATGAGAAAAGGTATATTGGTTTCATCATATTATCTAGTTTGAATGGTGGTATCATTTCATTCATGACAAACAGTTTTATCCACTATCATTGCAGGATTGGCTTCCTTGCAAGTGAGTTGTTGTGGTTGTGTTATTGTTGTTTAGGAGATGAGATGGTTACTTATATGCATGTCCAAGGGGCCCATTCTCTTGATATGACACATTCTATTCGTCCTTATACATTGGGATGTTTAAGGAATGAAGTAAATTATGGAGCGTAAGCATAGATAAATGAAAATTTTGAATAGCAACCAAGGAGGAGGAAGAGGAGTCCATAAGGATAATAGAGGCACATTTGAACATGATAGAATGTGTCTTGTAAATTAGATGAGAGCACAATTTTCAAGCTTGTTATGAGATCTGAAAACACTTTCCAAAAATTTAGACAAAGAAGATTCTTGCCTTCAAATATTAGAAGTCAACTTCGTGTTGAATATGATAAGTCAAGGAATCAATCGTATAAGGAAACTGCAGCACATTTGGCATCATGTTTCCCTTATGTCACTTGTCAACAAGTGGAACAACTATTTAAATCATGGTAAAAACAGTGTAACAAATCATTGATTGCAACACCAACAGTAAGGTTTTTGTAATTTTATATGTTATCTGGTTCAATTTTCACTTTATAGTGTGAGGAGTCATAATGTGTGTGTTTAATTATTAATATGTCCTCCCTGTTCAATAACTATCTTCCGAGATCAAAACCGATCAGCAAATATGGAGAAGAGGTTATCATGAATCACGTCGCTTTGGAAAGCACAAGGAAAAAATGGTCTTAAAACAAAAAAACAACACCCTGTCTTTCCCTCCAATAGTGAGTATTATATTATTTCAATTCATTACATATCAACATGTATTTATCAATCTAGTTGATTTGTGGTTGAAGTTACAACTTTTGCTCGAACTTTGACTTTGTCCACCTCGCTAATCACAGGAAATGAGCCAATCCGGTGTTATCAAACACAACAAATTCAAGGGGAAATTGGTTTCGATACCCTAATGATGGTTGATGACAATAACAATAAAACTTTGGGTCTTTCATCATCGACAATAGAGGCATTGGAGACCAGTCAAATACAAGAATTGAATGGAGAAACTATTGTTGATATGCCATTGATGGAATCTAGGATTCACAATAGAAGGTTCCTTTCATCCTCAATAAATGGGGCAGTGCAGCGTGTTGATCAACAAGAAATTCAAGGGACTAGTCTTGGCATCCAAGTATTGGAAGCTAACAATCAAATGAAAACTGGTCTTGATAAACCAAATATGAGACAACCAAAAAAGAGAAAAGTCCCAAATGATCATAAAGCGACATTGTATGCAAAGTGGTGAAGAACATAACATTCATAATGAAATGGAATTCATATGGTCTTAATATATTAAGAGACCTATTTTATTGATATTTATGGCCTTAATGTATTAAGAGATCTGTTTTGTTGAAAGGTCCAGAATGACCATAAAGCAACATTGTATGCAAAGTGGTGAAGAACATAACATTCGTAATGAAATGGCATTCATATGGTCTTAATATATTAACAGACCTATTTTGTTGATATTTTGGTGATATTTATGGCCTTAATGTCTTAAGAGGCTTGTTTTGTTGAAAAGTACAAAATGATCATAAAGCAACATTGTATGCAAAGTGGTGAAGAACATAACATTCGTAATGAAATGGCATTCATATGGTCTTAATGTATTAAGAGACCTATTATTGCTGGATATAGTTTTGAATTCATTCTATTATTAGGCTGTTAGAAGGATAAAACATGCACAGGTTGGAGGATATTGGGGCTTCCATGACTGTTGGGTGCTTTTAGAATCCAAAATCAAAGAGAAAATTCCAGAATTGTGCACATATTGCCCAGAATTAACCCAAATTTATAAACGATGAGGTTTATTGCTTCTTTGAGGTCTGAATCGTGCATAGATTGCCCATAATTAACCCAGAATTGCCTCTCAATTGCCTCTGGTATTTTTCAACTGATCTTTAACTTCAGTCAATTCACATTTCATATTCTGTATTTATTTCTCGTGTTATTTTCCCTCGACTCTGTCTCATTGGGAATGACAGGATTTGCCATCATGGCAGCAGCTGGACCTTGTAATTCCTTCTCCAAATGAGAAATTGTGGATTTAAGTTTTTGAATTTCCATATCACATCCCAAATGCTGAACTTTTCAGTCATCGAATATTTTTTATTCCAGCTCCCTTATTTTTGCATCTTTCCTAACCATCTTCTCTTTCATTTCTTTATATAATGGTGATTATCCAAACAAATCACCTAGTGCAATGTTCGTTGAGAATCATTCTTGTAGCATCTTCTCTCAATTTTCTAAGGACTTCTCTTGCTCTTCTAAGGACATTGTCCCTGTAGCTGTTTTTTTCCTTCTACCCTTACCCGCATCTCCTTTGGTACCCTTACCTTCACCCTCACCACCTTCTTGACTGGAAATATTTTTTCCTCTACTTTGGTTTTTAAGTTCCAGAGATTCATAGATCATTTCTAACCTTTTTACTCTCAGCTTATCAGCTTGCTTAGAAATGGTTTTTCTCAAACCAGAAATTAATGATTCTAATTATCCAACTTTTTTTCCATTGCTTCTCTCCCACTCTTTCATCTTCAATTGATAGTATTGTATTACCTGTTCATTTTCTTCTCCAATACCTATAAAGGACCCATTTATGTCCTTATTGGTGGTACATTGAGAACAGGTAGTCTTTTTTCAACTCTTCTTTGAGTTCACTCACTTCATAAATATCTTTTTCCAAAGCATCTTGATACACAACCCTCACTGACTCAATTTCATTTTCAGCATCATCAGTGATTTTGTCTACTTGTTTGGATAATAATTCAACCATTTATTCTTTTCCTTTTATAATTTTGTTCTCTTTGAATTTATTATCCACAACTTTCTTTTTCAACACTACTATTTGTTTGAGGCATTCTACAATATTATTATCTTTTCTCAAGCCCTCTTCTGCACAATTGCATATATAGGAAGCTTGTTCCTTGAAATGCTCCATTTTATCATATAGGATGAACACATATCTACTATCAAACTTATATGATGGAATGTCTAAATGCATAGCGGAAGCCCTTGATTCAGATTTGGAAGAACAATCATACTCAATTGCCAACTATTTAGGAGGAATTCTATCAAGAAAATCTTGAGGAATCAAAAAGTGAGCAGTAGTTTTTTCCATTTCATTTCCTTACACCTCCTCCCAATGACCTCTATCTACATGTCCATGTAACTCTTTAAAATTTGTGGCAGCAAGAACTACATCATTTGTGACAAAATCAGGAGACTGTACTCGTAATTCACCATGGTGCTCAGGACTTTGTACGGGCAATTCCTTGTTCTGTTCAGGAGGGTGTAATGGTAATTCCCCATGGTGCTTAGGAGATTGTACTAATTCCTCATTCTACTGAGGAGACTATAGTGGAAATTCCTCATTATGTTCCCTGATATTACATTTTCTAATGTATGTTTTATGAACAGGTGGTTTTGGCAAAGATATATTTTCATGGTGGTTGATATCACCAATCTATGTTTCAGTACCATGTGTCGACATAAATCAATAATTTTTTGAAGTGTGCTCGGGAAACTAAATTTAACCTTCCTTAATTGGCTCTCTTGCAGGGCAGAGTGGTCTTTCTTAGCCAATAGATAAGGAATATATACAGGTATATCTTCCACTCGATGTATCACCATCCGCATACATTCACCTGAAATGTCCTTCCTGTGATGATTCCAAATTTTCCTAAGGAGAATCCGAATCATTGTTTTGTATATTCTGGGAGGGACATCTTGCATTCTTAAACCATTCCTCAAAATATGTACTTATCGCCCACAAATTTTACTGGCCATCTGGTTCTTCTCCTGTGTGGGGGTTTTCCAAGAGCTTAAAATCGCTCCCCCTCTACGTGGAATATGTGTAGCTCGAGCAACCAAATCAGGGTCAAGGTATACTCGCTTCCCAAAAATTCTAAGTTCTGTATTCCCAGCATCATATTTCGAAATTGCCTCATCTATATCTTCATCAACATAATTGAATATTCCAAACAAAAAGTCGAAAACTTTTGCTTTCCTCGGGATAGTTTCCATACCTGGTGGCCACATGTTTGCATCTCTCCATGCATCAAAATACTCCTGGATTTTTTTTACTGTTATCATATCATCTATGGACGACTGTGTTTCAACTGGGGTTGTAGAGGAGGATTCCCGCATTTCACCTGTGCTCATGGTAGGGGACGCCCCTATTTGAAGTTCGGCCATGGTTTCCTAGGTTCGAAGCGGAGGTGAGGTGATGCCCGCAAACTATATTTCAAGCTCACAAATTATGCCCGCAGACTGTATTTCAGGCTCACACATTATGCCCGCAAAGAGTAGTTCAGGCTCACAAATTATTCCCGCAAAGAGTATTTCAGCAACAAAATGCTTTGCTTGAGTGTATTTCCAGGTAATAATACATGACTTGGGTATGCACTTGCCCTATGCTGACATCAGGCCTTGTCACCGGAGGGAATTTTATAAATTGGTTGTACTTTGACATAAAAAAGTGCACAGACATAAGCTTTCATTTTTTATAAATGGGTTGTACTTTGGAATTTTATAAACTGGTTGTACTTTGACATAAAAAAGTGCATAATCATAAGCTATCACTTTTCAGTACTTGGCCATTTTTTCCAAACGGGAGCATGTTCTGGCATGGTGCAAATTAGGTTGATTGGTTGTTTTGGAAGGCCATCATCTTCTTGGACAACAAATTTTTATCACGAATGAGTCGATGGTCAAGTGCATAAATCATCATAGCAGGAAAATATATGATTTACCAGAGCCTATTTTCCAAGAATTATACTATATTCAGGTTCATTGGTCTGGATAGAATCACCTTGTTGGCCTATATCCATTGGGTGTCTCACACTTCCAATTTGATGAAAAAAAAAAATCTCAGGTTATCGTAGGGTTTGACATTTTTTTGTCCAAGTGTTGAATTAGTTGTTTAAAAAGCTAGTTTCAAATGTCCGCCAGATGATTTCTGTGCATCAAAAAATTTAAAGGGTGACATGGATCTGTTCCTTGTTGAAGTGGTTATCCATCAATGCTTTCATTTTTCCTTATTATGGTCACATGTGCAAGAAATTAACCTTCCAAAGTGAGGAAACCCTTGTTTTTCATATTAAGAACAAGTGAAATTTGGCTAAGTGTTAAAATCACAAGGTTAAGGGGTTATTTGGAAATGCTTGCTAGGAACTGGCCTTGTGGGGATAAATTCATTAGTTGACATGAACTTGTTCCTTGTTGAAGTAGCTATCCAGTCATGGTTTCAGTTTACTTACTGATAGTCACATGTGCAAGAAATCAACTTGCCAAAGTAGGAAAAATATTGATTTGCATATTAAGAACAAAAGAAACAAAAGAGGTCCAAATTCTGAAAAATGGCTAAGTGTTGGAAAATTGGTCCAAGTGGCCTTGGGAAATTTTCCTCCGTACCTGATAAAAATTATCTAAAACTATAATTATATAGCTTGTGGAAGAGGCTATCTTACCATGGTCTCATTTATCAAAGAGGGTGTTTGATGACAAAGTTAAAGGCCTTCCAAAATAGGGTTTTCAGGCTGTTTTTGTACCAGTGGTAGTAAAAATTCCCAAGTGGCCTCGGGGAAATGCCCTCCATAATTCATAGGTTAAGGTAAATACCCGCCCCATAGTGTCAGGATGTAGCTTGTTGATTTTTCTACCTGACCATGGTATCATATTGTCTTGAGATTATCTGAAAAGGAAGTTACGAGTCTTCCAAAACAGTGTTTCAAGCAGATTGCTCCAGTCTAGGAAAATGCAAAAATTGTCTAAGTATAAAATTACTGGTAAAAATTCCTGAGTGACCTCAGTAAAATGCCCTCAATTTCCTGTGGTTGGTGTCTTAAAATATTTTTAGGGTATGGGTATCTAGATTGTTTGTTTTTGCATCCAACAATATCATTGGTTTGTCCAAAGAGTCTATGTAGGTGAAGATATTGATCTTCCAATAGTGCCTCCAAGCTTGATTTGCACTGCTCCAAAAAAGGCCCGTCGAGGAGAGAGAAAGAAGTTTCAAAGGATGAAATTGGTCTAGATGGAATAACCTTGTTGGCCTCTATCCATTGGGTGTCTAAAACTTCTGATTTAATGAAAATAAAAATCTCATGTTACCCTAGGGTTTGACAATTTTTTGTCTAAGTGTTGAATTAGTAGTTTAAAAAGATAGTTTCAAATGCCCTCCAGATGATGTGTGTGTATCAACAAATTTAAAGGGTGACATGTATATGTTCCTTGTTGAAGTGGTTATCCATCCATGCTTTAAGTTTACCTTATGATGGTCACATGTGGAAGAAATTAACCTACCAAAGTGAGAAAAAACTTGTTTTGGATATTAAGAACAAGTGAAATTAGGCTGGGTGTTAAAATCACAAGGTTAAGGGGCTACTTGGAAATGCCTACCAGGAACTGTCCTTGTGGGTATAAATTCATCAGTTGACATGAACTTGTTCCTTGTTGAAGTAGCTATCCAGTGATGGTTTCAGTTTACTTCTTGATAGTCACATGTGAAATAAATCAACCTTCCAAAGTAGGAAAAATATTGTTTTGCATATTAAGAACAAAAGAAACAAAAGAGGTCCAAATTCTGAAAAATGGCTAAGTGTTGGAAAATTGGTCCAAGTGGCCTTGGGAAATTTCCCATCGTACCTCATAGGAGAGTGATAAAAACTATCTAAAACTATAATGCTATAGCTTTTGGAAGAGGATATCTTACCATGGTCTCAGTTCTCAAAGAGGGTTTTTGATGACAAAGTTAAAGGCATGCCAAACAAGGTTCCAGGATGTTTTTGCAACAGTGGTATTAAAAATTCCCAAGTGACCTCCGGAAAATGCCCGCCATAATTCATAGGTTAAGGTAAATTCCTGCCCCATAGTGTCAGTTTATAGATTGTTGATTTGTCTACCTGACCATGGTCTCAGATTGTCTTGAGAGTTTCTAAAAAGGAAGTTAAAATCACAAGGTTAAGGGGCTATTGGGAAATGCCCACCAGGAACTGGTCTTGTGGCGATAAATTCATCAGTTAACATGAACTTACTCCTTGTTTAAGTAGCTATTCATTCATGGTTTCAGTTTACTTACTGATAGTCACATGTGCAAGAAATCAACCTTCTAAAGTAGGAAAAATATTGTTTTGCATATTAAGAACAAAAGAAACAAAAGAGGTCCAAATTCTGAAAAATGGTTGTGTTGGAAAATTGGTCCAAGTGGCCTTGGAAAATTGCCCATCGTACCTCATAGGAGAATGATAAAAATTATCTAAAACTGTAATTGTATATCTTTTGGAAGAGGTTATCTTACCATGCTCTCAGTTCTCAAAGAGAGTGTTTGATGACAAAGTTAAAGGCCTTCCAAAACAAGGTTTCAGGTTGTTTTTGCACTAGTGGTAGTAAAAATTCCCAAGTGGCCTCAGGAAAATGCCCGCCATAATTCATAGGTTAAGGTAAATTCCTGCCTCATAGTGTTAGGATATAGCTTATTGATTTGTCTACCTAACCATGGTCTCATATTGTATTGAGATTGTCTGAAAATGAAGTTATGAATCTTCCAAAACAATGTTTGAAGCATATTGCTCCAGTCTAGGAAAATGCAAAAATTGTCTAGGTATAAAATTACTGGTAAAAATGCCTGACTGACCTTAGTAAAATGCCTGCCATTTCCTTTGGTTGATGTCTTAAAATATTTTTAGGGTATGGGTCTCTAGAGTGTTGATTGGTGCATCCAAACGTGTCATTGGTTTGTCCAAAGAGTCTCTGTGTAGGTGAAGATATTGATCTGCCAAAAGTGCCTCTTAGCTTGATTTGCACTGCTACAGAAAAATGCCCATCGAGGAGAGAGAAAGAGGTCTCAAATGATGAAATTGGTCTGGATGGAATCACCTTGTTGGCCTCTATCCATTGGGTGTCTCATACTTCCAAGTTGATGAAAATAAAAATCTCCTCATTTTGACCTAAGGTTTGACAATTTTGTCTTAGTGTTGAATTGGTAGTTTAAAAGGCTAGTGTTGATTGGATGTTTTGGCGGGCCATTATATTCTTGGACATGTACTGTTTATCACGGATGAGTCAATGGTCAAGTGTGTAAATCCTCCACCTTAAATCTTATTGTTGAATGTGGTTGTCAATGATGTCACTTCAATAGTAGCAGTTGATGCAGTTCCAGCTTTAGATTATATTAGTTGGGCGGTAAAAGTTTTGATTAACTAACTCAAGAGTAAAATGAATGGAATTTTTTGTTTAATTATAAACAATAAATATACAAACTAAATATGTGAATAGTCAATTTAAAGTAATTTTTAAAACAGGGTAATTGACGGATCCCAAGATGTCTCCAAACAACGAGGAAGTTAATTCTTCCTCTTTAAAAATGCATAGTTTTTTTCAATATATAGCTTTTCTTTAATATAAATCTTTTGGATGATTTTTCATTCGAAGTTTTTTTGGAAGGGAAGTTGCCTTCTTATGGTGTATTTTTTAATTGTTTTTTTTCTTCAACTAAATTAGTGGTAATGAGAGAATCCATCTTGCATGCATGAGTCTTAATATTTAGAATATAAGATTAACTAAATAAAACATGGATAGATATTTTTAATACCATATTTTATTGAAAAATAAAATCTTTAATAAAAATTTCAATAATGAAAGGTAATTTCTTTAATAACACTTTACTATTGAAGGGCATGTTCTGAAACTAAACGTTTTGTGACGGTTAAAGTAAGAGTTCAAAACGTCATAAAATTTTGATTTGAAGATTAAAGATAAAATGAAATTCCAACCCTGCCTGTGTGCAATCATGAAGCCCCTGCGTGAAATCATGAAAAGAACCAAAATGACTTTATTGGTTGTTTGAACTAAGATTTAAGGGTTTTCAGAATATTGATTGTTTGATCAAGAGTTAAGAGTTAGCATATTAATTCAGGATTAATTTACTTATATAACCATAATGACTTTATTATATAATTAGCAATGTTCTTTAAATTTGAATAGTCAAACATACATATTATAGAATAAAATAACAGAGAAATCACAACATTACAATTAACAGAATATAAAATAATATTGCACTACATTTAAGAAACCAAATCACAAGCCCAACAAATAGTTACTAGTCTTATAGTCAGTTGAATATTGAGAATTCATTATGCAATATGTAACGAATATAAATGATATTAGATATAAAATAAATTTCAATGTAGATAATCACATAAATAAATAATTAAATACCGTAAATATTAGAGAGATGTGACTTTTGAGAGTCACTATCAAGCCTATACAAACTAGGCTATCTTATCATTGTAAATCATCATTCAATAATTTATTCAATATTCATTTGTTATCAGAAGATGGACTCTCTTCACTAATCCAAATTGGATTCGGTTTTTTATATTTGGTATCAGAGCGGTTTTCGCTCCTCCTCAAAGCTCGGATTCATCTCTTTATTCGTCCTCCTCCTTCACCCATTCCCCCGCTCGCTACACTCATCCATCTCTGCTCACCTCCACATCTCCACACTCTTCCGTGCCCATCAACCCTCCTCTTCTCCTCCGTGCTTGACCCTCCTTCCAACATTTCTCAGCGCCACGACCACCCTCTCCACGTCCACCACCACTTCCCTCCCTCCTTTTTCCTGCTACACGAGCCCCGCAGCCTCCCTCTACACCTGCTCCACCACCAACACCGTGCGTGCTACGTCGTCCCACCCCCGCTCTTCCCCTTCATCCCGTCCCTTCACCCCATTCATCCCATGCCCTTCCTACACCGTATCCCTGTGACTCCCGCATAGCTCCCTCACACATCTCCTCCAACTGTTGCACCCTCTCCACGCCCCCTACCCCCTACTCCCTCGTCTGCATTTCTACACCCCGTCACTGCTGCGTCCTCCCATGCTCCTCAACATCGCTAGCTCCACCTCCATCCTCCTCTTCTTCCCACCTTCTCGTCCTTTGAATCCTTACTCTTACACCTTTCATCCTTCCATCCACACATCACTCCCACCTTCTCACCATTCCATGTGCTTTTCCTCGCTCTACCATTACCTGTGCCTCTACACGCCCTCCTTCCATCTTCTCACACTACCCTTTGTCCACGCCATCCCTCGGCACCATCACAACCCTCCCTACACAGCATACCTTCTGCGAGCTCACAACACCTCTCCTCTCACCCATGCTACCAGCGCTTCCCTCTCCACCAGCTCCATCGCCGCCATTCCACGTTTCCTGTCAAAACCCAACAATTTGTTAAATAAAATAATAATAAATATTTTTATTGAATATTTATTTATTAACAATTTTTAATATATATATATATATATATATATTAATAATAATATATAAATAATATATATATATATTATTTGTCTTTCCCCACCACTAAAAAAAACTTAAGTGTCACCAGCTCCCTCTAAAGCCAAATTGGGTCCAATTACTCACCACCACATTTAAGAAGCATGACGATGGAGTTAAAATCCTAAATTGAAAAATTAGAGAAATATTTCAATGATCAAATCACCCAGAACCACGAAATTTGAAAGAAGAAATAAAAATTAGCAATGCAAAGCTAAAAAAAGAAGTCAAGGAGGAAGTTGTGTTAGTGTTAGAAAGAAGGCTAGACAACAAATTGGAAGACATGAAAGAGAAACAGGATACATTAGATGACAAGTTGAATTCCATCTTAGAAATGCTAGATAAGAATAAAGAACGAGGCGGCCCGAATATGTCGACAGGATCATTTCGCAATTTCGAGTCACCAGGACGCGACAAAGTAAAATGCAATCCAACTTTTATAATATGCCCACCAAGGGGAAAAAATGAGTTGTCAAAGTTCAATGGAAGTGACAACCAATGTGTCGCATTGTTAAATAAGGCTAAAGAATACTTCCATATATACAATATTACGAAGGACGAAGAAAAGGTGAAATATGCGTCAATGCACCTGGAAGGGAACACATACAATTGGTACATATGGTGGAAAGGAGACAAGCTGTCTTATACTTGGAAGGTGTTCAAAAACGATTTCCTAAAAAGGTTCCAAGGAATCAATGAGAATGAATTATTTTCAAAGCTTACCAGGTTGCAACAAAAAGGAAGCGTCGAGGGATTCACACATCAATGGGAATCACTTGCCACAAGAGTGTTTGGGTTATCAAATAAGAAACGTCTGGAAACTTATATTGGAGGCCTTAAACCATATATACATAAGGAACTAAATATGCATGACATACAAAACATCGAGGTGGCAAGACATAAAAAAAAAGCAGCAGAACTCAAACTAGAAAGAATACCCAAGGCAAGTTCGGAAAAAGAGGTGCAATGCAGATATTGTGGAGACAATTGGTCACTGGGTCATCAATGCAACACCTCTCAATCAAATAGTTTTGAAGTTGAGAAAATTTTTGAAACATCAACTGGATGCTCTGACAATAATAGGAAGAAGAAGAAGAATACATGTCATCGATGTGGAGAAGATTGGTTCCCGGGCCATAAATGCAAAACCAATCACACAGTACATTGCAAAATCAATAATGGGAAGCAAGTACAGGTATCAAGAGAGGCAGATACAGTTGATTCAGATGCAGACACAAGCTCATCTGAAGCATAAGTTGCGACGATTACGTGTACTCAACAAGTTTGTAAGGAAGAAATGGTAGATACACCTGAGAAAGATTACACCCAACAAAAAGAAATCCAAGCACTCGCAAGAAAATATATTCCACCTCAGTTGAGAAATCATGACATCCTTAAAACAAAACAACTCATATTCTGAGTAACAGAACCAAGGAATTCAAGACCAAAAAGACTACAACTTAATGGGAAATTAAAAATAGGGATATCACAATTTTGGTCGATTCTGGAAGTACCCATAATTTGATCGACATCAATAAGGAAAAGGAACTTAATCTTTTATGTTTCCCGCAAAAGGGATTAAAGCCTCAACCATCGCTAATCAGCACATAGAAGAAGTAGGAAAATGTCATAAGGTGTCATTACACATACAAAAATTACACCTATAACTCAATTGTATTGCTTTACCACTCAAGGAAGTAGACATGGTATTAGGTGCCGAATGGTTAGAATCACTAGGGATGTACTCTACCTGTCACGTCCCCATTTTGACCCCCTTTGCATTAGATCGTAAATGATGTAAATATTGTAACTTAATCATGGTGAGGAGCTCAAGGCCAAGGCCCCACCATTGATTTGTTGTTTTATGTATCGGCAATTAGAATAGATGCATATGGTTCTTGTGCTAGCTGTGCACAATGTAAAATCAGACATCATGTAAATATGCCATTTCAATAAAAACCCACAACCAGCTACGCAATGCAACAAAGAGATGGGGCATGATCTTTACAAGGAATAGGGAGGGAAAAATAACCAAACCCTTGAGCCATGGTGTTAAGCCATTTCATTGAGGAAACCATGAACCACCAACTACCCATTTTGTCTCATACACCCAATCATTTAATTCTTCCAAAGATTGGTTGGGGCAGTTAATGTCTTGGGGATTGGAGAAGTATGGGCAAGCCATTTTCGTGCATGGGCAAGCCATCAACCTGGAAATTCGTGTTTTTGCTTGTGGGGCAAGAAAACACCCACGAAATGGTGCCCAAAGCATTCTGAATGGGGAGTCTTCACTCATTCACGCAGCTGGAGTTAGTTGGGCCTTTCCCTGCACGTTTTTCATCCAAATCTTGCATTTTTCCATGCCTGGGAGTTCGTTTTTGCATATACAGTAGCCTGGGAGAGAAGGGCCACGATTTGGGGACTGTATGGAGGTCGTTTTTGCCCCCGAATGTCCAAGGACGTTTTTCTAAAAACGGATTGGATTCCCAGGGTTGTTCCCCATCTCCCCATTTCGTTTTTGTGTGTTCCCACATTTTTCTGAGTGAGTTGAAACCCCAATCTCATGCATTCCACTGTGGAAAGCGTTTTCCTCATGCCCAATAATTGTGGTTTTGTTGTTCAGTGCATCCCGTTTTGGATTTGAACCTGTGAGCAGGAGTTTCAAGAGTGGAAGAGGACAGATTTGGCTTGATGAGCCCAATGGTGTATCCATAGCTCCATGGTTGAGCCACTAGCCTAGTAATTCTCCTCTGCCCACCTCTTAGCAGCCTGAGAAACCCAATTGCTAGTTGGATTGGCTGATTCTGGCATATCTTTGGCTATGTGAGAGCCTGTTTCCCCTTTTCCTTGTGGAGATCGTGCCCAGCTCGGGGGTGGCAGTGGTGCTGAGAGATTAAGGAGCACACTGGCCTACGGTTGGGTGGAACGTTGCAGAAGCGTAGCTGGTTGCTTGGGATTACTCCATTAAGATAAGTATCCTCTTGTGCTATCTTTCAATTGTTTAATGTATGAGTACCTTGAATGTGGAATGAATGAGTAATTGAAATTACTCCTGCTGTGTTTATAAAATCCTGATGCAATCTTCATATCTCCATTTAGTATGTGATTGCTGGTGAAATAAGTTTATGGGGCTGGATGCCCGGTTTGGGATCACGATCCTCTCCATTGCACTCGTATTATGGGAGGGGACGTGACAGAATGGTATCAGAGCTGCGTTGCAGCATTGGGCCTCTATGGGCGAAATCTGATAGCAATTAGAAGGGAAGATTTTTAAATTTTTCCTTATCAGTTTTGAAAATTTTTGGTTTAAGCCTGTTTCTGAAAATTTTGATTTTTAGTCTGTTTCGGGGAGTCCTCCCGAAACTGCAGAAAGGTTCCGCGAACCTTCCCGCAATTGCGGAAGAGTTCCGCGAACCTTCCCGCAATTGCGGAAGCGTTCGGCGAACCTTCCCGCAATTGCGGAAGAATTCAGCCAACTGCTCCGAAACAGCGAAGAAAATGTTTTTAAGTGAAAAATTTTCTAAGTATCGGAAATTTCGGAAAGAATTCTCTTCCGAAATTGCGGAAGGAATTCTCTTCCGAAATTTCGGAAGGATTCCGCGAATCATTCCGCAACGCGGAAGAGTTCGGCGAGTCGTTCCAAAATTGCGGAAGACTTCGGCGAATCGTTCCGCAACTGCGGAAGACTTCGCCGAATCGTTCCGCAACTGCGGAAGACCTCGGCGAATCGTTCCGAAAATTGCGGAAGCATTCCGTCAGTTGATCCGAAAAAGGCATTCCGAAAACCGCCCCGAAACCCGGAAGCATTCCGCGGACGGCTCCGAAATTGCGGAAGCCTTCGTCGAATGGCTCCGCAATTGCGGGAGCATTCACCGAATGGCTCCGCAATTGCGGGAGCATTCGCCGAATGGCTCCGCAACTGCGGAAGCCTTCGCCGAATGGCTCCGCAATTGTGGAAGCGTTCGGCGAACTGCTCCGCAGTTGCGGGAGCCGTCGCCGAACTGCCCCGCAACGGAGGTGAGCCGAAAAACACCCGAACGGTGGGAGCATTCTGCCAGCCGCCCCGCAGTTGCGGGAGCATATAGTGAACCGCCCATCGCGGAAGGATTCAGCGAACTGCCCGTTGCGGCAGGATTTCGCGAAGCCCCCTTGACCCCCTTTCTTTTTCCCCCTCATGTGTCTTTGTTTGTGATTGGACGAATTGTCAGTATGACATTCTTCCCATGTGCATGAAGTAATTTGCGAATTTTAGAGAATATAATGCCACTGTGTAAAATGTGCAGAATGGGAGTGAAAGTTGTCATTTTTGAAAGGATGCAGTTCCCGCACCTGATGTCAGAATGGAGCATGAAGACAGGCATTGGAAAGCTTGTCCAGCAGGGAACAATGATGCATGACCAGAGTTTGAAGGAGGTCTACATATATCATAGATATTTAGTGCAGAAGAGTGCCAGCGGCTGTTTTGACAAACAAATTTTGTTGTCAATATGGGCAATTTCTACAATTGTAGGATATGGAAGAGGAATTCCATGTCACGATGAGGGATCGAAAAGGGAAGAATTTCTTAAACCTCTGTTTGTTATCATACTTATAATTATGAAATTGGCATATGGCATAAAAATGTTAAAAAAGTAAAGGATTACATAGATGTATATGCACTAAATGGCATCTTAACAAATTGCATAGTGCATATAGAAACGCCTGTGCATAAATGGGATATTGCACATTGGTAGAATAATGAAGTAGGCATATGCAATAAACCACTAATGTAGAATATTGTGGTTGATAATCACTATTGATGTTGGTATTGGTTGTAGGACCAAAGATAACAAAGAGCATGGCTAAATGTTCTTAGGATGTTGTTGCATGAAGCCAACAACCTTATGCAGAAAGGATGGCGCAACAAATCTGTGATCATAAAGTTGGAAAAAGGACTGAGCAACCTTGGTAAGAGGCCAACTGATCAGGTGACATCAGACGATGTTAATGGTACCCATGCAGGTAATGATTATTGGTGCCAAATTGCATGAATGTTTAAAGGGGATTTGGTAAGATCTCTTCAACTATGTTTGAGCTATGTTGAGCTAATTTGCATGTAATATTGAATATCGAGTGGGGCTGTTAACCTACCAAGCTTGGTGAGGTGTGGGTAAGTGAAGGAAATGATCCTTACACCCTATGACTATTTAGAAATCTCAATGCATTCATATGAATTTATATCATGCCATGTGTATGTGGTTATGTACTTAATAACCAAAGCAAGTGAGGACTAGTGGTCCTGATTATGATAATGCAAGTTATATGAGATAGTCATGTTTCGATCATAATATGCTTGAATGCATAGTACTCATGAAACAATGCAAGGTAGCATTGAGTAGATGTGCATTAAGAGATTTTATAAATCTTGTGATGCATTGTATGAATGCATAGGGATGATGCATATGTTATTGCAAAATAAATAATGAATTGATGATAATTCTAGGATCATTTCATGGGCTGTTTTGAATGCAGAATAGTAAGGGCATGAAGAGCCCAATCATGATCGATGGGCCGCTAGAATGCTTTGTGGAAGTACAGAGTTGTACGAAGGATATGATTGTGAAATTTGATCTAGAGCGTATGAGGAGAAATCTCATGGTTGAGAGCTATAAGTTTTGTTAGTAAGAGTAGTTGAGGACATGCTGTAAGTGGATGCTCCCATATGGTAGCGGGCATAAGACCATAATGGGCAGAGTGGTGTCACTTACAGGAGCCAAACAATATGAGGATAGCCTCATGGATAAGAAAACTAATTTCTGTAGTAGACAGAATTGAAAATTCATATTGAATTAATTATTAATGCTATTGATTGGTTATGGAACAATCATATTTGAGGCTTATTGCTAAATGTGCTGACTGTTTGGCTATTTGATAAAGTGTGCCAGGATGACACATTGCAGGAAGATCATGTGTGATGGCCTGCAGAAGCCAAACTAGATGGGAAGGATCCCATGCTTTGGAAATGGGTTTCGGGTGAAACGCCATTGTAAATGTTGATAATGTCTCAGACAAACTGCATGTTGGTAAGGCATGTGAGTGAGACAGTAAATTATGCCAAGAAGGCATGTGAGTGAGACAGTAAATTATGCCAAGAAGGCATGTGTGGGTTATGGCTCGTGAAAAGATTGGGGTGGAAAACCGAAGGAATGTTGACTCAGAGAAGGGAGCCCCATTCTTCACAAATGCAGAAAATAAACATCTGTGAAACGAATGAGTATCCCGTAACCCTAACCAAGAATATATGTGTCTGGTTATTAGATTTAATATGCAGAGCATGTTTTATTATTTTACTATTGTTCCAGACTGCTTGAGTATGACTAGGGCCTACATGGCGCACATCGGACAGGGGGTGCACACCTTTTCTGGTGCTGGGTCATGATAGGGTTTTCAATATTGACTACAACCTAAGGGAATGGACGCATTCCTGGTGTTTCAATTCTTGATAGTGAATGATATGAAATATGATTACAATTTTTGGGCAACAATACTGATGAGCCTGCTTATCCTTCTTGTGCTAACAGCTTACACCAATGCAACTTGGTGTTGCACGAAAGAGGCAAAGTGAAGAAGGGTGCTCAAGAGGACTGTATGGGCAGTGGTAACCTTTCTACGCTCACACTAAAGGACACTAGAAGGGATGGATAGGCCCGGGGAGCTGTGTTGCAAAAAAGGGGTATCGTCCTTATGTAGTGTGAGTGGGTATTGTGGGGCCATGCTAGCCTGCAGTCAAGTGAGTCACCTATGGAGTTCCTGGAGGGAACCACGGGTTGCACAAGAAAAGGAGCCACGTAATCATATTATGTTGTTCATATTGCCTGATAAACCCAGTCGATGTACTGGCTTGGCAATGGTTGTTGTATGCCTGATAAACCCAGTCGGCGTACTGGCTTGGCATTGGTTATTTGGAATTTGTGACGAATGGTTGTTGTATGGCCTGATAAACCCAGTCGGCGTACTAGCTTGGCATTGGTTATTTGGAATTTGTGACAAATGGTTGTTGTATGCCTGATAAACCCAGTCGGCGTACTGGCTTGGCATTGGTTATTTGGAAGTTGTGACGAATGGTTGTTGTATGCCTGATAAACCCAGTCGGCGTACTGGCTTGGCATTGGTTATTTGGGAGTTGTGGCGAAAGGTTGTTGGATGCCTGATAAACCCAATCAGTATACTGGCTTGGCATTGGTTACTTGCATGTTGTGGAGGTATTGGTGAAAAGGTGTTATTTCTTGACAAACCCAGTCAGCGTACTGGCTTAGCATACTGATTTTTGAAATGCTTGATAAACCCAGTCGGCGTACTGGCTTAGCAAACTGATTTTTGAAATGCTTGATAAACCCAGTCGGCGTACTGGCTTAGCATACTGATTTTTGAAATGCTTGATAAACCCAGTCGGCGTACTGGCTTAGCATACTGATTTTTGAAATGCTTGATAAACCCAGTCGGCGTACTGGCTTAGCATACTGATTTTTGAAATGCTTGATAAACCCAGTCGGCGTACTGGCTTAGCATACTGATTTTTGAAATGCTTGATAAACCCAGTCGGTGTACTGGCTTAGCATACTGATTTTTGAAATGCTTGATAAACCCAGTCGGCGTACTGGCTTAGCATACTGATTTGTGGGATGCCTGATAAACCCAGTAGGCGCACTGGCTTGGCATTTCCTATCCGGATGATGTTGTGGAGCAGCATGTGTGTTGGCCAAGCATCCACCCCACAGGTGATCCAAGGCTTGTAAAGTAGAGAAGGAAACCTGTGGAGTAGCGAGGAAACGCACAATACAGATAAGTATTCATTTTTATTTAATTCTTGTTTGGAATCATGAAGATTTCGGGTACGAATCTTATTGGAACCTAGCTAATACACTGTTGTTTCTTTGTTGGAAACCTTGGCCATTACAGGAAACAAGGACCTTGGAAAGAGCTATAAATGCTTGGTAAATCCAGAGAGTAACTGGTTGGAACTATAAAATTCTCGGTAGATTCAGAGGGTAGTTGGTGGGAAACTTAACCACTTGATGTTGTGGAGCAACCGGCGTGCTGGCCAAACATTCCCTTAAACAATTGATAAAACCAGTCAGCGTACTGGCCTGGCATTGCCTATTCAAATGGTTGTGGAGTAGCCTGCGTGCTAGCCCAACATTCATTGTTGTATCACACGGGAAATCCAATGCTTGGAAAGCAAAGAAGGATCTTGTGGGATAAAGTGAAGACATCCAACGCAGATATTGTTGGAAGCAAGAACCTTGAAGCATCTTAAGAATGCAGGTAGACATGTAACCACCTTGAAGAGCTCAGCATGAGCAGTAATGAAAGGTGGGGCTAGTAGAACTGTGTAAGTCCTAGTAGCCAAGAGTTAGACCAACCAAGTGGAGGAACTCCATGGTTGAAAGGTCTGGAATAGACCATAGACACTACGTGTCATAACGAAGAAGGGAAAGTCGAGCATTCACGTGAAGTGAAAGAGGACAGGAGCATGAAAACCACAGTGGTGTGTGGGATTCCAGAACGGAACAAAACTAAAAGGAGA
Organism: Larix kaempferi; assembly: GCA_027924585.1. NCBI lineage: Eukaryota > Viridiplantae > Streptophyta > Pinopsida > Pinales > Pinaceae > Larix > Larix kaempferi. The sequence continues at coordinate 12,898,609 of BSBM01000158.1, read as the reverse complement.
AACTCTTATGACTCTCTCTCTTTCCTTTTATTGATGCATTTATAGAGTTAGAAAGTTGCTGAATGCATGCATGACTGAAAGTAAAAGTGTGTTATTTGATTAAAGTGAATTGTGAATGCTAATTAATGAATTTCTTGTGAATGGATGAACATGAAGAAATTCATGTGTATGTTAGGCAAGCATGAAAAGTGTGGAAGTCTCATGAGTAAGGCATGGACTATCCATGTCAACTGGGGAAAAAAACCATTGACTGATTTTAATGTTTAGGTTATGCTTGGCCTAACGAGAATTGTAATGATGAATTTCACAGGTGGAAATTGAATCAATTGGTTGCAGCCGGTGCAGGCAAGTGTTGCTAGTAAGCGAAGCGTGGTCAATCGTTCCATTGACCATGGCGGCAGGCCAAGGGCTATTAGAATTGGATGGAAGTCTTCTTCAAACAATTGCCAAGACCCAAGAAAATCTTGGAGAGATGCTCAAGATGCAAAAGCAGTAGAACAAGATGAACCACAAGGTCTTGCAGGACTCTATTCGTCTGCAGAAAGAGGTAAAAAGTATTATGAAAGCAATCAGCAAGGGAAAGAAAAATGGATCAGTGAAGAAGCATTCATCCAATCGTCCGATTAAGAAACGCCCCAGGTGGGAAGACTCAAAGGAAATTGAGCAGGTAAAGATGAAGCAACCCGTGAAGTGTTGGAATTGTGAGGGGGATCATTACCTCCACAACTGCCCAACAAGAGAACCTCAAGAGGGTAGCAGCCATAAAGTTTTCAGACTTATGGGTGAGCTAGAAGATCCGAATCGGCAGGAGAAGCTCGTGAAGATCAAAGGACTTGGTCCTGAAAGTTCAATGTAAAGGACAGAATGCAGGGCAGATCTGCAAAGTTTTTGTGAATTTTGGACATATGTAAAGTGGGTATTTTTTACAAAGTGTTGGAACACCGAGGACGGTGTTATTCCAAGGGGAGGGGTATGTCACGTCCCCATTTTGACCCCCTTTGCATTAGATCGTAAATTATGTAAATATTGTAACTTAATCATGGTGAGGAGCTCAAGGCCAAGGCCCTGCCATTGATTTGTTGTTTTATGTATCGGCAATTAGAATAGATGCATATGGTTCTTGTGCTAGCTGTGCACAATGTAAAATCAGACATCATGTAAATATGCCATTTCAATAAAAACCGACAACCAGCTACGCAATGCAACAAAGAGATGGGGCATGATCTTTACAAGGAATAGGGAGGGAAAAATAACCAAACCCTTGAGCCATGGTGTTAAGCCATTTCATTGAGGAAACCATGAACCACCAACTACCCATTTTGTCTCATACACCCAATCATTTAATTCTTCCAAAGATTGGTTGGGGCAGTTAATGTCTTGGGGATTGGAGAAGTATGGGCAAGCCATTTTCGTGCATGGGCAAGCCATCAACCTGGAAATTCGTGTTTTTGCTTGTGGGGCAAGAAAACACCCACGAAATGGTGCCCAAAGCATTCTGAATGGGGAGTCTTCACTCATTCACACAGCTGGAGTTAGTTGGGCCTTTCCCTGCACATTTTTCATCCAAATCCTGCATTTTTCCATGCCTGGGAGTTCGTTTTTGCATATACAGTAGCCTGGGAGAGAAGGGCCACGATTTGGGGACTGTATGGAGGTCGTTTTTTCCCCCAAATGTCCAAGGACGTTTTTCTAAAAACGGATTGGCTTCCCAGGGTTGTTCCCCATCTCCCCATTTCGTTTTTGTGTGTTCCCACGTTTTTCTGAGTGAGTTGAAACCCCAATCTCATGCATTCCACTGTGGAAAGCGTTTTCCTCATGCCCAATAATTGTGGTTTTGTTGTTCAGTGCATCCCGTTTTGGATTTGAACCTGTGAGCAGGAGTTTCAAGAGTGGAAGAGGACAGATTTGGCTTGATGAGCCCAATGGTGTATCCATAGCTCCATGGTTGAGCCACTAGCCTAGTAATTCTCCTCTTCCCACCTCTTAGCATCCTGAGAAACCCAATTGCTAGTTGGCTTGGCTGATTCCGGCATATCTTTGGCTATGTGAGAGCCTGTTTCCCCTTTTCCTTGTGGAGATCGTGCCCAGCTCGGGGGTGGCAGTGGTGCTAAGAGATTAAGGAGCACACTGGCCTACGGTTGGGTGGAACGTTGCAGAAGCGTAGCTGGTTTCTTGGGATTACTCCATTAAGATAAGTATCCTCTTGTGCTATCTTTCAATTGTTTAATGTATGAGTACCTTGAATGTGGAATGAATGAGTAATTGAAATTACTCCTGCTGTGTTTATAAAATCCTTATGCAATCTTCATATCTCCATTTAGTATGTGATTGCTGGTGAAATAAGTTTATGGGGCTGGATGCCCGGTTTGGGATCACGGTCCTCTCCATTGCACTCGTATTATGGGAGGGGACGTGACACTACCAATCTACAAAAATAGTACATGAGTTTTATATGGAAAGGAGGTAAGTATCGATTGTATGGTCTAAGGAATTCGCCACCCAAGTAGAAAGAGTCGCAGCATTATAAGGACCCAGGCCATCATCAAGATAGAGAAACAAGTCCATATCACTTAGCTCAAATCAAGCATCAACACAAATCAAGAATAAAATACTATGTACGCAAATACAGCTTTGAGGACAAAGCTCCCTTTAAAGGGGGTGGCAATGTAACGAATATAAATTATATTAAATATAAAATAAATAACAATGTATATAATTACATAAATAAATAATTAAATAGCATAACTATTAGAGAGACGTGACTTTTGAGAGTCACTATCAAGCCTATAAAAACTAGGTTATCTTATCATTGTAAATCATCATTCAATAATTTATTCAATATTCATTTATTATCAGAAGATGGACTCTCTTCACTAATCCAAACCGGATTCAGTTTGTTCTACAATATTTCAATAGAAGTATCCATTTGTTACAAATTGGCTTTCAAAGAGGCTTTCTTCTTGAACCAACATCTCATGTGCAAAATATGAAACTAGTCATGCTTTACTTCTTAGCTTTTGTAGCAAAGTGAGAAATGGAAGAAACAAGTAATCCTACAAATTTATGACAAGGAAGAAGTTGGAAGAAGTTTAACCAACGCGTTCTACTTGCAAGGCCAAATTGTTTTAATACTTATAGAAATAGATTTAAATGCCCAAGGAATATACACAAATCTTATATCCATTGATATATCTAGATTTTTTAGAAATAGATTTAAATGCCATAGGAATATACACAAATCTTATATCCATTAATATATATTCGTCAATATTTCCGATTACAATTGCCGATATACAACTATATACCAAATAGACCAATATTTGATGTTGATTACATCAAATGTTTATATCACTAATACAATAGAAGCCTACTCCCTAGAACCTCAATAACATGAGCTTCTATTTTACAAAAAGGATAATAGTGTGCATACCAAAAATTAATATAGACGAACAGAAGGGCCTTGGAAAACTAACAGAAAAAGAAACAAGTAAACCTAATCAAACAACTAAATATCAAGAGACCATGGTGGGTGGGACGCATGGTTCCCTCAACCAATCTCCATTGATTTTTCCCCTGAGGAAGTCCTGTCAGCTGGAGGGGACTGTACAGAACCTACAGAAGTCGTTGGCCTCCTCTCGGCGTCACGAGATTGGGTGGCTTCGCGTTGTTCTTCAAGGACCCTTTGCATCGATTCGGCATTTTTATCTACGAACTTCCAGTCCATGGTATCCTTGATTGACTTCTTCAAGGACTCCAAGTCCTCTTTGTCACATTTCCCCACCAGCTTTTGTCGAAGCTCTGCTATCTCCTTTTCTAAATTCTCCATTCTTCGGGTGTATGCACCAGTGATGCTAGTCCTTCCAACAGGGTCGCAACTGCTACCTTCCTCCATTAGATAATAAGGAGATAGCTCTGAAGAATTGTTGTAACAAAGCTTCCCGTATGGGAGCTTACCGCCACTAAGCACAGCACTGGTCAAAATCCGACGTCTTCCCTTTTCTGAAACTTCAACAACCAAATGATGAGGAGGGCTAGTGGAGGGAGAAATTGTCGACTATAGAGCTATGTTAGATAGTATTTTCGGCAAAAACCAAGGAACAGTGGAAAATCCAATTTAAAGGAGAGAAAATGAACAAAAAACCATGAATGCAGATTGGAAGAAATGTCCACAAGCATCAAAATTAAATATCAAAGTACTTGAAATAGGGTTATATGACATTACGAGTCAGAGACCTTATGCGAGACCTTACCCTGACCAAGACCATGTGCGAGACCTTACCCTGACCGACTTTTGAAGTGACCGATGGGAGAGATTGGCTACTAGGGTTTGAAAATATTAATAATATATATTAGTTATTCTAAGTATAAAAATACTAGTAAAAATGCCTAAGTGGCCTCAGTAAAATTCCCACCATTTCCTGCGGTTGGTGTCTTAAAGTATTTTGAGGATATGGGTCTCTAGAATGTTGATTGGTACATCCAACCATATCCTTGATCTGTCCAAAAAGTCTATATAGATGAATATATTGATCTTCCAAATGTGCCTCTCAGCTTGATTTGCACTGCTCCAGAAAAATGCTCGCCGAGGAGAGAGAAAGAGGTCTCAAAGGATGAAATTGGTCTGGACAGAATCACCTTGTTGGCCTCTATCCATTGGGTTTCTCACACTTCCAAATTGATGAAAATAAAAATCTCCTCATTTTGACCTAGGGTTTGACAATTTTGTCTTAGAGTTGAATTGGTAGTTTAAACAGCTAGTGTTGATTGGATGTTTTGGCAGGCCGTTATCTTCTTGGACATAGAACTTTTATCGTGAATGAGTCAATGGTAAAGTGTGTAAATCTTCCACCTAAAAGCTTTGTTGTCAGATCAATTTAATCCCTCACTATTGAGAACTGGAGGGCATTTTCCTAAGGCCATTTAGGCTAGTTTTAAGTGCAAACAAGGCTGAGTGGTTTTTTTGGCAGGCCAATATTTTCTTCACCGGACACTTTTTTCCAATACTGAGACTAAATTCAGGTGCATTGGTCATCCACCTACAAGATGGTTCCCTCCAAATAGTTATCTCTCACACTCTGAGGAAATGGCGATCATTTTCCCAAAGCCACTAGATCCATATTTTCAATACTTACCCATTTTTGTCAAAGGGGGCATAAAATGGAAGGGTGCAAAAAAGGTTGATTGGTTGTTTTGGCAGGCCATTATCTTCTTGGCCATAGAACTTTCTTCGCGATTGAGTCAATGGTAAAGTGTGTAAATCTTCCACCTGAAAGCTTATCGTTGAATGTGGTTTTCATTGATGTCAAGGGAGTTTAGTAATGACAAAGGAATAACCAAGGACATGATGACATGGCAAACTCAGTGAAAGACAAAGGAATAACAAAGGAAGTGAAGATATGATGATATGATGATGTGGCATGGGTGATGAACATTCAAATCCACCGGATGATGTTCTAACACCTTCATGATGTCATTATTACAATTTGACCTAACTATATAGATATATGTCAATTTGGAGAAATTCTGGAAATTAACCAAGTGTTGGAAAATTGGTCCAAGCGGCCTTAAGAAAATGCCCGCCATACATCATAGGTCAAGTTAAATACCTGCCCCAACTTGTCAGGATAGATATTGTTGATCTGTCTACCTGACCATGGTTTCATTTTGGCTTGAGAGTGTCTGAGGAGGAAGTTATGGGTATGCCAAAATAGTGTTTCAGGCAAGTTGCTCCAGTCCAGTAAAATGCAGAAATTGTCTAAATATAAAAATACTGGTAAAAATGCCTAAGTGACCTCAGTAAAATGCCCGCCATTTCCTGTGGTTTATGTCTTAAAATATTTTTAGGATATGGGTCTCTATACTATTGATTGGTGCATCCAACCATATCATTGGTTTGTCTAAAAAGTCTCTGTAGGTGAAGATATTGATTTTCCAAACGTGCATGTTAGCTTGATTTGCACTGCTCCATAAAAATGTTCATCGAGGAGAGAGAAAGAGGTCTCAAAGGATGAAATTGGTCTGGATGGAATCACCTTGTTGGCCTCTATCCATTGGGTGTCTCACACTTCCAAGCTGATGAAAATAAAAATCTCCTCTTGACAATTTTGTCTTAGTGTTGAATTGGTAGTTTAAAAAGCTAGTGTTGATTGGATGTTTTGGAAGGTCATTATCTTCTTGGACATAGACTGTTTATCGCGGATGAGTCAATGGTCAAGTGTGTAAATACTCCACCCGAAAGCTTATGTTGTCAGATAAATTTAATCCCTCACTGGTGAGAACTGGTGGGAATTTTCCTAAGGCCATTTAGGCCAGTTTTAAGTGCAAAAAAGGCTGAGTGACTGTTTTGGCAGGCCAATATTTTCTTCACCAGACACTTTTTTCCAATACTGAGACTACATTCAAGTTCATTGGTCATCCACCTACAGGATGGTTCCCTCCAAATAGTTATCTATCACTCTCTGAGGGAATGGCGGTCATTTTCCGAAATCCACTTGAGCCATATTTTCAGTACTTAGCCATTTTTGTCAAAGGAGGGCATAATATGGGAGGGTGCAAAAAAGGTTGATTGGTTGTTTTGGCAGGCCATTATCTTCTTGGCCATAGAAATTTCTTCGCGATTGATTCAATGGTCAAGTGTGTAAATCCTCCATCTAAAAGCTTATTGTTGAATGTGGTTTTCATTGATGTCAAGAGAGTTCAGTAATGTTGGGGCCAAGGTCGCAGCTATAGTAAAAGCTGTGAATTTTGGGAAAAAGCACGAGTATGGAAGGAAAGTGCTAATTTTGGGACAAGCACTAAGTTTTGGGTAAGAAGGAGACGGTGCGCAGTACGGTGCCAGATGGATGATCTCAGCGCAGATCACGGACCGGAAATTGCGGAGCTCGCGCGCACGTCATCGAAGAATGAAGGTGGCTCAGCTACCATAATAAATAAGGCGATGGAGTAGAGGGCTCAGCTACCCTCATTTAAAGGCTCAGTACAGAAGTTATGGTTGCTCGGATCAAGGAGGAGCAACAGACTAGAGCATTGAAGGCGAAGGACGATCGCCCATACCCACAATCTGCGCCGGAATTCATGGAGCCTGCAGGAAGCGGCGACGTGACTGCAAGCGGCGCCTACAGTACACCTAGCCATGTGCGTGGTTAGGGTTTTTGGGAATCACTGTTGGGAAAGGCCCACAGTTTTGTAAAGGTGTGACCGTCATGGCCACCTATATATATGAATAATTGTAATGGGTAGACGGTTGGAGAGTTAGAGAGAGTTAGCGAGTAAGAGTTAGATACTCTCGAGGATAGATCATGTGTTGATTATCCTTTGTATGTGTTCTACCGAGTCTGTAGAACTAGAGTAGAATCGGATAGCCGAGGAGCTAATCCCTGAGTTGCCAGACAGTCTGAGTCGACGTCTGTGCCTTTGTAATCTCCATAGAGAGGAGACTAGATTGAGAGAAGGGCTCCCAACTGTGTGCGTGGAGTTTCCTGGAAAGATCTAAGGCTGCAGCTGTGTGCGCAGCATATTGTATAACTCTATCATTTTCTGGTTAATATAACACTCCCGTGGACGTGGTTTTCCTCGAGGAGATGAGCTTCACATATATCTTCTTGTTATAATGTTTGCGTGAATGATAACTGTTTAAGATCATTACCTGTGTGTACATCTTTTGCATCATCTTTGCGACTGTTTGAGTGAGTTTAGGAAGGTCCTTTATTGTTATAATCGCCAAGTATAGAAGTAGTGGTGGAACGCTGTCGCTGCAGCGACCGAGCTTCGCGTGACTGCGATGAGTGCGCAGGACGAGGAGGTATTTTAGCGCATCGACGCAAGGAATAGGCGCCTTCCGTGCCCGGAGGACGAGACCGCGCAGTGGGTCTGCAGGAAGGAAGGCATCCGCGCAGTTGCGTCGCGAGGCCTGCGGGAAAGTCCGACCGCCGATATTTGAGGAAGAAGGAGATATATAGAACAATCTCAGTGTCACCACGGTTAAGGAAACCTGATTCCTTAACCCCCCATAGCCACTTCGGGTGAGACCTCGAGCTGCCGCGCAGCTCGTTGCCGAGAGGGCCAGTGCGCCAAGGGGTTTTGTTGCTGCGCTTCATTAAAACCCGGGTCTGCCCAGAAAAGCAGCCAACAAATGGTTCCGTTGCCTTGCGACTTTCTGTTGTGAGACTTGTTATTCTGGCGACGCGCGAGATTGAGGAGCCAACAAATGGTTCCGTTTCCTTGCGACTTGCTGTTGTGAGACTTGTTATTTTGGCGACGCGCGAGATTGAGGAGCCAACAAATGGTTCCGTTGCCTTATGACTTTTTTATCACATTACTTCCATGGCTTTGAACCCTGTTGATTGAGCCAACAAATGGTTCCGTTGCCTTGCGACTTTCTGTTGTGAGACTTGTTATTCTGGCGACGCTGCTACTGCCGCGCAGTTCATTTTTGAGAATATTATCACTAGATTTGGATGTCCAGTGATTCTCATGAGTGATCAAGGTACACATTTCCTCAATGAGACTATAGAGGCCCTCACTGAAGAATTTCAAATTAATCACCATAAGAGTACACCCTACCATCCTCAAGCTAATGGTACGGTGGAAGCATTCAATAAGATCCTTGAGAATGCCCTGACGAAGATCTGTAATCAACAAAGAGATGATTGGGACCTTAGAGTCACAGCTGTATTATGGGCTTACAGAACCACTTGCAAGAAACTAACAGGTCACACACCTTTCAGCTTGGTGTATGGACAAGAAGCAGTTATGCCCATGGAATACATTGTTCCCAGTCCCCGAATTGCGCAAATTACAGAAATGGCAGATCCTGATACTATGAATGAAAGACTTTCGCAACTGATTGCCTTAGAAGAACACAGACTTTTAGCTGGATTTCATCAACAGGTACAGAAGGCAAGACAGAAAGCTTGGCATGACAGGCACATCAAGCATAAGCACTTTGAAGAAGGAGACTTGGTACTCCTTTATGATAGTAAATTCATCAAATTCCCAGGCAAGTTTCGTGTGCATTGGTTAGGCCCTTTTCAGGTAATAAAAATAACAGATGGAGGCGCAGTTCAGCTTGCGAAGCTGGATGGAGAATTACTACCTACAATGATAAACGGGAGTCGGCTTAAGCTTTATTGCGACGGCCACTCCGCCCTGTCGACATAATATATTGCTCAAGAGTGCAGATGTCCGGTGTAGTTGAAAGAGACATCGCATTTAGTCTACACGGAAGCTGTGACACACCCTCAGTTTCCATCTTCCTGCGCAGTTCCTTGAAATATCCGCGCATCCTGAATAAAAATTGCTTGAAGAGAGCTTATCGGTGCGCTCTGGCGAAGTTTTGTTTTTGGACCGTTGAACTATCGCTCTTGCGGAGTTCCCTTTGATAATTTGCCGCTTGAAAAAGTTTTGTTGTGGACCCATAGAGGCACAGTTTCCTAAGTTGAAATGACCCGCCGGAAATTTTGAATTACAGCAGTTATGTAGCCGCGTTTGAATAAATGAAGGATAAGGACGCTATTTAAGTCTAGCCGTTCTGACGGATTCGGCTTAATCTCCGAAAGATTTGCATTTAACTCAGGCGCCGAAAGCATTAGCTTCTCCCGGAAGGCTGTCAGAGCCCGTCAATCACAATAAATGCACCGCTACGGTGAGAACGATAGCGTGTTGTCAACTCACGTATAGCCGCCTACAGCTAAGTAACCCCACTTGGTCGCATTTACTATCCCCGCTGGCTATAAATACCTCACACTTGTATCATTTTTGGGTTACTGTCTCGAGTTGCATAGTTGTGTTTGAAGATCCAAATTATTGTTTTCAGAGCCGAGTGTGCAGAGTATTTCCCCTTGTTTTCAGCGTCCATACCCTACGCAGGTTCGCCATTTGCTGTCCAGAGTTTTGTTACCTACATTGGTTCACGACGGAGAATTTATCGACTGAAGAAGTTGTTCGTCAATTTCTACGCCGAGGCTTAGATTTCGGCATGGCCACTCCGGTGACGACTTCGACCTATGTACACCCTGGTGCTACTGATCCCAGAACATCTCCAGGCACAAGAGCATCTCAGCAGCAGCCGGAGGAACCTGTTCCAGAGCCGCTCGCGTCTATGGTGAACTATATTCCACCGCGTCCAGATGATGCGCCGGATGTGCAGATTCCGAAGAATGCAAAGTACCCCATTCCGTTACCGCCACTACCGGCTAGTGTGCGAGTAGAAGGCCAACTATTGGGAAAAATTCCATTGGTTAAATTCTCTGATTTTAACCTTGGAGACTATAAGACATATCCTCAGTTCCAGTTGGACCGATATCTGGATATAGTGCATAATCCCACCAGAAAGGTTGACGAGTTTATCCCGAAGGGATTTGCAGCAAATCTTGAGCGCCCTGGACTCTTGAATTTGTTGAAGCTACCGCACTTTGGGCGTAGCAATGAAGTGAACGCAGTCGTTAAAACACTGCTATCCTGCGTTCATGGAGGTTACCTTTGGCTCGGGAGGCCAATTGATCTAAATGTTGATTTGATACACCGCATCACCGGTCTATCTAAGGTTGGTAAGGATCCCAATATCCATTTTGTGGGAAAGGACAAGGACCGAAAATTGGCTGCAAAGCTGGTGCAGAAATATAACTTGACAAGAGGAGGTCGGGCTTATGACCTCACGACAGTAGAAGATGAGGCACTTCGCTTCACAGGAAGTCTGCTTGCAGGCAGACTTCTCACAAAGTGCCGACCAAAAGAAGTTACTGGAGCTGTCGTGGAGCTCGCTATCGCAGCTGCGGAGGGAGAACAGTACAACTGGTCTCTCTTCCTGCTGAATTCTTTTTTGGCTGATTGCCTGAATGTGCAGGACAATGCAGCCCAATCATTCCATTTTTCGTGGATTCTAATTTTATGCGCTCTCGTCGGGTGGAAGGAGCCCCCGAATACTCAGTTCCTTCCGCGCCGCGCAGGAGAGGTTGCCGGCATGCGCTACATCAACCTCTGGGATTCCCCTAATCCCGCGAAGCGCAAGATGAATCGCGCTGTCTTTTGTGAGTACTACTATCTCCTCCGAGATACCATACAAGATATGCCAAGGCTGAGCGAGGAGACAGCCACATTGTATGAAGGGAAGTTGGCTTTTACTGCCGACATCCATCAACTTTACCTTCGGCCTTGCGACATTCCAGGTGACTGGGCACTAGGTCTTTACAGGATGACCACAGAAGATGTCGAAGAAACCATTAAGTCGTGGTCGGATGAATGGAGAGCAGCAGCCGACATCGCACCTGCGATGCCACCCGCCGCTGCGCAAGAGAAGGATAAGGGCAAGGAAGCCCCTGAGCAAAGAAGCGATGAAGGCTCAACAGAACCAGCCACCAAGAAGCAGAAAGTGTCGCATCCTACTGAGGCCATTCCCTCGGGGATCGACAAATACTTGAAAGAGAAATTTCGTGAGATGAGGAACACGCATGCTCACATCCGAAGTGCTCTAGACTTACAGTTTGTAGAATTGAAAGGTCTCGCAGGAAGGATTGCGCAGACCCATGCGCCAGCATCTACTTCGCAGGCGCCACAAGAAATTCCAAGTGATGAGCGAGTTGAAGAACTCACAGAAAGGCACACTGTCGTGCATATTCCGCCTACCAGCATGACACTTCCAGATCCTCTAGCTGAACTACAGGTAAGCACAGTTGGACCTGTAGAAATAAATTTGTCTTTGATTCCTATAGAAACTCTACAGCTTGTACAGGAGAAAGTTTCTCTTGAGTTGAGAGCTAGAGAGCTCTCTACTTTCCAGGCAAACCAACGACTGCAATCGCAGGAGATAGAGCTGAAAGAAAGTCATAAGAATATCTCTGCGAAGCTTGCACTCTATGAGGCGCAAGACACCGGCATCAGAAACGCAATAGAAGAGATTTCCCAGGAACTGCCGGCTTGCGAGATTCAACCAGACCTCCCTCTGGTTGCAAAAGTTCAAATTATTGGAGGAAGGGTGAAAACCCTGGAGCAAGAAATAGTTGCTATGGCTGAGGACCATAGAACCCAGATTGCTGAGCTAGAAGCTCGTGTTGCCGCACAGCTTACGGATGATGCGCAGGTACAATTTGAAGCACTGAGCAGAGCTTCCACACACATGAAAGATCGAGTACAGGAAGCCAAGAACCTGATGAACCAGGCTATGGAAGCTTGGACGGAGCTTGTGAACCTCCCTTTTAAAGTGGGTCTGTCAGAACAGGTGCAAGCTGCAGAACAATCTCTCACTGTTCTGAATGAAGAAGCTAAGCCCTTAACAGGCTTGCCAAAGATGAAGAAAATGGGCGAAGTGCGCAAAATGCAGCAGCAACTGCACAAGCTCAGAACTGAAGATGAGAAGCTCACCAACAGCATTCAACCATTCATGGATGAGTATGCTGAAATCGTCGCCCAGGTTGAGACAAAAATCAAAGAGATTGCTGAATCTCAGGAGATCATTGATACCCTCACTAAAGATGAAGCAACCGCAGAAACGGTGCAAACAGCTGATGAGTGTATTGAGGAATTGGACTCCGCTATTGCAAAGTGGAAGAAAACATTCGCGGAGACTCAAGCAAAAGCAGATGCGCAAATCAAGCGACCACGCGCTAGTGCGAGTGGCTCGAGGGCGAGCCACAAGTGAGTGTTGGGGGCCTGTTGGGGCCAAGGTCGCAGCTATAGTAAAAGCTGTGAATTTTGGGAAAAAACACGAGTATGGAAGGAAAGTGCTAATTTTGGGACAAGCACTAAGTTTTGGGTAAGAAGGAGACGGTGAGCAGTACGGTGCCAGATGGATGATCTCAGCGCAGATCACGGACGGGAAATTGCGGAGCTCGCGCGCACGTCATCGAAGAATGAAGGTGGCTCAGCTACCATAATAAATAAGGCGATGGAGTAGAGGGCTCAGCTACCCTCATTTAAAGGCTCAGTACAGAATTTATGGTTGCTCGGATCAAGGAGGAGCAACGGACCAGAGCATTGAAGGCGAAGGACGATCGCCCATACCCACAATCTGCGCCGGAATTCATGGAGCCTGCAGGAAGCGGCGACGTGACTGCAAGCGGCGCCTACAGTACACCTAGCCATGTGCGTGGTTAGGGTTTTTGGGAATCACTGTTGGGAAAGGCCCACAGTTTTGTAAAGGTGTGACCGTCATGGCCACCTATATATATGAATAATTGTAATGGGTAGACGGTTGGAGAGTTAGAGAGAGTTAGCGAGTAAGAGTTAGATACTCTCGAGGATAGATCATGTGTTGATTATCCTTTGTATGTGTTCTACCGAGTCTGTAGAACTAGAGTAGAATCGGATAGCCGAGGAGCTAATCCCTGAGTTTCCAGACAGTCTGAGTCGACGTCTGTGCCTTTGTAATCTCCATAGAGAGGAGACTAGATTGAGAGAAGGGCTCCCAGCTGTGTGCGTGGAGTTTCCTGGAAAGATCTAAGGCTGTAGCTGTGTGCGCAGCATATTGTATAACTCTATCATTTTCTGGTTAATATAACACTCCCGTGGACGTGGTTTTCCTCGAGGAGATGAGCTTCACATATATCTTCTTGTTATAATGTTTGCGTGAATGATAACTGTTTAAGATCATTACCTGTGTGTACATCTTTTGCATCATCTTTGCGACTGTTTGAGTGAGTTTAGGAAGGTCCTTTATTGTTATAATCGCCAAGTATAGAAGTAGTGGTGGAACGCTGTCGCTGCAGCGACCGAGCTTCGCGTGACTGCGATGAGTGCGCAGGACGAGGAGGTATTTTAGCGCATCGACGCAAGGAATAGGCGCCTTCCACGCCCAGAGGACGAGACCGCGTAGTGGGTCTGCAGGAAGGAAGGCATCCGCGCAGTTGCGTCGCGAGGCCTGCGGGAAAGTCCGACCGCCGATATTTGAGGAAGAAGGAGATATATAGAACAATCTCAGCGTCACCACGGTTAAGGAAACCTGATTCCTTAACCCCCCATAGCCACTTCGGGTGAGACCTCGAGCTGCCGCGCAGCTCGTTGCCGAGAGGGCCAGTGCGCCAAGGGGTTTTGTTGCTGCGCTTCATTAAAACCCGGGTCTGCCCAGAAAAGCAGCCAACAAATGGTTCTGTTTCCTTGCGACTTTCTGTTGTGAGACTTGTTATTCTGGCGACGCGCGAGATTGAGGAGCCAACAAATGGTTCCGTTTCCTTGCGACTTGCTGTTGTGAGACTTGTTATTTTGGCGACGCGCGAGATTGAGGAGCCAACAAATGGTTCCGTTGCCTTATGACTTTTTGATCACATTACTTCCATGGCTTTGAACCCTGTTGATTGAGCCAACAAATGGTTACGTTGCCTTGCGACTTTCTGTTGTGAGACTTGTTATTCTGGCGACGCTGCTACTGCCGCGCAGTTCATTTTTGAGAATATTATCACTAGATTTGGATGTCCAGTGATTCTCATGAGTGATCAAGGTACACATTTCCTCAATGAGACTATAGAGGCCCTCACTGAAGAATTTCAAATTAATCACCATAAGAGTACACCCTACCATCCTCAAGCTAATGGTACGGTGGAAGCATTCAATAAGATCCTTGAGAATGCCCTGACGAAGATCTGTAATCAACAAAGAGATGATTGGGACCTTAGAGTCACAGCTGTATTATGGGCTTACAGAACCACTTGCAAGAAACTAACAGGTCACACACCTTTCAGCTTGGTGTATGGACAAGAAGCAGTTATGCCCATGGAATACATTGTTCCCAGTCCCCGAATTGCGCAAATTACAGAAATGGCAGATCCTGATACTATGAATGAAAGACTTTCGCAACTGATTGCCTTAGAAGAACACAGACTTTTAGCTGGATTTCATCAACAGGTACAGAAGGCAAGACAGAAAGCTTGGCATGACAGGCACATCAAGCATAAGCACTTTGAAGAAGGAGACTTGGTACTCCTTTATGATAGTAAATTCATCAAGTTCCCAGGCAAGTTTCGTGTGCATTGGTTAGGCCCTTTTCAGGTAATAAAAATAACAGATGGAGGCGCAGTTCAGCTTGCGAAGCTGGATGGAGAATTACTACCTACAATGATAAACGGGAGTCGGCTTAAGCTTTATTGCGACGGCCACTCCGCCCTGTCGACATAATATATTGCTCAAGAGTGCAGATGTCCGGTGTAGTTGAAAGAGACATCGCATTTAGTCTACACGGAAGCTGTGACACACCCTCAGTTTCCATCTTCCTGCGCAGTTCCTTGAAATATCCACGCATCCTGAATAAAAATTGCTTGAAGAGAGCTTATCGGTGCGCTCTGGCGAAGTTTTGTTTTTGGACCGTTGAACTATCGCTCTTGCGGAGTTCCCTTTGATAATTTGCCGCTTGAAAAAGTTTTGTTGTGGACCCATAGAGGCACAGTTTCCTAAGTTGAAATGACCCGCCGGAAATTTTGAATTACAGCAGTTATGTAGCCGCGTTTGAATAAATGAAGGATAAGGCCGCTATTTAAGTCTAGCCATTCTGACGGATTCGGCTTAATCTCCGAAAGATTTGCATTTAACTCAGGCGCCGAAAGCATTAGCTTCTCCCGGAAGGCTGTCAGAGCCCGTCAATCACAATAAATGCACCGCTACGGTGAGAACGATAGCGTGTTGTCAACTCACGTATAGCCGCCTACAGCTAAGTAACCCCACTTGGTCGCATTTACTATCCCCGCTGGCTATAAATACCTCACACTTGTATCATTTTCGGGTTACTGTCTCGAGTTGCATAGTTGTGTTTGAAGATCCAAATTATTGTTTTCAGAGCCGAGTGTGCAGAGTATTTCCCCTTGTTTTCAGCGTCCATACCCTACGCAGGTTCGCCATTTGCTGTCCAGAGTTTTGTTACCTACATTGGTTCACGACGGAGAATTTATCGACTGAAGAAGTTGTTCGTCAATTTCTACGCCGAGGCTTAGATTTCGGCATGGCCACTCCGGTGACGGCTTCGACCTATGTACACCCTGGTGCTACTGATCCCAGAACATCTCCAGGCACAAGAGCATCTCAGCAGCAGCCGAAGGAACCTGTTCCAGAGCCGCTCGCGTCTATGGTGAACTATATTCCACCGCGTCCAGATGATGCGCTGGATGTGCAGATTCCGAAGAATGCAAAGTACCCCATTCCGTTACCGCCACTACCGGCTAGTGTGCGAGTAGAAGGCCAACTATTGGGAAACATTCCATTGGTTAAATTCTCTGATTTTAACCTTGGAGACTATAAGACATATCCTCAGTTCCAGTTGGACCGATATCTGGAAATAGTGCATAATCCCACCAGAAAGGTTGACGAGTTTATCCCGAAGGGATTTGCAGCAAATCTTGAGCGCCCTGGACTCTTGAATTTGTTGAAGCTACCGCACTTTGGGCGTAGCAATGAAGTGAACGCAGTCGTTAAAACACTGCTATCCTGCATTCATGGAGGTTACCTTTGGCTCGGGAGGCCAATTGATCTAAATGTTGATTTGATACACCGCATCACCGGTCTATCTAAGGTTGGTAAGGATCCCAATATCCATTTTGTGGGAAAGGACAAGGACCGAAAATTGGCTGCAAAGCTGGTGCAGAAATATAACTTGACAAGAGGAGGTCGGGCTTATGACCTCACGACAGTAGAAGATGAGGCACTTCGCTTCACAGGAAGTCTGCTTGCAGGCAGACTTCTCACAAAGTGCCGACCAAAAGAAGTTACTGGAGCTGTCGTGGAGCTCGCTATCGCAGCTGCGGAGGGAGAACAGTACAACTGGTCTCTCTTCCTGCTGAATTCTTTTTTGGCTGATTGCCTGAATGTGCAGGACAATGCAGCCCAATCATTCCATTTTTCGTGGATTCTAATTTTATGCGCTCTCGTCGGGTGGAAGGATCCCCCGAATACTCAGTTCCTTTCGCGCCGCGCAGGAGAGGTTGCCGGCATGCGCTACATCAACCTCTGGGATTCCCCTAATCCCGCGAAGCGCAAGATGAATCGCGCTGTCTTTTGTGAGTACTACTATCTCCTCCGAGATACCATACAAGATATGCCAAGGCTGAGCGAGGAGACAGCCACATTGTATGAAGGGAAGTTGGCTTTTACTGCCGACATCCATCAACTTTACCTTCGGCCTTGCGACATTCCAGGTGACTGGGCGCTAGGTCTTTACAGGATGACCACAGAAGATGTCGAAGAAACCATTAAGTCGTGGTCGGATGAATGGAGAGCAGCAGCCGACATCGCACCTGCGATGCCACCCGCCGATGCGCAAGAGAAGGATAAGGGCAAGGAAGCCCCTGAGCAAAGAAGCGATGAAGGCTCAACAGAACCAGCCACTAAGAAGCAGAAAGTGTCGCATCCTACTGAGGCCATTCCCTCGGGGATCGACAAATACTTGAAAGAGCAATTTCGTGAGATGAGGAACACGCATGCTCACATCCGAAGTGCTCTAGACTTATAGTTTGTAGAATTGAAAGGTCTCGCAGGAAGGATTGCGCAGACCCATGCGCCAGCATCTACTTCGCAGGCGCCACAAGAAATTCCAAGTGATGAGCGAGTTGAAGAACTCACAGAAAGGCACACTGTCGTGCATATTCCGCCTACCAGCATGACACTTCCAGATCCTCTAGCTGAACTACAGGTAAGCACAGTTGGACCTGTAGAAATAAATTTGTCTTTGATTCCTATAGAAACTCTACAGCTTGTACAGGAGAAAGTTTCTCTTGAGTTGAGAGCTAGAGAGCTCTCTACTTTCCAGGCAAACCAACGACTGCAATCGCAGGAGATAGAGCTGAAAGAAAGTCATAAGAATATCTCTGCGAAGCTTGCACTCTATGAGGCGCAAGACACCGGCATCAGAAACGCAATAGAAGAGATTGCCCAGGAACTGCCGGCTTGCGAGATTCAACCAGACCTCCCTCTGGTTGCAAAAGTTCAAATTATTGGAGGAAGGGTGAAAACCCTGGAGCAAGAAATAGTTGCTATGGCTGAGGACCATAGAACCCAGATTGCTGAGCTAGAAGCTCGTGTTGCCGCACAGCTTACGGATGATGCGCAGGTACAATTTGAAGCACTGAGCAGAGCTTCCACACAGATGAAAGATCGAGTACAGGAAGCCAAGAACCTGATGAACCAGGCTATGGAAGCTTGGACGGAGCTTGTGAACCTCCCTTTTAAAGTGGGTCTGTCAGAACACGTGCAAGCTGCAGAACAATCTCTCACTGTTCTGAATGAAGAAGCTAAGCCCTTAACAGGCTTGCCAAAGATGAATAAAATGGGCGAAGTGCGCAAAATGCAGCAGCAACTGCACAAGCTCAGAACTGAAGATGAGAAGCTCACCAACAGCATTCAACCATTCATGGATGAGTATGCTGAAATCATCGCCCAGGTTGAGACAAAAATCAAAGAGATTGCTGAATCTCAGGAGATCATTGATACCCTCACTAAAGATGAAGCAACCGCAGAAACGGTGCAATCAGCTGACAAGTGTATTGAGGAATTGGACTCCGCTATTGCGAAGTGGAAGAAAACATTCGCGGAGACTCAAGCAAAAGCAGATGCGCAAATCAAGCGACCACGCGCTAGTGCGAGTGGCTCGAGGGCGAGCCACAAGTGAGTGTTGGGGGCCTGTTGGGGCCAAGGTCGCAGCTATAGTAAAAGCTGTGAATTTTGGGAAAAAGCACGAGTATGGAAGGAAAGTGCTAATTTTGGGACAAGCACTAAGTTTTGGGTAAGAAGGAGACGGTGAGCAGTACGGTGCCAGATGGATGATCTCAGCGCAGATCACGGACCGGAAATTGCAGAGCTCGCGCGCACGTCATCGAAGAATGAAGGTGGCTCAGCTACCATAATAAATAAGGCGATGGAGTAGAGGGCTCAGCTACCCTCATTTAAAGGCTCAGTACAGAAGTTATGGTTGCTCGGATCAAGGAGGAGCAATGGACCAGAGCATTGAAGGCGAAGGACGATCGCCCATACCCACAATCTGCGCCGGAATTCATGGAGCCTGCAGGAAGCGGCGACGTGACTGCAAGCGGCGCCTACAGTACACCTAGCCATGTGCGTGGTTAGGGTTTTTGGGAATCACTGTTGGGAAAGGCCCACAGTTTTGTAAAGGTGTGACCGTCATGGCCACCTATATATATGAATAATTGTAATGGGTAGACGGTTGGAGAGTTAGAGAGAGTTAGCGAGTAAGAGTTAGATACTCTCGAGGATAGATCATGTGTTGATTATCCTTTGTATGTGTTCTACCGAGTCTGTAGAACTAGAGTAGAATCGGATAGTCGAGGAGCTAATCCCTGAGTTTCCAGACAGTCTGAGTCGACGTCTGTGCCTTTGTAATCTCCATAGAGAGGAGACTAGATTGAGAGAAGGGCTCCCAGCTGTGTGCGTGGAGTTTCCTGGAAAGATCTAAGGCTGTAGCTGTGTGCGCAGCATATTGTATAACTCTATCATTTTCTGGTTAATATAACACTCCCGTGGACGTGGTTTTCCTCGAGGAGATGAGCTTCACATATATCTTCTTGTTATAATGTTTGCGCGAATGATAACTGTTTAAGATCATTACCTGTGTGTACATCTTTTGCATCATCTTTGCGACTGTTTGAGTGAGTTTAGGAAGGTCCTTTATTGTTATAATCGCCAAGTATAGAAGTAGTGGTGGAACGCTGTCGCTGCAGCGACCGAGCTTCGCGTGACTGCGATGAGTGCGCAGGACGAGGAGGTATTTTAGCGCATCGACGCAAGGAATAGGCGCCTTCCACGCCCGGAGGACGAGACCGCGTAGTGGGTCTGCAGGAAGGAAGGCATCCGCGCAGTTGCATCGCGAGGCCTGCGGGAAAGTCCGACCGCCGATATTTGAGGAAGAAGGAGATATATAGAACAATCTCAGCGTCACCACGGTTAAGGAAACCTGATTCCTTAACCCCCCATAGCCACTTCGGGTGAGACCTCGAGCTGCCGCGCAGCTCGTTGCCGAGAGGGCCAGTGCGCCAAGGGGTTTTCTTGCTGCGCTTCATTAAAACCCGGGTCTGCCCAGAAAAGCAGCCAACAAATGGTTCCGTTGCCTTGCGACTTTCTGTTGTGAGACTTGTTATTCTGGAGACGCGCGAGATTGAGGAGCCAACAAATGGTTCCGTTTCCTTGCGACTTGCTGTTGTGAGACTTGTTATTTTGGCGACGCGCGAGATTGAGGAGCCAACAAATGGTTCCGTTGCCTTATGACTTTTTGATCACATTACTTCCATGGCTTTGAACCCTGTTGATTGAGCCAACAAATGGTTCCGTTGCCTTGCGACTTTCTGTTGTGAGACTTGTTATTCTGGCGACGCTGCTACTACCGCGCAGTTCATTTTTGAGAATATTATCACTAGATTTGGATGTCCAGTGATTCTCATGAGTGATCAAGGTACACATTTCCTCAATGAGACTATAGAGGCCCTCACTGAAGAATTTCAAATTAATCACCATAAGAGTACACCCTACCATCCTCAAGCTAATGGTACGGTGGAAGCATTCAATAAGATCCTTGAGAATGCCCTGACGAAGATCTGTAATCAACAAAGAGATGATTGGGACCTTAGAGTCACAGCTGTATTATGGGCTTACAGAACCACTTGCAAGAAACTAACAGGTCACACACCTTTCAGCTTGGTGTATGGACAAGAAGCAGTTATGCCCATGGAATACATTGTTCCCAGTCCCCGAATTGCGCAAATTACAGAAATGGCAGATCCTGATACTATGAATGAAAGACTTTCGCAACTGATTGCCTTAGAAGAACACAGACTTTTAGCTGGATTTCATCAACAGGTACAGAAGGCAAGACAGAAAGCTTGGCATGACAGGCACATCAAGCATAAGCACTTTGAAGAAGGAGACTTGGTACTCCTTTATGATAGTAAATTCATCAAGTTCCCAGGCAATTTTCGTGTGCATTGGTTAGGCCCTTTTCAGGTAATAAAAATAACAGATGGAGGCGCAGTTCAGCTTGCGAAGCTGGATGGAGAATTACTACCTACAATGATAAACGGGAGTCGGCTTAAGCTTTATTGCGACGGCCACTCCGCCCTGTCGACATAATATATTGCTCAAGAGTGCAGATGTCCGGTGTAGTTGAAAGAGACATCGCATTTAGTCTACACGGAAGCTGTGACACACCCTCAGTTTCCATCTTCCTGCGCAGTTCCTTGAAATATCCGCGCATCCTGAATAAAAATTGCTTGAAGAGAGCTTATCGGTGCGCTCTGGCGAAGTTTTGTTTTTGGACCGTTGAACTATCGCTCTTGCGGAGTTCCCTTTGATAATTTGCCGCTTGAAAAAGTTTTGTTGTGGACCCATAGAGGCACAGTTTCCTAAGTTGAAATGACCCGCCGGAAATTTTGAATTACAGCAGTTATGTAGCCGCGTTTGAATAAATGAAGGATAAGGCCGCTATTTAAGTCTAGCCGTTCTGACGGATTCGGCTTAATCTCCGAAAGATTTGCATTTAACTCAGGCGCCGAAAGCATTAGCTTCTCCCGGAAGGCTGTCAGAGCCCGTCAATCACAATAAATGCACCGCTACGTTGAGAACGATAGCGTGTTGTCAACTCACGTATAGCCGCCTACAGCTAAGTAACCCCACTTGGTCGCATTTACTATCCCCGCTGGCTATAAATACCTCACACTTGTATCATTTTCGGGTTACTGTCTCGAGTTGCATAGTTGTGTTTGAAGATCCAAATTATTGTTTTCAGAGCCGAGTGTGCAGAGTCTTTCCCCTTGTTTTCAGCGTCCATACCCTACGCAGGTTCGCCATTTGCTGTCCAGAGTTTTGTTACCTACATTGGTTCACGACGGAGAATTTATCGACTGAAGAAGTTGTTCGTCAATTTCTACGCCGAGGCTTAGATTTCGGCATGGCCACTCCGGTGACGGCTTCGACCTATGTACACCCTGGTGCTACTGATCCCAGAACATCTCCAGGCACAAGAGCATCTCAGCAGCAGCCGGAGGAACCTGTTCCAGAGCCGCTCGCGTCTATGGTGAACTATATTCCACCGCGTCCAGATGATGCGCCGGATGTGCAGATTCCGAAGAATGCAAAGTACCCCATTCCGTTACCGCCACTACCGGCTAGTGTGCGAGTAGAAGGCCAACTATTGGGAAACATTCCATTGGTTAAATTCTCTGATTTTAACCTTGGAGACTATAAGACATATCCTCAGTTCCAGTTGGACCGATATCTGGATATAGTGCATAATCCCACCAGAAAGGTTGACGAGTTTATCCCGAAGGGATTTGCAGCAAATCTTGAGCGCCCTGGACTCTTGAATTTGTTGAAGCTACCGCACTTTGGGCGTAGCAATGAAGTGAACGCAGTCGTTAAAACACTGCTATCCTGCGTTCATGGAGGTTACCTTTGGCTCGGGAGGCCAATTGATCTAAATGTTGATTTGATACACCGCATCACCGGTCTATCTAAGGTTGGTAAGGATCCCAATATCCATTTTGTGGGAAAGGACAAGGACCGAAAATTGGCTGCAAAGCTGGTGCAGAAATATAAATTGACAAGAGGAGGTCGGGCTTATGACCTCACGACAGTAGAAGATGAGGCACTTCGCTTCACAGGAAGTCTGCTTGCAGGCAGACTTCTCACAAAGTGCCGACCAAAAGAAGTTACTGGAGCTGTCGTGGAGCTCGCTATCGCAGCTGCGGAGGGAGAACAGTACAACTGGTCTCTCTTCCTGCTGAATTCTTTTTTGGCTGATTGCCTGAATGTGCAGGACAATGCAGCCCAATCATTCCATTTTTCATGGATTCTAATTTTATGCGCTCTCGTCGGGTGGAAGGAGCCCCCGAATACTCAGTTCCTTCCGCGCCGCGCAGGAGAGGTTGCCGGCATGCGCTACATCAACCTCTGGGATTCCCCTAATCCCGCGAAGCGCAAGATGAATCGCGCTGTCTTTTGTGAGTACTACTATCTCCTCCGAGATACCATACAAGATATGCCAAGGCTGAGCGAGGAGACAGCCACATTGTATGAAGGGAAGTTGGCTTTTACTGCCGACATCCATCAACTTTACCTTCGGCCTTGCGACATTCCAGGTGACTGGGCGCTAGGTCTTTACAGGATGACCACAGAAGATGTCGAAGAAACCATTAAGTCGTGGTCGGATGAATGGAGAGCAGCAGCCGACATCGCACCTGCGATGCCACCCGCCGCTGCGCAAGAGAAGGATAAGGGCAAGGAAGCCCCTGAGCAAAGAAGCGATGAAGGCTCAACAGAACCAGCCACTAAGAAGCAGAAAGTGTCGCATCCTACTGAGGCCATTCCCTCGGGGATCGACAAATACTTGAAAGAGCAATTTCGTGAGATGAGGAACACGCATGCTCACATCCGAAGTGCTCTAGACTTACAGTTTGTAGAATTGAAAGGTCTCGCAGGAAGGATTGCGCAGACCCATGCGCCAGCATCTACTTCGCAGGCGCCACAAGAAATTCCAAGTGATGAGCGAGTTGAAGAACTCACAGAAAGGCACACTGTCGTGCATATTCCGCCTACCAGCATGACACTTCCAGATCCTCTAGCTGAACTACAGGTAAGCACAGTTGGACCTGTAGAAATAAATTTGTCTTTGATTCCTATAGAAACTCTACAGCTTGTACAGGAGAAAGTTTCTCTTGAGTTGAGAGCTAGAGAGCTCTCTACTTTCCAGGCAAACCAACGACTGCAATCGCAGGAGATAGAGCTGAAAGAAAGTCATAAGAATATCTCTGCGAAGCTTGCACTCTATGAGGCGCAAGACACCGGCATCAGAAACGCAATAGAAGAGATTGCCCAGGAACTGCCGGCTTGCGAGATTCAACCAGACCTCCCTCTGGTTGCAAAAGTTCAAATTATTGGAGGAAGGGTGAAAACCCTGGAGCAAGAAATAGTTGCTATGGCTGAGGACCATAGAACCCAGATTGCTGAGCTAGAAGCTCGTGTTGCCGCACAGCTTACGGATGATGCGCAGGTACAATTTGAAGCACTGAGCAGAGCTTCCACACAGATGAAAGATCGAGTACAGGAAGCCAAGAACCTGATGAACCAGGCTATGGAAGCTTGGACGGAGCTTGTGAACCTCCCTTTTAAAGTGGGTCTGTCAGAACACGTGCAAGCTGCAGAACAATCTCTCACTGTTCTGAATGAAGAAGCTAAGCCCTTAACAGGCTTGCCAAAGATGAAGAAAATGGGCGAAGTGCGCAAAATGCAGCAGCAACTGCACAAGCTCAGAACTGAAGATGAGAAGCTCACCAACAGCATTCAACCATTCATGGATGAGTATGCTGAAATCGTCGCCCAGGTTGAGACAAAAATCAAAGAGATTGCTGAATCTCAGGAGATCATTGATACCCTCACTAAAGATGAAGCAACCGCAGAAACGGTGCAAACAGCTGACGAGTGTATTGAGGAATTGGACTCCGCTATTGCGAAGTGGAAGAAAACATTCGCGGAGACTCAAGCAAAAGCAGATGCGCAAATCAAGCGACCACGCGCTAGTGCGAGTGGCTCGAGGGCGAGCCACAAGTGAGTGTTGGGGGCCTGTTGGGGCCAAGGTCGCAGCTATAGTAAAAGCTGTGAATTTTGGGAAAAAGCACGAGTATGGAAGGAAAGTGCTAATTTTGGGACAAGCACTAAGTTTTGGGTAAGAAGGAGACGGTGCGCAGTACGGTGCCAGATGGATGATCTCAGCGCAAATCACGGACCGGAAATTGCGGAGCTCGCGCGCACGTCATCGAAGAATGAAGGTGGCTCAGCTACCATAATAAATAAGGCGATGGAGTAGAGGGCTCAGCTACCCTCATTTAAAGGCTCAGTACAGAAGTTATGGTTGCTCGGATCAAGGAGGAGCAACGGACCAGAGCATTGAAGGCGAAGGACGATCGCACATACCCACAATCTGCGCCGGAATTCATGGAGCCTGCAGGAAGCGGCGACGTGACTGCAAGCGGCGCCTACAGTACACCTAGCCATGTGCGTGGTTAGGGTTTTTGGGAATCACTGTTGGGAAAGGCCCACAGTTTTGTAAAGGTGTGACCGTCATGGCCACCTATATATATGAATAATTGTAATGGGTAGACGGTTGGAGAGTTAGAGAGAGTTAGCGAGTAAGAGTTAGATACTCTCGAGGATAGATCATGTGTTGATTATCCTTTGTATGTGTTCTACCGAGTCTGTAGAACTAGAGTAGAATCGGATAGCCGAGGAGCTAATCCGTGAGTTTCCAGACAGTCTGAGTCGACGTCTGTGCCTTTGTAATCTCCATAGAGAGGAGACTAGATTGAGAGAAGGGCTCCCAGCTGTGTGCGTGGAGTTTCCTGGAAAGATCTAAGGCTGTAGCTGTGTGCGCAACATATTGTATAACTCTATCATTTTCTGGTTAATATAACACTCCCGTGGACGTGGTTTTCCTCGAGGAGATGAGCTTCACATATATCTTCTTGTTATAATGTTTGTGTGAATGATAACTGTTTAAGATCATTACCTGTGTGTACATCTTTTGCATCATCTTTGCGACTGTTTGAGTGAGTTTAGGAAGGTCCTTTATTGTTATAATCGCCAAGTATAGAAGTAGTGGTGGAACGCTGTCGCTGCAGCGACCGAGCTTCGCGTGACTGCGATGAGTGCGCAGGACGAGGAGGTATTTTAGCGCATCGACGCAAGGAATAGGCGCCTTCCACGCCCGGAGGACGAGACCGCGTAGTGGGTCTGCAGGAAGGAAGGCATCCGCGCAGTTGCGTCGCGAGGCCTGCGGGAAAGTCCAACCGCCGATATTTGAGGAAGAAGGAGATATATAGAACAATCTCAGCGTCACCACGGTTAAGGAAACCTGATTCCTTAACCCCCCATAGCCACTTCGGGTGAGACCTCGAGCTGCCGCGCAGCTCGTTGCCGAGAGGGCCAGTGCGCCAAGGGGTTTTGTTGCTGCGCTTCATTAAAACCCGGGTCTGCCCAGAAAAGCAGCCAACAAGTAATGACAAAGGAATAACCAAGGACATGATGACATGGCAAACTCAGTGAAAGACAAATGAATAACAAAGGAAGTGAAGATATGATGATATGATGATGTGGCATGGTTGATGAAGATTCAAATCTACCTATTGATGTTCTAGTACCTTCATGATGTCATTATTACAATTTGACCTAATTATATAGATATATGTCAATTTGGAGAATTTCTGGAAATTAACCAAGTGTTGGAAAATTGGTCCAAGCGGCCTTAAGAAAATGCTCATCATACATCATAGTTCAAGTTAAATGCCCGCCCCAACTTGTTAGGATGGATATTATTTATCTATCTACCGGACCATGGTTTCAGTTTGGCTTGAGAGTGTTTGAGGAGGAAGTTATGGGTCTATCAAAACAATGTTTCAGGCAGGTTGCTCCAATCCAGTAAAATGCAGAAATTGTCTAAGTATAAAAATACTAGTAAAAATGCCTAAGTGAACTCAGTAAAATGCCCGCCATTTCCTATGGTTGATGTCTTAAAATATTTTTAGTATATCGGCCTCTATATTGTTGATTGGTTCATCCAACCATATCATTGGTTTTTCTAAAAAGTCTCTGTAGGTGAAGGTATTGATTTGCCAAATGTGCATCTTAGCTTGATTTGCACTGCTCATAAAAAAATTTGTCAAAGAGAGAGAAAGAGATCTCAAAAGATGAAATTGGTCTGGATGGAATCACCTTGTTGGCCTCTATCCATTGGGTGTATCACACTTCCAAGTTAATGAAAATATAAATCTCCTCATTTTGACCTAGGGTTTGACAATTTTGTCTTAGTGTTGAATTGGTAGTTTAAAAAGCTAGTGTTGATTGGATGTTTTGGTAGGCCATTATCTTCTTGGACATAGACCTTTTATCACAAATGATTCAATGGTCAAGTGTGTAAATCCTCCACCTGAAAGCTTATGTTGTCAGATAAATTTAATCCCTCACTGGTGAGAACTGGTGGGAATTTTCCTAAGGCCATTTAGGCCAGTTTTAAGTGCAAAAAAGGTTGAATGACTGTTTTGGCAGGCCAATATTTTCTTCACCATACACTTTTTTCCAAGACTGAGACTACATTCAGGTGCATTGGTCATCGACCTACAAGATGGTGCCCTCCAAATAGTTATCTCTCACTCTCTGAGGAAATGGCGGTCATTTTCCAAAAGCCACTTGAGCCATATTTTCAGTACTTAGCCATTTTTGTCAAAGGGGGGCATAATATGGGAGGGTGCAAAAAAGGTTGATTGGTTGTTTTGGCAAGTCATTATCTTCTTGACCATAGAACTTTCTTCGTGATTGAGTCAATGGTTAAAGTGTGTAAATCCTCCATGTAAAAGCTTATTGTTGAATGTGGTTTTCATTGATGTCAAGAGAGTTCAATAATGACAAAGGAATAACCAAGGACACGATGACATGGAAAACTCAGTGAAAGACAAAGGAATAACAAAGGAAGTGAAGATATGATGATATGATGATGTGGCATGGGTGATGAATATTCAAATACACCTGATGATGTTCTAGTACCTTCATGATGTCATTATTACAATTTGACCTAATTATATAGATATATGTCGATTTGGAGAAATTCTAGAAATTAACCAAGTGTGGGAAAATTTATCCAAGTGACCTTAAGAAAATGCCCATCGTACATCATAGGTCAATTTAAATTCCCGCCCCAACTTGTCAGGATGGATATTGTTGATCTATCTACCTGATCATGGTTTCAGTTTGGCTTGAGAGTGTCTGAGGAGGAAGTTATGGGTCTTCCAAAACAATGTTTCAGGAAGGTTGCTCCAGTCCAATAAAATGCACAAATTGTCTAAGTATAAAAATACTGGTAAAAATGCCTAAGTGAACTCAGTAAAATGCCTGCCATTTATTGTGGTTGATGTCTTAAAGTATTTTCAGGATATGGGTCTCTACACTATTGCTTAGTTCATCCAACCATATGATTGGTTTGTCCAAAAGGTCTCTGTAGGTGAAGATATTGATCTGCCAAAAGTGCCTCTTAGCTTGATTTGCACTACTCCAGAAAAATGCCCGCCGAGGAGAGAGAAAGAGGTCTCAAATGATGGAATTGGTCTGGATGGAATCACCGTGTTGGCCTCTATCCATTGGGTGTCTCATACTTCCAATTCCATGAAAATAAAAATATCCTCATGTTGACCTAGGGTTTGAAAATGTTTTCTTAGTGTTGAATTGGTAGTTTAAAAAGCTAGTTTCAAATGCCCGCCAGATGATGTGTGTGTATCAACAAATTCAAAAGGTGACATGGATATGTTCCTTGTTGAAGTGGTTATCCATTCATGTTTTCAGTTTTCCTCATGATGGTCACATGTGCATGAAATCAACCTTCCAAAGTGAGAAAAATCTTGTTTTGCATATTGAGAACAAATGAAATTTGGCTAAGTGTTAAAATCACAAGGTTAAGGGGCTATTTGGAAATGCCCGCCAAAAACTGTCCTTGTGGTGATAAATTCATCAATTGGCATGGGCTTGTACTTTTATTAACTGGCCATCTAGCCATGATGTCAGACTCTTCTTTGGTAGTGACACGTGTGAAAATTTAGATTTTCCAAGTTGACGAAAAACTATTCTTACACATTATGTGAATATGGCAGAAATAAGCTTGATAATATATGTGAACAAGTTTTTGTTTAAATTTCCCAGCTAAGTCAATTTATTAAGGACTAATTAAGATGTTATGAAATAAAGGAAATTAACTTCCATCTATTTATCAAAACAAATTAATTAAACCAAGAAGTATTTTTTATGAAGTGGTGTGTTTGATAAAAAGTCAATTTCCAGATTGAAGGACGCGATTATGGAAAGGGTGTGATGCTGAAAAGGTATCATGATAAGCTACAGGAATAAACTAATAAAAGATAATAAGGCATATTTTAATAAAAAAAACAAAGTTGATCTTTAATTAAAATCCAGGGTTTGTTATTTAATTAAAAATAGAGGTAATATTTTTGAAGAGGAGGGAGTATGAAAAGACACGAGCCTAGTTCGAATAGATGCAACAATTGAAGAGTAAGATGCATAATATATAAACAAGCATGTTCGTTGGAAGGAAAGTGTCTCAACATCCGAGATAAAAGAAGAAGAAATATCAGACAGAGACCAATGCAAATAAAGAAACAAAATTGAAGAAAAGAAGTACTGGAAATCTGAAAAAGACAAATAGGGTGGAAGGGTGGTGCTAGGGCAAGTTGCAACCTTCTAAGGGTGTTGTATCCATTGTTCTCAATGAAAACAACTCAGCAAAATTTCCTGGTATTTGCAAATAGGAAATGAAACTATGAAACTGTAAATAAACAGAGAATAATAAAACTCACATTTTCCAAATTGAATCACTCAAGCAGGCCAAAAATTGAACCCTATTTTCAGGGTTGATTTTCAGTATTTTTACACAGTGGCAATTTTTAGGATAAAATTGAAAATATTGAATAGTGTAGTGGTGAATGTTAATACAC
Organism: Larix kaempferi; assembly: GCA_027924585.1. Classification (NCBI taxonomy): domain Eukaryota; kingdom Viridiplantae; phylum Streptophyta; class Pinopsida; order Pinales; family Pinaceae; genus Larix; species Larix kaempferi. Next base: position 12,869,150 of record BSBM01000158.1, on the reverse strand, counting down.
ATCACGTTCAACTTGTATCATTCACTTTGACTATGTAATGTTCTTACTAGCACATGAAGAATGTTTTTATTTCTGTGTTAGATTAAATAATCTGAATTTAGTCCTTGGATAAAAAAGGTAAAGCACCACTCATTTTTTAGTCAGAAATAAGCTTATTATATTGCAAGTCGAAATATAGTACAGTATTCAACAATCTGTAAATTGTTATATCAAAAGACCACAAGCTTCTTTGGCAAACTAAAAGTCCAAAATGATCAACACATCCAATCTTGGAGTAGCTACTATAGAACCAGAGTGCATGTATATATAAAACAATTTAATGCAACAAATAAATAATTCATATATACTAAATAATATAATTCACCATACATATTACACCAAACAGTATAAAAATTTATTAATGAAAGGAAAAATGTTTACAAATCCAATTGGGGTACATCAGTCCTCATCCCTAATCCATAACATTGATGGACAAGGTCCCATTGGTGTGAATACCATGAAAAGTGTACTTGTACTTGAGTTTGTAGGCTATTATACAAATAGTGAAATCTAAATTTTGGTCCCACTCTCCATTTACCAAGAGGCGGAGTCTGATCACTTGATCTTGAAGTTGGCTGATATCTATCAGGAAAGGTTCCAGCTGTGTATAGAAAACTACCTCCTTAAGATTCTCATATCCTTCTATGTTGAACTCTAGTGAATTATTCTTCTTTACAATCCCCGGAGGTACATAATGCATTGCAATTAGTTCAAAAGTAACCATGAAACTTTCATTTGAACAAGGAATTTCCACATAAGATTCACTGCGTATAATGTGTTGAGACCTTATGTGATTGAAAATTTTGTAGGAAAGAAGATGAATATTGTGATGATGTACTCAATTGGGACGCAATACTCCGATATATGATGGAAATGCTTAGTGTGTTCCATATTCTGTAGATGCGGCTGATCTAGCAGTCACAACTTCATTGTCACCTTTTGTTGCAAGAAGTTGAAAATTGGTGTGCTTATCATCATTCGTAGCAATAAACCGACAAAAAAAGATTCTCCTTTTTTACTGCTAGTGCCCCACCTTTTAATAGAGCTCACAGTAAATAAAACATCAACAATGCCTACAACACAACATAATATAACATTAGATACTATAAATAATTTTTTCATATATGAGTTGAAGAATATATATTAATAGATAAACATGTATACTCACCATCAATTATTTCAGTCGGTATCAACAAAGCTTGTTTTGTGTAAAACACCTCATGTGGATGCAAATTCACACCTTCGGGAATAGAGTGGCCTCTACCAAAAACATCTACATGATTTTCAAATATTCTTACCCAACAGAATGTTCCACCAGTTGAAACATCTACTAGACAATCCAACACTTCTACAGGATATGGAATTTTCAAAGACTAGTCTTCATACATACCAGGCAATTTTTCATAATAAATACAAACATACATGCCTGCCTTTATGGTAGAATCAAATGGATTTGGGTTGCGCACCAATATCCCATCCATTTGAATGAATTTATGTCTACCAATATTCACAAAATGACCATTTTGAGTCAATAAGGGAGTCACATGTGAACAAGACCCCATATAAAACCCTCGCTTGATGACTGCAATGGAATGTTTTTTATGATTTTCATCTATCCCACTTGAAGATAATTGTTATTTTAATTAAGTAATCAAAGGATGTTGCAACGGAAGCTTGCCACTTTCATCTACATACACCATTTGAATAGGTAGAACATCATCCATAGCATGTGTCCATGTGTCATTGGTACTATCAATGTAAAGAATTGGATCATCACCACAAGGATCCAACATTGTCAAATCTACATTTCATGTGTGTGACTCATCTATTACTTTGCAAATAACTATTTATTCTAAGCCATTTTCTCCTTTAAGAACAGAAACCGTATCAAAGTTTAAATCCTTTCCCTTCACATACTGCTAAATTGAGCAACATCGGATTTGCTAATTTATATCCCTATCATTAGTTTGGTTCTAAACATCATTACGGTTGGATACATCATCGTCACTCCAACAATCAGTTTTTGCAAGTCTATATAATTTCCATGACTTTTTTCGCCGTATAGACAATTGTTGCTTCATTTTTCATCTCTTTTCTCGTTCAATGTCCTCTTCAACAAGTATTCGAAAATATTCTTCCACAACCTCTGGAGGCAACGAATTTCATTCTTTATGTGGCAACGGATAAGGGTTTGTATTGAACATGATCAAATTTATAAGAAGTAAAATTCTTCAATCACAACAGGGAGCCAAATGGCCTACATAGGTTACACGCGGTGATCTCTTAATTGGAAAGCAAGAGTGAAAAAACAAAGTATTTTAAAAGGCATAATATTAATAATACATAAATTCTAACTTTTAGTAAAAACCTTTGATTTCTTTTCCCCTTCCAACAAAGATTTTTGATTCGCATCCAGATGGCCCAAACTGATATCTGCAGCAAATAATAAAGGGTGAATTTAATTACTCTACATAAACAGTATCTGATAAATCATTTTATAGACTGCTTAAAAACAAAAATTGCAGGGTAACAATGTAAATTATTTTAAGCACAAGAAACTGGAAAGCAAATATTCTTATCAGTCGTATCACTACACCATCGATTTTGCTCAGATTATTTCAACACGGTCCAATTTGGGTTGATCAGATAGCTAATGGGTTTAATCAATGTGCCAATAATAAGTCCATCACTACACCAGTCAATCAACAGAAAAAGTAAAAAAAATAATTGTCAGTCAGTCACTATACCATCAATTTTTTCATCCGATTTCAATGCAATGAATATTGGTTTCATCGTATACCTGTTGATGGGTTCATATATTGTTTTCAAGCAGGAAAAGAATGTAAAAACAATTAAGCACAAAAAAACTGGGAAAAAAAAAACTTACTAGTCGTATCACCACACAATGGATTTTTCCTAGAGGATATCAGCGTGGTACGATTTGGTTTGACAGAGAGCTGGTGCGTTAACGGTTCAAGCAGGGTTAGATCTAAAAAAAGGCACGAGTTCGAATATTTAGATCAGGGTAAGATATAAAAAAAAAAAAGTAGTTTTTGTAAGCAATAGAGGGTTCCTCTACAATGCATATTCTGTAAGCAATAGAATGTTCCTCTTTAATTACGATAGCCTCTGGAAAAAAAAACATCTTCGAAAATATATAACCTAGGGCACAAAAAACTGGAAAAAGAATACTCTTACCAATCGATCACGATAGCATAACTTGTCTTCAGATGGTTTCAACACGATCCGGTTTGGTTTTACCATAGATCGAGTGTGTTGACAGGCGCATGGATTTTGTTCAAGCAGGGTAGATTCAATACAAAAGAAGATTTGGTTTCAGAACATATTTTGAGTTTGGGTAAACCGGATATTTTGGGGCAAATTGAAAAATATGAAATTGGAGGGATTTTTCCATTGATACCCGGTTTCAAAAATTTTGAATTAACCCCACATCGTAACGTGTGCCAAAATCCATATTGTTTCTTGTGCAACCGGAAACAATTTCAGGGGAAATAGGGGTTTGACTAAAAACTTGATTAGTGGTGTTAATTAACTATTAATTAATTTTTAATCAATTTCTTATTTAGGATACATTTTGGGGTGTTAATATCTTATGTTCATAACTGGAACACCACCTCAACCTAAAAATCAAAGAGGAGTATACCCTCTAGTTAGTAGTCAATATTTTGTCTCGAGTCAACCTACAGTTAGTGGTAAGCATATGCTTACCGGACATACTCCAATTGGTGGAAAACCTTCAACCGGGGGGCAACCCCTAGTCAATGGAGAAAATATAACTGGGGGGCAACCTCTAGTTAGGGGATAGAGTGTAAGCGGAGGATACCCTTCATATATGAAATACAATATTATTGGAAGTTCACTCCCATCCATGGGACAACCTACGTGGGATCATCACGTGGGGGGGGCGTCTACTTGGACCCCCAACCCCCATGGGGGAATACATACTCAGGTAATCACAATATCGCAATAGCTCAAAATTACCCAGGGAATCGTTTTCCCTGATTACCCATCCCGGAAACATGAACACCCCATGGGGGAATCATAATGTTCCACCGAATGGACCTCCATCTAGCGGCCCACCCCCCCACCACCTGTCCCACCCCCTCCTCCACCACCTATCCCACCTCCATGTCCAACACCCGGAGGATCTACACACTGCAGAGGAGGACCCCCTTCAAGTCCACCTCCTAATCCGGGAGGACCGCCTCCATATGGACAACACTCTATGAAAGGACCTTATGATCACTCGATCCATGGTCCTACTTGTACCCAGATGCCTTACCAATATTACCAATACCCATATCCAAACAGATAGTTACCATTTCTGGCCACGTTAGATCTGTTGGCCCGGTCACATTTGACCAATGATCCCATCTAACATGGTATAAATTGGCCAGCCATTCCTGTGAAGTTACCGTCGGACATACTCAAATTTGACGGCAAACCCGATGAGGATCCTAAGAACCACGTAATGACATACCATTTGTGGTGCTCCTCCAATTCCTTAATGGATGATTCTATCCGTTTGAGTTGTTTTCAATGAACCCTCACCGGTACCACCACGAAGTGGTATATTGAGTTACCACCACACTCTTTCGCCAATTTTAGATCTTTACTTATGGCCTTTTTTACTCATTTTCAACTATCGATCCACTAGGAAACCGGCATGGATCTTTTGACATGTCTCCACAATTCAACCTTCACTCACATTTCTAATCATATTCATGAGAGAAGAAGGAGATTTCAGCTCATTAAATCCTCCATTCTAGATCAACTACTTTCCAATTGGTTTACGAAGTCATTATTACCCATCATAGCTAAATACATTACTATGGGCGGGGACGTTACGGAAGAACAAGAAATCTCGCGTGCTTAGTACCTAGACCCAGTATATGCTCAATCTGGCACATTATATTCCATTATTCCTAATGCCCTACACCCCACACATGACCTAACAAAACCTCCCACGGGATCACATGTCGATGACATCATTGGTTTCGTTCATACCCAGCCTGCTACTCGATCGAGTGGATCATCAAACCACATCAGTTCAACCCCATACTCGTCACATGCTGGAAAAAACACCAACCAGTCACCTAGCCCTGCTTCCACTACGAAGGTGAATTCAGTCCACTCTGCTTCACCTCTGAAATCTAGTGATAAAAAGAAGAACACAGGGAAATCCAAAAATTCTTCTAACCAGCAAGAGCACAAAAACAATTCTGATCCTAATGACACAAAATAGAGATGGAAGGCCAAATATCCTTGTTTATTGTGCGATGACAATCACTTCATGAAAGAATGTCGACATCGAGAAGAAGTCCAAAATTTTCTCAAGGGAAACCCCACACCCACAGTTTTAACTTACCCCTTCCCCACACAACAGCAAAAAATGGTTGCACAAAAACCACCTCCTTCTCAAGGAGAGCCTTCCATAACCGCTCATGTTCTCATGATGCACAACGAAACAGTTGACTTATCTACCAGGTCACATACATACAACTCTATTACGGACAAGGAATCCGATGAAGGTAATACTGAAAAATCCTCCCCGTCTACATCCAATGTTCCTCTACCAAAAAGATCCTTTAACCATAGAGAAACCTCTAACAGATGTAGTATTGCATCCACCAAAAATCACAATTCGAAAAGCCATTTTTAACCCTAATTCCCGAGCCTCTCAAAACTACAATATTGTGGAATATCTATCCCAGACTCCTTATGCTATGTCAACACTTGAAATATTACAAAATTGTCCCAATCAGTGTAAGACTCTGCTATCTTCTATAGGAGCAGTAGATCCAGATTCCTCTAACACTATTTTGTTCAGATTAGAGTACTTCAAGCTGAGGTTTTCCCACCAACTAGCATTTCAAATCATTACCAATGTTTATGGGAAAAGTATCCATCGTACTGTTTTAGACGAAGGAGACTCTATTTATGTTATGTCAATATCCTACTGGAGAGCCATCGGCTCTCCCGAGTTTAACTGTTCCCCTACTACTCTAAAATCATTTGAAGGACATGGATTTCAACCCCACGGGATGTTACAATCTTTAGCCATAGAGTTGGGAGGTAAGACTATTTCCATCAATGTGGAAGTAGTCGTTGCTCCATTGGATTATAATTTGTTACTTGGTCAAAATTGGTTCTATGTCATGACCAGGGTCGCGTCATCTGTCTTTCGCATTGTGCAATTCCCCCGTCATAGGAAAATTGTCACTATGGACCAGCTAGATTTTTGTACACCAGAAACCACTACTCATCCTCTAGATAGAGTCCCTCTCTTGGGATAATCATCGCAATTATATGAGAGTGTGGGGGTAGAACTCCTAAAAGATTCATCTTTGATGGGATTATTTCCAACACCGGATCCCCCATCACATGTTGCCTCGATGAACATGACCCCATCCTCCTCCAACTCGACAGACCAATGGATTGTGCCTGGTCTTAATCACCTTGATTTGATTGGAGATGTAATTCCTCTCAGCCTCGCTGAAGCCAATTATGAGGCCATCCAATCAGCACCCGATTTACTCAATGATCACTATTCAGTGGCATCTAACTCAGGTTCTCTACCATATCGGCGGCACTCATCCCCATCATCACTAGATTGTATACTCCATACTCTTCACTCTCATGAATCTATCATGGATATTATGATTTTGGACGAGCCTCCATAGGAAGACCATCATCATCGATCGTATTTCCTCCCGCCTCTGGACACGGTAGAGAACGCGATCCATACCATTGTTTCACCGGATGTATTTCCTAACCCTCAATCACCCATTCTTACCCAAGATACGGTAACCAAGGGAAAATTGGAAAACATCACACTTACCATTACGATAGACATCTCGGTAAAACCAAGAGTTGTGGAACATATCCACATTGGACAAACTTGTTCTCCCGATGAAATCAAGACTTTTACGGCCTTTTTTAAACAGTTACGCGACGTATTTGCATGGAGCTACGAGGAAATTCCTGGGATTGATCATGCTATTGTTACACATGAAATCAAAACATATCCCGACGCAAAACCTGTCCAGCAAAATCCCCTTCCAGTGCACCCTAGAAAGACTGCGGCCATCAAAGTGGAGATTGAAAAACTATTGAAAGTTGGGTTCATTTATCACGTCCCCTTGACAGATTGGGTCTCTAATGTTGTCCCGGTTACTAAGAAACAAGGAACCATCAGAGTTTGCATTGATTACAGGATCTCAATAAGGATTTTCTTAAGGACAATTACCCTACCCCATGTATTCACCAAATTATTGAAAATTGCGTCAGAAGTGTCATATTTTCATTCACAGATGGATTTTCTGGCTATAATCAAATTGAGATCCACCCAGTCGATCAACATAAAATTGCTTTCATCTTCCCATGGGGTACGTTTGGATACCGCAAATTACCTTTTGGCCTTAAAAATGTTGGTGCTACATTCCAGTGGGCCATGTCATATGCCTTTCATGATATTAAGGATTTTGTGGAACCCTACCTCAACGATTTTCTCACTCATTCAAATCATCTTGACTTCCACATTGATCATCTGATGGTTGTGTTTCTCAGATGTCGACGATACAATATTTGTTTAAATCCCCATAAGTGCATATTTTGTGTGGAGTCCGGACGTCTCCTTGACTTCATCATTTCCAAATATGGGATCCTCATTGATCCGATCAAGGTAGAGGCCATTGTCACCCTACCCACACCCACAAATATTATGCATCTTCAAATTTTGGAGGGGAAGGCCAACTACCTGCATCGTTTCGTGTGTAATTTTGTAGAAAAAACACAGGTTTACATGCGATTGTTAAATAAGGATGTCTCGTTTATTTGGTATGATTGTGCCCAAAATGACTTTGAAAATCTCAAGCACGTTATTACCCATGCACCCATGTTACAACCACTCGATTACACCAAGGATTACATCCTTTATATTTCTTTCTCTACCTCAATTATTGCTATGGTTTTAGTGCAGGAGGATAGCAACGCACAGGAACATGTGATCTACTACCTTAGTAAGGGTCTCATCGATTTTGAAACCTGTTATTCGCATGTGGAGAAGTTAGCTCTGGCAGCGGTCATTGTTGTCCAAATTTTTTGTCATTGTATATTGCTCTAGACTATTACCATCATTGTCGATTCTAATCCTATGTACCACATCCCCACATGCCAGGTACTGGGGGGGAAATACTCACGTTGGATCATGATTCTCCAAGAATTCAACCTCCAGTTTGAAAAGGCTAAATATAAAAATGAATTGGTATTCACAGATCTCATTTGTGATCTTCCCCATACTGATCAAGAATCTGATCCCATTGAATCTCTCCCCGATGAGTCATTGTTTTTTATTAGTACTTCTGACCCTTAGTATGGAAATATCACCTTGTATCTCCAAACCCAATGCTTCGTTCCTCACTTATCCCGCAATGAACGCCACCATATTTGTAACCACACCAAATATTACCTAATAATCAGCGATATGCTATACCTCTGTGGCATTCATTCCATCTTAGGACGTTGCTTAACTCATGAGGAGTTCGAGCATGTCTTAAACGATTTCCACTCAGGGGATTGTGGCGCTCATCTTTTTGGGATAGCTACAACCCATAAGATCTTATGCGATGGATACTATTGTCCATCCATCTTCAAAGATTGTATGGAAGCGGTCAAGAAGTGTCCTCCCTTCCATCTTTTTCATCGTAAAAAGTGTTGTCACCCATCCCCGCTACATCCAGTTGTCAGCGTTGTCCCCTTCGTAAAATGGGGCATCGAATCCATGCATTGTAATCCTACCTCAGCCAAGGGGCATGGTTATATCATTGTCATTGTAGACTACTTTACCAAATTGTCTGAGGCTATGCCTACATACAAGGAACATGGAAAAATTGTTGCACTCTTTATATTCAATCATATCACACTAGATTCAGAGTCCCACAAGCCATTGTCACAGACCATGGATCACATTTCCAAAATCAGATGGATGAATTAAGCGCCAAGTTGGGTTTCCGTCATGAAAACTCAACCCCCTACTATCCTCAATCAAATATACAAGTAGAGGCCATCAACAAGGTCTTAAAAACCATGATTCAGCGCATGGTAGGCACTCACAAGTCAAATTGGCATGTGATGATTTTTTCATCCCTTTGGGCATACCGTGCTTCCATCAAAACCACCATTGGTTTCACACCTTTTCAGTTGGTGTATGTACTAGAGGCAGTATTTCCTATTGAGTGCGAAATTCCGCCTTTGAAGCTAGTTGTTGAACTTTTACCGAACACAACTGTTGAGGAAGAACAATTCTTATACTTATCAAAACTCGACAAAACCTGTGGTGATGCAGCTCTAGCCAATGAAGTGCATACGAAATGCATCAAGGCCCGGTACGAAAAGTCTGTAAAACCCAGTATCTTCAATGAGGGTGATTTGGTTCTTACTTACAACCAAAAACGTGATAAGTAGGGGGGAGGTAAACTTGATTCCATGTGTCATGGGCCATACATCGTAAAACGTGTTTTGGAAAAGGGAGATTATGAATTAGTTGACTATGACATAATATCCTTAGGGGAGCCTCGGAATGGGTTCTACTTAAAGCAGTACTATGCTTAAGTTATCTTGCATCAGTACCCTATATATATTGTACATGACGTGTGTTTTTGTTTGGTGTGACACTCATTTTTAGTGTGTTGGGGTCTTCTATTGATTTTCGCTTATACCATGTTCTGCCTGGATGTGCAGATGGCAACCTATAATGGATTTGCGAATGGCGCTATCCTGCACACCTGGAACCTCACCTTAGTAGCTTGGGTACTCTATTCCCCTGACGGTGAATATATAAGCTTAGGAGGAACTTTCCTAGGTCTTGAAACCAATAATGTCGTCGAATACCACGCAGTAATCAGACAATTAACCGACGATTTTTCCCTTGATGTGGACCATGTTGTCATGTACCTCGATTCTCAGCTAGTGATCTCTCATTTGAACCGATTCTACACTATTCATGATCCTATATTACTTTGATTGTTTTGGAGGGTACGTCTCTTGGAAAGGTCTTTTGAGTCCATTCAATACCAACATATCTCGAGATGTATGAATAGAGTTGTCGATTCGTTGGCTAATTTTGTACTAGATTGGCACATTGCACATTCATAAGCATTTTTTATCGAAGATGCATAATCAACATGACATGTAAATTATTCATAATGTATAATCAAACATGTATAAGATCCAAATCCATCATAAAAACAAAGTGTATAAACTGCTAGATAGTGTTTTATGTATCTTGAAATGTTGTACAAAAAGGTACCGATACAAAAATTATGAAGCTCGTGGCTTTCAGTATGTCACATTTACAAAATATCAATCATATGGATTTCAATACATCATAACATATACAACCTAACCCTGAGGGTGCTCGTGGTAGCATATGATGGCCCTAACCACCCAGTGGAGCAACCATCCAAAATGTCCTGAAACTCTAACTGTCCTACACTCATAATTTCGGGGAAGATCGTCTATGCAGATGTCTGGAATATCAACAGTCAGCTATTGGAGGTTCTCCTCCAGATCATCTAGCTCCTCCACAGCCTCTTAATGGAACACTGCCATCTCACGAACCACTCCTTGCCTCTCGATAGGTGAGGACCCCGCTAGTCTCTATGGGCCAATATATGTATAAGTAAGATACGAGGTATCAATACTACACAAAAAATTAAAAAATATAAAATACATAAAAACAAAAGAGTCTTTTTCTTACCGATCTCTCCCCACTGCTCTCCATCAGGAAGGGCCAAATCGGGGTCTCCCCTAAATTCTACCCCTGCATAAGTATAATCCTCAACCATGAGGAGTTGGCTATGTATCCACCTAAAGAAAGCCATCCTGTGTGTGATCATTGTCCCACCACCACCATGGCGGGGTATTACCTCGACCCACCTCTGCATGCGCGGATCTCGCGGATCGAGATCACTGATATCAACCTGAGGACGGAGAAGTGGAAGTCTCTCTAAGAAGAAAGAGGCCACGATAGAGCCATAACCAAACTATTTCAACTCCCCTCTGCAGCAGTTTTTCAGTTGGTCCTTTAATCCTACGAGGATCCCCTCGCACCAGTTGAAAACGATAGGATCCATACACTCAATGGCATACAGTATGTGGGTCTTAGTGGCCTGATGTGGGGCCCTACTTCCCTCCACCCGCTCGATAGTAAACAATACAATCCTCAAGGGACGATCTTGCAGATATTTTTATGGGAATTTTCCAACCCAACATCTGTGTGCCTGGAGTGCAGAACTCTGCTATGAGGTTCTCGGTGGACTAATCACTACCCGTAGGTCTGGATAGTGACACCGGGGGCCCACACCTGGATAATCCTATCAAAAATTATATGTCCTCAGTGTCTAAAGTGAGGATATGTGTTCCAACTATAAAGTATTATTGGTCTGGATCCCATAACCAAATCAAATAGTCTATCAATTGTATTTAATCTCTCATTCCCTGTACATGAAAGAATTTGAGCAACCCACACTCCCTCAAAGTGTTAACGGAGTGAGGATCATTTACGTCTTGCACATCCTCCAATTCATGCTCACACTCTTTCCACTACACTATTATACCTCAATATTACACTTGACAACCTAGTGTCGCATCTTTGCACCAAATAACATAGATGACACTTCTCCTTACTGATAAACAACCAGAATAGAAGACCATTGTGTTATACCTCAATATTACACATTATGTATTAGTGTCGCATCCTTGCACTAGCGACCTAAACGACAGTTTCCCTTAAAGATCATCTAAACATCCAGCGTGAAAAACACTGACTGAACACTGAAAGCAAAACCTTTTCCTGCCATCTTCCAACCCAATTTAGCCTTGTTTGTGGGCACTACCGCTCCTTGCACATCTACAGGGGATCGATAGTCAGCACTACTGCACGTTTCTCCTTCTCTGGGGTGCGGTACTACCGTGCTATGCTCAGTGGTAGGGGCGCGACAGTCCGAAATTAGCCTTTTTGCCTTGGATTTTGGGATTTCGACCTTCGACGAGATTTTGTTGGGATTACCACCTTTGGTTCGATCCTAACTCCTTCTTTGTTTAGCTGGCCTGATCCACTAAACCCTCCATAGATCCACACTTCTCTCTTGTTGGTTAATTTTCCCATGTGCGATAAGAGAGAAGCCTTTCATGAGCCAAAGGAGAGGACTTTTGGGGCATCAAACCTATGATCTTCAGACTTCTGCAGAGATAGCTAGAGGAAGCACTTGGAGCTGGAGGATTGGCTTGGATATCAAGCAACCTTTGTAAGTACTCTTCAAGTTTGTAATAAAAAAAAACTTGTCTTGTTTTTCCCATTTCATGTGTATTGTATAAATCTTTGATATGAAATGTATCTATTTTAGATTTGAACTTAATATTTGCTTTAAGGTATTTCGAAGCTTGCATGCTTGTCCTTTGTTTGATTTCAACAGGTTCTACATTGAAGCTTCGGGATTAAGAGCTAGAAGCGGGACAAACGTCGAATTGGAAGGTGAGTTACGTCTTTCATCTCTTCTAAATGCATTTAATCTTGTTGTGAGGATTAGTTCAGGAACTCAAGGCAGCATTTGTTTCCTTTTTGTCTTACCATAGAGTCAGTGCATCATGCTTTATCCTAAGAGAGTTTCTACCTATCCGTAGGGAGAAATATCTACAACAAAAACTGGTGACCATACTGGGGACTTGAATCCATTTTCTTTGCTTGTGAAGTTTGATTTCACTCATTGATTGTAAGAATTGGGTTCTTTCACCCTCATTCACTTCCCTGTTCTCTGCATTAGACTTCTGTTACAGATCAGTAAGTCCTCTGGGTTGGAAAACCCTTGAAAAGTCAAAATATTTTCTCAAAATTCTGCCTCTTTCCCCCTGTTCACACACTACCGCGCCCCTGTAACTTCCTACAGAGCGGTAGTACCGTGCCTTAACCACTGTCTAGAGTGTGGTAGTCTAGCAGTACCATGCCTTAACCACTGTCTAGAGCGCGGTAGTCTATCAGTACCGCTCCCAGGTGACCTGCAGGCCTGCGGTAGTTCCTGGAAAGTGTTTTTATTTGGTTTATTTGGTTATTTTTGGGTCTTTTCGAGATTTGGATCCATGTTGGCCCTTTGAGTAAACACTAGTGTTTTGCTTGCATTTTTAAGCGAAATGGGTTCTATTTTTAAGCGAAATGGGGGGGCCATGAATCGTGCATCCTACAGTCGTTTTGACCCATATTAAGGTTTTGAGATCATTTTTTGGTTTGGTGTGTTTGGATTGCTTAGCATCTTATTTCCTTTACATCCTATCTAATGATTGCTGGGAAAGATTGATTCCTTGTCTCCGCTTTAGTCCAAAGAGAAGCTTGGTTTTGTCACTCTTTTGCTATATTCACGAAACTGAAAAAAATATATGTTCTTCTTGATTTAATTTGATCATTTGCAATTCTTGGTCTCAAATTCATAAGAAGAAGGAAGGCTTGTTTCAGATTCGTGTACATTCGAGTTAAAGATAGAATTGTTGAGTGCTTTTCTTTGTCTTCCATCGAATTGGAAACGTTTGTAGAATCTTTCTTTCCGTAGCTTGGATGTGTCTTTTTCAACTGTGAAAAGATAAGAAATGGATTAGAATCGTTACGTTTGGTGTTCATATGAATAAATTTTTCATTGCTTTGGGTTAGTTTTTGGTACATATTTTACTTCTTTCTATCATTTTGAAAAGAAATAAAATTGCATGTGCATTGGGTTGTGCATATTGGGAACATAAAGAATTCTTCCTTACTTTAGCTAGTGTTCATCGAAGAGAAAGGCTCATTTCGATTCATCTTCATTTGCATGGTTTGAGTCATCGCAACACCATCAAGTTGCACTTCCATAACCCGATTGTGTAATACAACCTCTAAAATTAATCTCCCTAACTAAACCAACATTAACCTCACTTGAGGAAATCAGAAGAATTTGGTAGTTAGGTAGGACACCGGGGATAGGCATCAAAATAATTCCCCCTTGTCATTTTTCATCTGAGACATAGTCGTTGTTTTTAGGGAATTAAATCCTCTAGTATTTGTTGACACGGTCATACACCAGTTTGTGGAGGGGCCTCCTGACTGTTTTAAACTTTCAGGGGTTAAACCGCCGCGAGATTGAGAACCAGACGGACTCTCTGGAATGCCGCACTCCACTTAGCCCTAAGGCAACATCGATCATTGTCTTCCTTGTATTCATAGTAATGCAAGGGTGATAAGGCATAAGTGCCGAAAACCTTTTCCAGCGTGTCATGAACGAGGTGGCTTAGTGACTTTTCTTCTAGGGATCTTTACCCAGGATCCCTTTCGGTAGAGGGATATCCTTCCATTATTAGTCTCTCATTTTGTATTGTTCGACTTGGATTTCATCACCTTGCGAAGGACACAATTTTTTGAGGTCTCCAGCTCTTAGTTAAGAGGTTTTGCTTGCTATCTTGTAGAGGGTCTTTTTCTTTGTAGGGTTGCTTGTTGGCATTCTGGTCGTTTTGTTGTATAGCTCACTTACTGTGGCATCGGCCTCAGTATAGTTTTTTGAGCATGCTCTTTTGGCCTGTGAGCCTTGTCTTTTTATATCTCCCCTTTCACACGCTCGGTTTCCTGAGGGTTTTTGAGTTCTTTTTAACAAGACTTCATCCACATCACTTAGTTTTGTTCCATGGAGAATCTACCTCCATGCACCCATGCTCCTTCTGGGCCTACCAATCCAGAGAGCCCTTTTCAAGGGGTACCTTTTACTTTTCCTCCAATTGGAGATATTGGTCCTCCCTTTATTGCCACGTTAAATCTTCCTGGATTAACCATAGGATTACCGGTATGGTTATTCAATCCGTTAATTTCGATTGCACCCAATGTTTCGAATGTTAATTCTCCACCACGAGAGAGTCAATCCCAAACTAATCCATCCCCTTCTTCATCGGATGAATCTTCTTCCGTTCCTTCTTCCTCCCCTGATCAAAGCAATAGTGTTAGTAATTGGGAGGATAAGAAGAAGAAGAAAAGGAAAGTTAAGAAGAAGAAGGATAAGGAAGATACCAAGCATAAATTAGTTACCTCTAATGGCACTCATTCTACGAAAACACCCCATAAGCCCAAGTTTCCTTGCAAACTTTGCAAGGGTGATCACCTTCTCAAGGATTTCCCCGATCTTTCCCATGTATCAGAAGTGTGGTCTAAAAAACCCAAACCACTTGTATCGTCGACCTCTGACCATACTCCCTCAACCAGTGACACCTTCGTGAAGGGTCGGAAGGGTAAAGTCTTGTATCCCTGTTTGATATGCAAGGGTATGCACCGTACTTTCCTTTGTCCAAGCATGGATGAAGCTTCCCGGTGGTTGGAAGATATTACTAGTTCTCAACTGGTGCTTCCAAAAAACGATAGTAAGTTGTCCCTCGACCCCCCATTGGTTGGCCAAGCGATCAATTCAGTTTCATCTGCAATTGATCCCACTCTCCCTCCCAAGAGTGAAGTGATCGAGCCATTGTCATCTCCACTCGATCCCGCTCTTTCATTGAAGAAAGTCCAAACTGAAGCAGTCATCTTGATACAATCTTCATCTCATTCTTGTCTTCCAAGCGAGAGTGAATTGGAAACCGCTGATGTTTTCCTTATCGGTTCAGAATGTCCTCGGCAAGGGGAAACCCTGTCTGTTTCTGCGAGACCCCCTCCAAGTACTGAGGTCATTTCCTTTGATTGGAATGGTCTAACAGAATCTCGTCTTCCTTCGAGTGTTCCTTTTCAAATATCTGTAAGAGTTTCCGATAAAGAAATTTTTCGTACAATAGTTGATGAAGGAGCTTCTGTTAGTATTCTATCCTCAATTGCTTGGAAAGCCTTAGGTCCTCCTTGGCTTGTACCCGTCACTGACCAGATACTGGATTTCAATAGAATGCCTACTGGACCTTTAGGGTCCCTTCCTCAGTTACCTATCACTTTGGGAGGGAAAACTGTCTGTATTGATGTCATGGTCGTCCAAGGTCCCTTAGATTTTAATCTACTCCTTGGACGTGATTACGTCTATGCAATGAAGGTTGTAGTGTCCTCACTCTTTCGAGTGATGTATTTTCCCCATCATGGGAATGTTGTGACCATTGATCAACTTTCCTTTGTGACGCCCACTCATCGCATGACTCCTAGTCACTAGACTTCCCTAAATGTTCCACATGTTTTAGTGGTTTCTCCCCCCCTAAGGGGGGGACGTTGGAGCAAAGTTCTATTCCAGTGTCAAGCTCATTAAAAAATGAAACCATTTTCTCAAGCATAGTTTACTTCTGGTTTTAAGCTTGTGTAAAAATGAAACCAACCATCATTTAAAGCATAATTTACTTTTGGTTTTAAGCTTGTGTAAAAATGAAACCAACCATCATCTCAAGCATAGTTTACTTTTTGTTTTAAGCTTGTGTAAAAATGAAACCAACCATCATTTCGAGCAGAGTTCCCTTTATGTGTCAAGCTCGCTAAAAAATGAAATAGGTTCCCACAAGCATAGTTTATTCTCTGTTTCAAGCTCATTAAAAAATGAAACTGACCCTCAAGGACAGTTTACTTTTGGTTTTAAGCTTGTGTAAAAACGAAACCAATCCCAAGCATAGTTTACGTTCGGTTTCAAGCTTGCGTAAAAATGAAACTACCTTCGAGCATAATTTCTTTCTGTTTTAAGCTCATTAAAAAATAAAAAGGACCCTTTCAAGCATTGTTATTATCTATTTCAAGCTTGTGTAAAAATGAAATAGATCTCCCTTCCATTTGTTCGAGTCTCTCGCTAGAGTTAGGATTTGAACCTTCATTTCATCTGCCTGGGTCACTTGGTCCTTGTTCTCCCTACCCCCCCTAGTGAACACATTTGGATTAGTAGTCAGGATTTTTGGGTAAGGAGGAAGAGTAGTTAGACGAAACGAAGCTTGGGGGACATGTTTAGCCGTTAGCGATCATGCTGGGGCATTTACCAACCTCTGGTCATCATGTTGGGAGGGAACCCATCAATGGGCCTTAACTGTGAGCAGAGTTTACCTTTGGCTTCAAGCTCATTAAAAAATGAAACCATTAGTCTAAGCAAAGTTCTACTCCTGTGCCAAGCTCATTAAAAAATGAAACACATAATTTCCTTTTGAGTCGAGTTTCCTCGTAGACTTAGTACCTGAACCGTCTTTTCACCCACCTATACTTTAGGCGAATGAAATGAAGCTTGGGGGCATGTCTTCAACCTCTGGAAGTTACGTTGAATTCAACTCAATCGCCTCTCCACACCAAATTGGAGCTAAGTCACTTACTTCTAGCAATCATGCTGGGGGGCATGTACCAACCTTTGGATTTCATGATGGGAAGAAGTTCACCATTGGGAACATTTTCGAGCATACATTCCTTTTTAGGTTTCGAGCTCATTAAACCATGAAAATTATCCTAAGCATAGTTCATTTTTTGTTACAATCTCGTTAAAAAATGAAGCAGACATCATGAGAATTCTTCCAACCTATCTTCAAACTCGTTAAAAATAGTAAGATGGTGTTTGAGCTTACTTCTCCTTTTTCGTGCTCTGGTTAAAACATGAAAAGTGGTTTGAGCTTACTTTTCCTTTTTCGTGCTCTGGATCCAAACATGAAAAATATTCCGAGTGCTTTTGATACCATTATCGTGCTCGTTAAACAATTGGAGTAAAAAGGTGTGTCTAACAAGTATAGGTTTAGCACTTTATCCGGACTCGCTAGACTATTTACGGAAAAGGAACTGTGCCAAGTTTACTTTTCCTTTTTCGTACTCAGTCATCAACCATGACAAAGTTGTACATGGAGTCCTCTTTAAGCTCTTTTCAGACTCCTAAAATAGGAAAAGATGGCCAAGCGAAATTGATTCGTTCATGCTTGTAAAAGGATTTGAATGATCATCTCCCTAGTGATAGTTTATCCCTTTTTCGGACTAGGGGGCACTACTTACGAAAAAGGAATACTCCAGCAAATCATGACTGGAAGAGTCCTCTCCCGCATTGTTTTACCCTTTTTCGGGCGATGAGGCTAACTGTATGAAAGAGAACCGTTGGAGTCTTCTTTAGTTCTTTTCAGACTCTCTAAACATGAAATGACGACCGAGTTTTCCTTCCTTGGACTCGTTAAAATTCAACATCGAAGGGCCCTCTTTGGGACAAACCCCTCCTTTCTCAAGTTCGAAAAACATGTGAGATTGGACTCATCTATGAGATGAGCTATACCGAGCATCTGTTATCCTCCTCAAGCTCGTAAAACAACAAAGAGGTACTCATCCATCATGTCGAGGGAAAATGGGAAATTGAGTCAAGTTTACCTTGTTGGCAGCTTGTGAGTCGTCACCTTTGAACATGGCATGCATCCTCACCTTGTCTGTTTTGGGTAGTCAGTCTTGCTGATAGTGTCATCATTATGATCATGCGTCCTCATTATTGCTATGAGTTCACACTTCCTGTGGTTCTGTCTGTTCAAGTAGTCCCTGCTTCCAAGCTCTGTTTCATGTCGTTATATGTTCAACAAGTTATTACCTTGAGTCCACCTCCACTTCATGTCAAACCTTCCCTTTGTGTCAATACATATTCTATTGTTTCATCGGTCCATACTATCTCTCGTTCTGATTTCGTGTCGGTGATGTGGGAATCATTATGGCCCACCTTCGACGAGTCTATTCCTGTCGACACCAAATCACTATCCAGGAATTAGACTTAGGAGTCAACCACTAGTACCTTGGTACCTACATGCCTCAATGGAAGGTTTCCTTGTGTTGGACAGTAGGTTTTCATCATTGACCTCTGATTGAATGATCTATCGGATGCTTGATGTCAACTCCTTTATTCGCATTTCGTTGAGATGTACTATAGATACCTTGGGGATCATTGTCATTATTGGTGATTTCCCTCGCATTTGTTAACGGCTCACATCATTGATCGGTAATCAAATGGTTTCTACCATGTTCGACTTCAACACCTTGTAATCACATGGCTAGATTCGTATCGTTTTCGATCGGGTAGAAGACCCTAGACACCCTTTTGTATTTTGATTACGTCCAAGTTGCAATGGAGATGTTTCTGTATTGTCACACAGATCCACTTATGTATTGGTCGTGGTTGTGCCATTATTGTCTCATGGATCTACGCTTGTTCATAGTAGCCATGATTTGTCTCCAGTCTATATCATCTCAATACTTGTGGATCTGCAATATATTGGTCGGTAGCCATGCTTTGAGTCATTTGTTTTTGAGCATGGGAATTCCTGCCTCGGTGGTATATCTGACATTTTGTTTCTATTTCAGCTCCTTGTTGCTCCCCTCGATGCTATCTCTGAACCATATTTGTAAATTCTTTCGGCCATCAGTCTCTTCTGACCTCACACTTTAGGGGGCATCTGTTATACCACAATATTACACATTATGTATTAGTGTCGCATCCTTGCACTAGCGACCTATGTTATGTGGAATTCTGCCCTACGGATAAGTCAAAACTCCCTTAGGCTAAAGTAGGATCTAACTAACTCTAGGCTAAGAACAGACAAAACAAATGCAACCTTGAATCCCTAGATCTAACAAACATCTCAGAATTAAAATGCTGAAGAAAATAGAAGGGATTTAACTGACCTTATGTCCAAGTGCTTTGTCTTTGGTATTTGCTCCAAGCTCCAAGTCTTCACAAATGAACCTGTTAAAGAGTAACCAAAACACAAGTATGCACTATTCTCTAGCAATCTGAAACATGAGTTAGGATCTAAATCTATGAAAGATACAAATCATATGATTAAAACAAGATTAACACAAATGATTTGGGAAAACAAGACAAGTTATTCCATTACAACTTGAAGATTACTTACAAAGGGTGCTTGATGCCCAAGCCAAACCTCCAACTCCAAGTGTCTTCTCCTCTTAGCTATCTCCACAATGCTCCAAGACCATAAGTTTGGTGCTCTCAAGAGTCCTCCCCTCTTCCCAATGGCATGTCTCTCTTTTATAGTGAATGGTGAGGTTAACCAACAAGAGAGATGAGTGGATCTAAGGAGGGATAAGTGGATCAGGGTTTCTAATCGAAGGAGGTGAGTTGGGATCGAATCAAGGAACCCAATCTTCCATCATCTTCGAAAATCCAAGATCCCATAAGTCAAGGGCAAAAACTATTAAAAGGGTGCCGCGCTTTGCAAATGATACAGAGCGCGGCACTGTGCCGCGTTTTGTCAAGCTGGCAGGACGCGGTAGTGTATGGAAATAAAGTCCAAGGTGGGTCAAAACTTGGCAGGGTGGATTTACCTTCAAGGTTGACTCATCATCTGTCTCTTCTGGATGGTTCAAAACAGTAGGGAAAGTGTCGTCGAAATGTGTTGTGATGGGGATGCGACACCGTGAAATATAGAGGTATAACAGATGCCCCCTAAAGTGTGAGGTCAGAAGGGACTGATGGCCGAAAGACTTTACGAATAAAATGTGCAGAGATAGCATCGAGGAGAGCGACACGGAGCTGAAATGGAAACAAAGTGTTAGATATACCACCGAGGCGGGCATTCCCATGCTCGGAAACAAATGACTCAAAACATGGCTGCCGACCAATACATTGCAGATCCATGAGTACTGAGATAATGTAAACTGTGGACAGATCATGGCTACTATGAACAATCGTAGATCCATGAGACAGTAACGACACAGCCACGACCAATACAATAAGTGGATCTGTGTGACAATACAAGAGACATCTCCATCGCAGCCTGGACGCAGTCAAGATACAGTGATGCACCCAGGGTCTTCTACCCGATCGTATAAAGATACGAATCTAACCATGTGATTACAAGATGTTGAAGTCGAACATGGAAGAAACCATTTGATTACCGGTCAATGATGTGGACCGTTAACAAATGCGAGGGAGATCACCAATAATGACAATGATTCCCAAGGTATCAATAGTACATCTCAACGAAATGCGAATAAATGAGTTGATGTCGAGCATCCGAGAGATTGCTTGATCAGAGGTCAATGATGTGAAACCTGCTGTCAAACACGAGGAAACCTGCCATTGAGGCATGCAGGTACCAAGGTACTAATGGTTGATTCCTAAGTCTAATTCCTGGATAGTGATTTGGTGTCGACAGGAATAGACTCGTCGAAGGTGGGCCATGATGATTCCCACATCATCGACACGAAATCGGCACATATGATAGGATGATGAAGTAATGGAATATGTACTGACACAGCGGAGGCCTGACACAATGAACGACTCGATACAATGCAACCCTTTGAACATATAACGGCATGTAACAAGACTTGGCAGCAGGGATTATTGATGAATAGAGGATAGACGTCAGATGAGTGGACTCGTGGCCAGGGAGACGACCCATAATGATGACTATGACTCAATGAAAAACGGACACCCAAATATAGACAAGAGATGGACACATGCCATGTTCAAAGGTAACGACTGACAAGCTGCCATAGATAAACTTGACTTGTTCCCCCATATTTCCCCGACATGATGGACGAGTACCTCTTTCTTGTTTTACGAGCTTGAAGAGGATAACAGATGCTCGGTGTAGCTCATCTTGTGGATGAGTCCAATCTCACATGTTTTGCGAACCTGAGAAAGGAGGGGTTCGTGCCAAAGTGGGTCCTTCGATGTTAATACTTTAGCGAGCCCAAGGAAGGAAAACTCGGCAGTTTTTCATATTTAGAGAGCCTAAAAAACTTAAAGGAAGCTCCATAATGTACTTTTTCGTAAAATTTAGTCTCTCGATCCCGAAAAAGTGTAAAATGATTCCCGAGAGAACTCTCCCAGCCGATATTGACTGAGGTATACCTTTCTCGTAAATAGTCTAGACGGGCCGAAAAAGGGGTAACCTATCACCGAATAGACGACCTTTCAAATACTTTTACAAGTGTGAAAGCGTCAAGATCACTTGGCAATCTTTTCAATTTTAAGGAGTCTGAAAAGAGCTTAACTATGGACTCCTATGGTCTTTTTCGTAAAAATTAATTATTCTGGCCCGAAAAAAAGAATAAAATACAACCAGGATAATACTTTCCTCATCGTTTAACGAGCATGAGTAAAGCTGACCGTACTCGACACCGTTTACTTGCGTTTGACAAGCACGACACAGGTGTGAAAGCGCTTGGAATCTTTTTCAAGTTTTAAATCCAGAGCACGAAAAAGATAAAGTGGGCTCAATATGAAGGTCAAACTACGAACAAATACCAGTATGAATGCATCCCATTTTTACCGCAGATCCTGTCAATAAGTGCTCAAAAATCGGTCATTAGTAATATGAATAAGGGTTTATTAATTTTGAAATAGTAATCAATTAAAAAAAAATGTGAAAAAATGCTATATAAAGCATGGTAAAAATAGAAATTACTATTCATTTGTGATTTTTACCCAAAGGAGACATTTTTACCCATTTTGGAGCAAAATTTCAAGGATCGATACCGAGAGTTCTGGGACTCCATTTCGACCGCCGTCTGTGCCAGGTGAGAGTGCTTGAACCCCTCTTTCATTTCATGTAAGAAATTTTTACTTTCACCAGGGAAAAAATTAATTTTTTGGCAAGCCCTTTTGGCAAGAATCGCCTGCCGTACTGCCGCGTGGGACCCCTATCGTGAAACGCGGCACTGTTCAACAGTGCCGCGCTGTAACTCCAAAAGGAGGCGCGGCACTGTGGACTGCCGCGCGGCATGGTGTCCTCCAGGCGCGGCACGTGCGAAAATTGAGTTCAAAAAATCAATTTTTCCTCAAATTTTTGCTAGAAGCAAGTTGTTAAATAGCCACTAATTGCTTTGTTTGCCTTTTTGCAGGGATTTGCAACTTGTTTGAGGCAAAATGGTGAGTTGGAAAGAGAGGGAGCATGAAACGGATGATTTTAGGGCCGAAAATCACTTACCCACCGTGACCGCATTGAGAGAATGTGGTTTGCTAAAGTTTTTCAAGACTAAAGGGATCCGCCAACAACCCAAACTACTTACTCACCTCATTCAATTGTGGGATCCTGATATCGAAGCTTTCCGAGTAGGAGAGCACGTGCTTGAAATTCAACTTGAAGACATCTACTTCCTCACGGGCCTCTCGAAAAGAGGGGCCCGACCGAATCTTACCGGGTACAGTGCTTCAAACTCAAGCACGGATGATTTAATTGCTCGATATTGTCAGGTGGGTTCGAGTAAGAAGAGTGGGAAAGTGGCCATAAAAGAGGTCACAAATATTCCTTTCAAAACTTTGCTATTCACTATTACACGTGCAGCAGGAAGCGTGAGCCCACATCAGGCAACCCGCACACAGGTAAATCTCGCAGCAGAGTGCATGGGAGGAACGGTCTTCAACTGGTGTGATGCAGTGCTGTCCCATATGAAGGAACAGGTGCACAAATGTAGAACTGGGAAAAATACCCAGTTTGGCTATGGGAGTATCTTGGTCACTTTCTTCCTGGCAAGGGTGCCATTACTGCGTCCGCAGATATCTATGCATCCTCGCCCACCTACTGAGCCATGGATGGCTCGATGGAGCGACTATGCCGGGCGCCTTGGAGGGCCTCAGCGGCTAGCTTTTGGAGAGGATTTCTTCTCTTGGCTAGAGGAGCAGATAATCATGATCGACGACTATCCCTATTCAGGGGTAGATTTCCGCGAGGATATTGACTTGGCTTTGCCAGAAGATGATGACTGGGACAACTCTGGTATGACCTTCATGGATATGTATTTTTTCTTTTTGAATATTTAATTTTTAATGCTTTTTTAGAATGTGTAAAAGACTTCTAATGTATATTCGTATGCATGTTGCAGACCGTGGACCACAACGACCAGCTGGATATTCACCACTACGTCGTGGCGGTGTAGATCGTCAAGTTGATCCTGTCGAAGAAGAAGATGAAGATGAGGCAGGAGGTGTGTGGGATATTGAGAGGAACCTGCAGGGATTGACCCAT
This sequence comes from Larix kaempferi, assembly GCA_027924585.1. Lineage (NCBI taxonomy): Eukaryota > Viridiplantae > Streptophyta > Pinopsida > Pinales > Pinaceae > Larix > Larix kaempferi. The sequence goes on along the minus strand of BSBM01000158.1, from coordinate 12,845,147 downwards.
GGGATCCCTGCTATGCGGATGGATGATGTCCCTTACCCCCTCCAGCGTCATACTGTAGGTGTACCTGGTCGTATCAGTCGACTTCTTCGCAAGGTGGTTCGAGCTGTGATGTGTTACCACCAGCGGCGGGAGGAGTCCGATGAGGGACGTGATAGGTCTCCTAGGTCTCCATAGATGGTATTTAGATCTTTTTGCGGCATGTACACGATATGTAGGCTTTGAGGGCCAATTTTTGTATATGGGTTTTAATCCCCAATTTTGTCTTTGACACAAACTTTATGTATTTTTTGGAAAAAACACTTTTATATATAGTGATATGGACCTATTTATGATCTAAATATTTACAATGACTTGTGCATTTTAATTATGATGTGTTTATGTATGGGCTAGATGCCAATCCAAAATGTAATTAGCCAATGAATCGGCAATACAATTGAATTCTCTCGGTATGTGTTGATATGTGATAAAATCAAATGACCGTTCCAAGAGGCGTACTCTTCGAAATAAACGAAGTAATGTAGGATCGCGAATTGTGTAAACACGGTTTAGATGAGAAACCACGAGTTGGGAATCTAAAAAGACCGATAAGGAGTCAATCCCGAGTGAGGCAACCTCAGTTAAGAGACCAATGACTGCATGGTACTCTGCGATATTATTGGTTGCGGGACCTAAACAAATGGCTCCTGAAGAAATTAACTCGCCAGTGGGGGAATAGATCACCCATGCTGCGGAAGCGAGATTCTGGGTATGTCGGCTTGCACCGTCAGCGAATCCAAAGTAGGTAGACATCTGCGCATAAAAGCACGAGTCAAAGTAAGAGTAGATACATAAGATCCACGCGCACACTAAAAATAAAGCAAAAAGCAAACTAAGTACATTATGTACAAGAATTAACCCGCGTGGGGTAACTTCACGCGTAGAAACGCTTGAGGTATAGCCCGTTGCGGGGCCGTGCCAATGGCGTACCATCACAGTCGACTAGTTCATAGGCTCCTTTTTCTAAGACACGTTTTATGATGAAGGGGCCGTACCACATAGATTCAAGCTTGCCTTTTCCAAGTTTGTCATGCATCTGATCATATGTAAGTACAAGGTCACCTTCATTAAAGATCCGAGGTTGAACGGATTTGTCATATTGAGCTTTGACGCGTTTTTTGTGAGCTTCATTAGCCAAAGCGGCGTCGCGGCGGGTTTCATCTAGCTTGGCTAGGTATAGAAACCGTTCTTCTTCGGAAGTAGTGTGTGGAAGTAGCTCTATGGCTATCTTGAGTGATGGAATTTCACATTCAATCGGGAGAATGGCTTCCAGGCCGTACACCAATTGAAATGGTGTAAACCCAGTAGCACTTTTCACTGAGGTTCGGTATGCCCACAGTGCTGAGAACAGAGCTGAGTGCCAATTGGATTTTTGGGTACCCACAATGCGCTGAATCATTCGTTTCAGGACCTTATTGATGGCTTCAACTTGGCCATTGGCTTGTGGGTAATACGGAGTTGAGTTTTCGTGGCGAAAACCCAGTTTGGCACTTAGTTCTTCGATCATATGATTCCTAAAATGGGAACCATGATCGGTCACAATAGACTGTGGGACACCGAATCTAGCTATGATATGATTGAATATGAACTGCGCTGCTGTTTTGCCGTCTTTAGCATACGTAGGCATCGCTTCAGCCCATTTTGTAAAATAGTCCACAGCTACTATGACATAGCTATGCCCCCCGGCTGAAGTGGGCTTACAGTGCATAAAATCAATGCCCCATTTGGAGAAGGGGCCGACGGCAATAACAGGATGGAGTGGAGCAGGATGCGAGCGTGCTTTGCTATGAAAGAATTGACATGGCGGACACTTCTTGACTGTTTCAATGCAGTCTTTGAAAATCGAAGGCCAGAAGTATCCCGCTCGCAATATTTTCTGGGCCGTAGCCATCCCAGAGAGATGACCACCACATGCTCCAGCGTGGCAGTCATTGAGAACGCGTTCCGCCTCATCTAAGGTCAAACAGCGTCGAAGGACAGTGTCGACACCACGCCGATACAAAGTATCGTTCACTATAAGGTAGTATTTTGCGTGATGTCGGATACGTCGTCGTTCATCGCGGTTGAGGTCGGGACGGAAGCGTTGGGTTTGGAGATATAAGAGAATATCCCCATACCACGGATCAGACGTGCTAATGAGGAACAATGATTCGTCGGGAAGAGAATCAATGGGCTCGGATTGCTCAGTAGCACGGGGCAAGTGACAAATTAACTCAGCGAAGACCAGAGATTTCTTAGACTTGGCTTTGACGAATTCCAAGTCAAACTCTTGGAGGATGACAATCCAACGGGAGTACTTGCCCCCAAGCACTTGTCGTGTGAGGATATAGTACATTGGATTGAAATCGGCGATAACGGTGGTCCGGCGGAGTAAGATGTAGTGACGGAATCTCTGGACAGCAAACACTGTTGCCAGAGCCAACTTTTCAACATGTGAGTAGCGAGTTTCAGAGTCGAGAAGACTCTTGCTGAGGTAGTACACCACATGTTCTATGCCGTTGTGATCTTCCTGGACTAACACCATACCAATGGTGGAAATCGAGGCTGCGAGATAAAGGATGTAGTCCTGTGTGTAATTGGGGGGTTGAATCACAGGATCTTTAGTTAAGGCTGCCTTTAAATTGTCAAAGGAGCGTTGGGCTTCATCATCCCATATGAAGGGAACATTCTTCTTGAGAAGCCGCATGTAGCCTTTTGTTATCTCAGACAGATTACAGATAAAACGGCGTAGAAAGTTTGCATGCCCTTGCAAACATTGAAGTTCTGGAATATTGGTAGGTGAAGGCAGGGCTATGATAGCTGCTACCTTTGCGGGATCTAGACGTATCCCGTCTTTGGAGACTATGAAGCCCAACAGTTTTCCGGCTTCTACACAGAAGACGCACTTATGCGGGTTCAAACGTATATTGTAGCACCGGCACCTTTCGAAAATGGCACTCAAGTGATCTGGATGTTCTTCCCGAGTTCGAGAATGAGCGGGAAGGTCATCGAGATATGGCTCTACGATATGTTTGATGTCATGGAATGCGTAGGACATCGCCCGTTGGAAAGTTGCCCCGGCATTTTTGAGGCCAAAAGGTAACTTCCGATATGCAAAGATCCCCCAAGGGCAGATAAAGGCCGTTTTGTGCTGGTCGGCTGGGAGGATATCGATCTGATTATAGCCAGAAAAGCCATCCATAAATGAAAAGATAACACTTCCGGCACAGTTATCGATGATCTGGTCGATAAACGGAGTTGGGTAGTTGTCCTTGGGACAAGCTTTGTTCAAATCACGGTAATCAACATAGACTCTAATCGTTCCCTGTTTCTTGGCTACAGGGACGATGTTGGATACCCATTCTGTCAATGGGACAGGATAGATAAAACCAGCACGCAAAAGTTTTTCAACTTCTGCTTTAATGGCGGCTGCCTTACGAGGATGAACAGGTCGAAGCTTTTGCCGAACAGGTCGGGCGCCAGGGAAAGTTGGAATTTCGTGGACCACAATCGATGGGTCGATTCCTGGCATCTCTTCATAACTCCAAGCGAAAACATCGCGGAAAGTTTTAAAGTAGGCATTATAGAACTCCGTCTCGAGAGGAGTACATGTTTTGCCAATGTGTACGTTTTCCACGATACCAGGCTTTACTGAAATGTCGATGGGAGTGGTTGCCATAAGATTGGCCAAGTTGCCTTCAGAAAATACTTCGTCGAGGGAAGTGGGAAACTTGGTTTGAACCATCCCAAGTGAAGCACTGGATTTGGTGTCAGGCTCAAGTGACTGGATGGTGGGGAATGAAGATCGATGATGAAAATCTCCCCATGGTGGCTCATTACCGCACATAACCTCTATGATTGATTCGTCAGTAGGAAAAATCAAGTTGAGAGGATCAAACAATGGTGGGCGTGTATGAGTTTCAGTCGAGAGCTGTGCCACTGTGTGATCAGTAGAACAGTCGACCCAATCTGTGGCTGATTGGATCGCGTCATAAGATGCAAGGTTTCTGTTCAAAGGCATGGAATTGCCATAGCCTTGGATCTGAGTAGGACTCGGGATCACCCATGAATCATCAGACGGGGTGACATGTGACGAAATCATGTTGACTGGTTGAAGATGGGTTCCCAGCTCTGGAAAAACTCCAATGAGGGATGAATCCTTCATGAGACCAACACCTATGTCTTGGAACCGGTACCGAGGTTGATCCAATAACGGAACGGTATTGGCGGAGTTCGGATGGGAGTCTGGGATACAGTAATCCAATTGATCAATAGTGACAATTTTCCCTTCATGAGGAAATTGTACAATCCGGAAGACTGTAGATGCTATGGCAGTCATGGCATAGAACCAGTTTCGACCAAGTAGGAGGTTGTAATCCAAAGGTGCATCTACGACTTCGATGTGTACGGATACTGTTTTGCCCCCCAGTTCAACGCCGATTGAGGGGATGAGTCCATATGGTTGAAAACCATGTCCATCAAATGCTCTAAGAGTAGTGGGAGAAGTTGTGACCTCAGGCGAGCCGAGGGCTCTCCAGCAGTTCAAAGACATAATCGACGTGGAAGCACCCTCATCTAACACTGTGCGGTGGATAACATTTCCACGGATTTTCGTATGCACCTGGAAGGCTAACTGGTGAGAAAGCCTAGGTTTAGCGTGCTCCAAGTTAAACATGATGGAGTTTGAAGTATCTGGATCCAATGCCCCCAGTGCTGAAAGTAGGGTTCTACGTTGCGTGGGGCAGTGTTGGAGAACCTCGAGAGTTGACATAGCGCAAGGTGCTTGAGCCAAATCTTCAACAATGTTGCAGTTTTGGGCAGCTCGCGCATTCGGATTGAAAGTCGCCTTTCGTATGGTGCCCTTGGGTGGGCGTAGCACTGTATCCATAAGTGGTCTCTCAATATGGAGGTGACCGTTAGGGGGGGGAATAGGAATCGGATCTTCAACAGGAGACTTGCCTTTGGTTGTCTCCGATTGTTTGGTTGAACTTGGAGGATTGTCATACGTCTTTGAACGAGTGGTGATATTAATCTCCTCATTACTTGTCATTAGGATCTCGCGGTTTGTGGACGTCTCTCCACGGGAAGGATTGGTCGGGTTGCCCCCTTGTGGGGATTCTTGGGCAACCATTTGCTGTTGCTGTTGGGGGAAAGGGTCAGTTAGCACTGCCGGTCTAGAGGATCCTTTAACGAATTTATGGACCTCGTCCTTGTAGGGACAGTCACGCGTATAATGATCATCTTGACAAATCAAGCAGGGAAACTTAGCTTTCCGACGTGGTTTTTGATCATTCTGGGTAGGTTGTGGTTTGGGGTTCTCCTGCTGGTTCTTCTTGGGTTTACCACGATTGTTTTTCTTCTTTCCTCCGGAGGGTTGTGATGTAGATTGGACTGCATTCACTTCGGAGGAGACAGCAGGAGAAGTGGAAGCTTTTGAAGCGGCCTGGGTAAAAGCGGGGGAAGCAGAAGCTTGTTGCCCCGTCGAGTTGGTAGCAGGCTGAGCCTTAACTGAACCAACGATACCATCAATGGGTGGTTCAGTAGTAGGCTTTGTAGGATCAGTGTGAATGCGGGAAGCATGTGGAAGAAGTTCGTGTAAAGTACCGGATTGAGTATATACTAAATCCATGTATTGTGCTGCCGAGATGGCTTGTTCTTCCGTAACAGGTCCGCGCATAGCAATATCTCTGGCTATGGGAGGCAAAAAGGATTTTGTAAACCAATCAGCAAGTAGCTGATCTGGAATAGGTGCCTTTATTATCCTACGGCGTCTTCGCCACTCATGGATGTGATCCGAGATGTGTGTAGAAGTGGTTTGACGCAGTGAAGTTAGCAGTTCTGTTCCAGTATCATATCGGATGGGAAGCTGGAAATGTGTCAGAAACTGCATAGCCAAAGTGTTGAAATCACGAAAAGAGTGTTGTGGCAGCTCGATGTACCATTTTGCTGCCGTTCCGGTAAGCGTACGTTGGAAGAGCCGAAGTCGGATGGAATCATCCATCAAGGAGTTTGATGAACACCAAAGATGGAAGGTCATCACGTGGTTCTTGGGGTCTTCCCCGGGCTTAGCATCGAACTTGGGAATGTCCGATGGTAGTTTGGCTGGGATAGGTGGCCAGTGAGGTTCATGCCATATAGGATCGTTAATAAGCCTCGACAAATCAGGTAGATCAAGTGTGGCCAAGAAGGGAAGCTGACGGTTGGTCTGCGGGTATGAGTAATAACCATGTGGTGCAGGGAACCCTGGAGGGCCTTGCATAGCATGCTGTTGTGTGTTATACCCATATGTGTTTCCCGCGGGATACTGCTGGAAGTTCTGCGGATAATAAGCCATCTGGTTAACCGGTTGATTGTAAGCAACTGGTTGGTAACTGTTCTGCTGAGTGGGTATAGTACCCTGAGGCTGTTGATGCCCAGGATTGGTTGCTATTCCTTGTTGGGAAAAAGTTCCTTGGAATTGTTGTGTTCCAGGGATGTTGCCACCATACTGTGTAAGTGGAGGATTTCCCATAGCAGGGTTGGGGGGTGGTTGCGACGGTGGTGTCCATGGAATGCTCGTTCCTGCTTGAGGAACGAGTGGAAATTGAAGTGACGGGTTCCAAGGAGTTGTGGCAGCCGAAGGGTAAGGGAAGCCAGAATTCAAGTTGGGGGAAATCTGAGATTGCCCCCCAGCTTGGTTCCAGTTTCCGAAAAGTGAGTACCCCCCACTCTGTGGGATTTGATGATCCCAAGAAGGAAGCATACCTGACAGGGGTGGTTGAGAGTAAGGCCCGGTGGGAACACCGGAATAAGGTTGCCCACTGCCAGGTGGATTGTACATACCAAACTGAGTAGAAACTGCTGGTTGGGAAACTTGTTGGAGCGAGCCAATAGGTTGTCCGCCAGCAGTTAGGTTGGATGGCCCTATGTGAGGAGGCTGTAGACTGGGAATTGGGTTCCCAGCAAAAGGTTGTCCTCCGACTGGTTGGGTTGATGGCCCACCAGTTGGAGGTTGTTGACTAACAATGGGGTTCCCAACAAAAGGTTGCCCCCCAGCTGGTTGGGTTGATGGCCCACCAGGGAGGGTTTGTAAGTTGGAGTTAGGGACCATTGCAGTCGGTTGTCCACCTCCTGAAATAGTATAAATGGTGGTTGAAGGTGATCCTCCGGTCGAAACGGAAGATCCAGCAGTATGACTAGGTGTTCTTCCGCCGCTAGCTAAATATGATAGCATGGATTGGCCAACGGCGCCAAAAGTACCGATTAGCGGAGGTGGTCGTCCGTATTGGACAGGTGAGGACGGAGAAAAAACTGGGTTATCCCTCATAGAATGTGCACCAAACATTGGTGATGACAGCAAATGTGGGGAATTTAGCCCAGGAGTATCAGCGTCGTCCATCACGTGTTCAATAATAGGAGAACCATCGAGAACTGGGTCCGATTTCATATCCTGAAAAAGATTTTGGGGATCCGGCAGGAACCTAGGTGTAGTAAAGTCCGAAGGTCCTGAGCCGTCTGCAAAGGAATGATGAAATTCTGTGCTAGACGGAACGTTGGGATCCCTATAGTCAGAAGGACGAGAAACAGGGGGGTATCTAGACGCTGTCGAAAGCATTTGCTCTGTGTTGCGTCTAAATTGTGCTGATGCTAACGGAGAGTTCGCTAGGCTAACCATACTAGACTGGATGGAAGCCATAATTTCGTGTCCCGGTGGGATGTTGGGTAGATGAAAAGTGCGAGGTACGTTGCTAGAAGAACCTGTCTCCTGAGGATGAACACTGGGTGACGTAGTAATAACAGGCGGAAGTTCCGTCTGGGAAGTAATGAAGCCATAATCGGGTTCAAAAGGTGTGTCAGGTAGACGAGTATCTTCAACAATCTCAACGTAGCCACCTGGGACTGAAATTAGGCCAGGTATGTCCTGGTCGGATCCTTCCGTGGTGCCAATAGATCCGTCTATATCATCGTGGAAAGTGTCTGATGGACGGGAAGTGTTGGCCTCCGGTAGAAGGATGACCTCTGGTCTAGTACTCTGGTTCGTGCTAGGTTCAGCTGCTGTAACTGTGCCCACTGTTATAGATAAATCTGGGATGACAGTGGGTGAGGTGACAGTGGGAGCCTCAGACATGCTAGTGGTCATAGAAGCTGCAATGGATTCTGAGACTGTGCTGTGTGTGGCAGTTACAGGCGTAACTGAAGATGTTGTACGTATCGGCTGTGGGATGTTGCCTCGACCAGCACCGTGGCCAGGAGGAGCAGGAATGCGTGATGCAGGCGGACCAGAAGTCCGTGGCGGTGGTGGTGGTGGAGGGCTTAGGCCCTGTTGTCTTCGTGATCTTCTTTGTTGATCTGACATGATGACAGGAAAATGAAAATCGGGGGCAGTACTGTAAACAAAGAACTCAAAAACTCTAATGCAGCCGAGTGTGCAAAAGAGGAGCTAGAAAAAGCAAGGCTCACAGGCCAAAAAAGAAAGCTCTAAAATCTATACTGAGACCGGATGTCTCAATAAGCGAGCTGATCAACAAAATGGCCAGAATGCCAACAAGCAGTCCCTACAAAGGAAAAAATGACCCTCTACAAAGATGAGACGCCAAGCAAACTCCTAACTAAGAGCTGGAGACCTCACAGGCTGTATCCTTCGCAAGGTGATGAAATCCAAGTCGAACAATACAACATGAGAGACCGATATAAGAAGGATATCCCTCTACCGAAAGGGATCCTGGGTAAAAGAGCCCTAGTAGAATAGATACTAAGCCACCTCGTTCATGACACGTCGGAAAAGGTTTTGGGCACTTCATCCTTCCGAAGAAGACAGCGATCGATGTTGCCTTAGGGCTAAGTGGAGTGCGGTATTCCACAGAGTCCGTCCGGTTCTCAATCTCGCGGCCGTTTAACCCCTGAACAGTTAGAAACAGTCAGGAGGCCCCTCCACAAACTAGCTGTGACCGTGTCAATAAGTACTAGAGGATTTTAGTTCCCTAAAGACAACGACTATGTCTCAGATGAAAATGACAAGGGGGAATTATTTTGATGCCTATCCCCGGTGTCCTACCTAACTACCAAATTCTTTTGATTTCCTCAAGTGAGGTTAAAGTTGGTTTAATTAGGGTGATTAATTTTAGTGGCTGTCTTTACTCAATCGGGTAGTGGACGTGAGACTTGATGGTGTTATGACGACTCAAACCATGCAAATGAGAATGAATCATAAACAAGCCTTTGTCTTCGATGAAATCTAGCTAAGGTAAAGATAGAGGTTCTTCGATCCAATATGCATAACAACTTTCACAAGCAATCAAAGTAAAAGATTTTTCTTTTCTTTTCGATTTATAAACCAAGCCAAGCTGAAGTAAACACGCTTTTCAATGTACTGATTTTACAATCTACAATGCTTCTATGATGAGAATTTTTATGGCAAAATTAATGGTTCATTTCTCTATGCAAAATGCCACTAGACTTTTTCAAATTAAACAACAAATTTTCTCTCAAACAATGATCTTTTTAATTTACTGAAAATGATAATGACAATATGACTGTAAAACTACAGTGTTCAGTAACAGAAGACAGTGGTGTTGAGTTAGTTGTGGGGAAAAGCCAAGTCAAATGCAATCAAATTGAAAAATGACCAATATGTCAAAAGTGCCACTTAATTCAATCAATCAATCAAGCTCACAAACCATGTAATAAGCAGACCAAACAGACTGGAAATTAACCAGGATGCTAACAGGCAACAGTAAAGACTATCTGAGGCAGGGAGAAACTCAGGAAACCAAGCAAAAATTAAAAAAAATTTACCTACTTGCAGACACTACCGCGGGCTATAGACTGCCTGAAGCGCGGCACTGTGTAACTGTCGCGCTGGTATGAATGCCTAGGACGCGGCACTGTGTAAATGTCGCGCTGGAAGTGGTTAAGAGGGCGCGGCACTGTGGCAAGAGGGAAAAAAAACGCAACTGGAAAAGAAAAAATCAAGTTTTCAGGGTTGTTGCTAACCCAGGGGACTCAGTAATTAAACAGGGAGATAAATACTGCGAGGAGGGGTGAATAAGGGTCAAAAAAGACCAAAATTCAAGGTGGTTTGAAGTGCAACAAAAGACTGATAATTCAAAGATAAATGACTGTGAATTTGAACCAATCAAGCAGTAATCAAACCCAGCGGAGTCGCCATTCTTGTTATGTGGAATTCTGCCCTACGGATAAGTCAAAACTCCCTTAGGCTAAAGTAGGATCTCACTAACTCTAGGCTAAGAACAGACAAAACAAATGCAACCTTGAATCCCTAGATCTAACAAACATCTCAGAATTAAAATGCTGAAGAAAATAGAAGGGATTTAACTGACCTTATGTCCAAGTGCTTTGTCTTTGGTATTTGCTCCAAGCTCCAAGTCTTCACAAATGAACCTGTTAAAGAGTAACCAAAACACAAGTATGCACTATTCTCTAGCAATCTGAAACATGAGTTAGGATCTAAATCTATGAAAGATACAAATCATATGATTAAAACAAGATTAACACAAATGATTTGGGAAAACAAGACAAGTTATTCCATTACAACTTGAAGATTACTTACAAAGGGTGCTTGATGCCCAAGCCAAACCTCCAACTCCAAGTGTCTTCTCCTCTTAGCTATCTCCACAATGCTCCAAGACCATAAGTTTGGTGCTCTCAAGAGTCCTCCCCTCTTCCCAATGGCATGTCTCTCTTTTATAGTGAATGGTGAGGTTAACCAACAAGAGAGATGAGTGGATCTAAGGAGGGATAAGTGGATCAGGGTTTCTAATCGAAGGAGGTGAGTTGGGATCGAATCAAGGAACCCAATCTTCCATCATCTTCGAAAATCCAAGATCCCATAAGTCAAGGGAAAAAACTATTAAAAGGGTGCCGCGCTTTGCAAATGATACAGAGCGCGGCACTGTGCCGCGTTTTGTCAAGCTGGCAGGACGCGGTAGTGTATGGAAATAAAGTCCAAGGTGGGTCAAAACTTGGCAGGGTGGATTTACCTTCAAGGTTGACTCATCATCTGTCTCTTCTGGATGGTTCAAAACAGTAGGGAAAGTGTCGTCGAAATGTGTTGTGATGGGGATGCGACACCGTGAAATATAGAGGTATAACAACCTAAACGACAGTTTCCCTTAAAGATCATCTGAACATCCAGAGTGAAAAACACTGACTAAACACTGAAAGCAAAACCTTTTTCTGCCATCTTCCAACCCAATTTAGCCCCGTTTGTGAGCACTACCGCTCCCTGCACATCTACAGGGGCGCGGTAGTCAGCACTACCGCACGTTGCTCCTTCTCTAGGGCGTGGTACTACCGCATTATGCTCAGTGGTAGGGGTGCGGTAGTCCAAAATTAGCCTTTTTTCCTTGGATTTTTGGATTTCGACCTTCGAGGAGATTTTGTTGGGATTACCACCTTTGGTTCGATCCTAACTCCTTCTTTGTTTAGCTAGCCTGATCCACTAAACCCTCCATAGATCCACACTTCTCTCTTGTTGGTTAACCTTCCCATGTGCTATAAGAGAGAATCCTTTCATGAGCCAAAGGAGAGGACTTTTGGGGCATCAAACCTATGATCTTCATACTTCTGCAGAGATAGCTAGAGGAAGCACTTGGAGCTGGAGGATTGGCTTGGATATCAAGCAACCTTTGTAAGTACTCTTCAAGTTTGTAATAAAAGATAACTTATCTTGTTTTTCCCATTTCATGTGTATTGTATAAATCTTTGATATGAAATGTATCTATTTTAGATTTGAACTTAATCTATGCTTCAAGGTATTTTGAAGCTTGCATGCTTGTCCTTTGTTTGATTTCAACAGGTTCTACATTGGAGCTTCGGGATCAACAGCTAGAAGCGGGACAAACGTCGAATTGGAAGGTGAGTTACGTCTTTCATCTCTTCTGAATGCATTTAATCTTGTTGTGAGGATTAGTTCAGGAACTCAAGGTAGCATTTGTTTCCTTTTTGTATTAGCATAGAGTTAGTGCATCCTGCTTTATCCTAATAGAGTTTCTACCTATCCGTAGGGAGAAATATCTACAACACATTGACTGAATACTGAAGACCAACCCTTTTTCTACCATCTGTCAACCCAACCTGGTCCTATTTGCAAGCACTACCGTGCTATGCATATCTATTAGGGCACGGTAGTCCGTACTACCATGTGTTTCTCCTCCTCTGGGACGCGGTACTACCGTGTTATGCTCAGTCTTAGGGGCGCGGTAGTCCACTTATATCCTTTTTTCCATGAAGTTTGGGATCTCAACCCTCGAGAGATTTTGTTGGGATTGCTACCTTTGATTCAATCCCAACCCCCTCTTTATTTAGCTGTCCTGATCCAACAAACACTCCATAGATCCATACTTATATCTTGTTGGTTAATCTTCCCACATGCTATAAGAGAGAGGCCTTCCATGATCCAATGGAGGACTTTTGGGGCATCAAACCTATGATCATAAGCCTTTTGTGGAGATAGCTAGAGGTGGAAGCATTTGGAGCTAGAGGATTGGCTTGGACATCAAGCAACCTTTGTAAGCACTTTTCGACCTTCTTAATAATATAACTTGCCTTGTTTCCTAATTCGTGTGTATTGATTATGTTTCAGTTTCATGAATTATATCTATATAGATTTGGAATTTAACTTGTAATTCAAAGACATTTGAAGATTGCATGTGCTTGTATATTGTTTTGTCTCTATAGGTCTATCGCGAGGACTCTGGGATCAAAGCTACAAGCAGGACAAACGCTGAGAGTGGAGGTGAGTTACTTTCTCTCTTTCCCCTTAATGTAAATTCTCTAAAATACTAGTTTAATCCAAGATCCAAGATTACATTTGTTTCATTTTTGTCTTAGCATAGAGTTAGCTTAATCTACTTTATCCTAAGAGAGTTTCTCTTTATCCGTAGGGAGAAATATCTATAACAAAAACTGATGACTCTATTGGTTTGAACCCTATTTGATTGAGTTCTTTCACTTCCAGTCATCCTTGATTGTGATTTTTATCTTCCTTCAAACCAGTAGTGGATTTTGGTCTTTTTGGCCTCCATTCACCCCCCTTCCCTCTGCATTAGCTCTCTACCTTTGATCATTGAGTCCTTTGGGTCTGCAAACCCTCGAAAAGTCTAGAAATTTTCTTAAAGTAGATCCCTCTCCATCCCTTTTACCAGTACTGTTCCCCCGTAACTACCTACAGAGCGGTAGTACCGCACCCTTAACACAGTCTAGAACGCGGTAGTTTACCAGTATCGCGCCTGGATTTATGGCAAGCCCGCGGTAGTCCCTGTATATTTTTGTTTATCTTACTTCGTTTGGTTCCTACAGGTCATTTATGACCTTCTCTGCCTTGGGTTTATTTTCATGTTGCTCCTTAGAACCCTGCAACTTGCCTAGCCACAGCACCATGCTTCCACTTTATTGTGTAAATCCTTGTAGACAATCTTCAAAACTTTGGGTTTATGGTCATTAATTACCATCATATCTACTTCTTCATCCCCAATTTCTTCTTGTCTACATACCCTATTACTATTAGCCAGTTGCAAGTTTCTTTGGTTTGTTTGTCTTTTTGGTTTGAGCTTGTATTCTTGAAGTTAGTGGCATCATTTGCATCTTGATCACCCCTTCATTATTTTTGCATTAGCTTGATCCTTTCATTATAATCAAGATTTTGTCACTATTTTCTTTCCCTTGATTATATAATCCTTAAGATCACATTGTTCTTACAAGTATTATCTTTCCCATTACTACTATTAAAATCAATATTGGAAATTATCTTTTGAGAACATTGTTTTTCTTATTTGAAAATATCAAGTCATACTTTTGCACATTAGGAAGTGAATCATTCATCTCTGTTTGCCACATAAATTCTCATTTTGAAGCATCATTGTTGTAGATCAGTCACATTCGAAAGTAGTGTTTATTTTAGTTTAGATTATTTGAAAAAGAAACAAAAAGTTGTTTTTGGAGTGGTTTTATTTTCATTCCTTTGAAAAATTCATGCATTATTATCGAAGAACTCTCTCTTTACTTTAGCTAGATTTCATCGAATAAAAGGCTCATTTCGATTCATTCTCATTTGTATGGTTTGGGTCGTCACAACATCACCAAGTTTCACTTCTATTTACCCGATTGAGTAATACAACCACTAAAATTTACACTCCCTAACTTAACACATCATAACCTCACTTGAGGAGAAAAAGAACTTGTTGGTTAGGTAGGACACCGGGGATAGGCATCCAAATAATTCCCCCTTTTCATGATCATCTGAGACAGTTTTTGTCCTTTGGATACCAAAATCCTCTAGTATTTGTTTACACGGTCATACACCGGTTTGTGGAGGGGTCTCCTGTTGTTTCAGGGGTTAAACCACCACGAGATCGAGAACCAGACGGACTCTTTGGAATATCGCACTCCACTTAGCCCTAATGCAACATCGATCATTGTCTTCCTTGTATTCTCCGGCCACCATACTGGTGATACAAGGGTGATAAGGCAGAAGCACCAAAAACCTCTTCCAACGTGTCATAAACGAGGTAACTTAGTGACTTTTCTACTAGGTCTCTTTTACCCAAGATCCCTTTCGGTAGAGGGATATCCTTCCATTATTGGTCTCTCATTTTGTATTGTTCGACTTGGATTTCATCACCTTGCAAAGGATACAACTTGTTGAGGTATCCAACTCTTAGTTAGGAGGTTTTTCTTGCTATTTCATCTTCTTAGAGGGTCATTTTTATTCTTAGTGATTTCTTGTTGGCATTCTAGCCACTTTTGTTTCCAGCTCGCTTACTATGACGCCGGTCTCAACATAGTTTTTAGAGTTTGCTTTTTGGCCTGTTAGCCTTACTTTTTCTAGCTCCCCTTTTGCACACTCGGTTGCATTAGGGTTTTTGAGTTCTTTGTTACGATACTGTCCCTGGAACTTGTATTCCTACCATTATGTCTAATCCATGGAGATCATAGAGAATACAGGGACGAAGCCCACCACCACCACCACAGACTTCTTGTCCACCTACATCACATACTCTTGCCCCTGCCGGATACGGTGTTGGCTGAGGGAATGTTCCACCGTTTATCTACACTACATCTTCAGTTCCGCCTGTAACTGTAACTCACAGCACAGTCTCAGAACCTCTTGCAGTTTCTGCAACCAGTAGTAACACACCTGAGATTTCGACTATCACTTCACCCACGGTTATTCCAGATATATCTGCCACATTGGACAACACTGCAGCACCTGAAGCTAGTACTGCACACCATACTAGACCGGAGGCTATCATCCTCTCAGATGTTAGCACCACCCTTCCAAAAAATACTTTCTATGATGTTCCGGAAGGATCTGTTGGAACCATCGAAGGATCTGACGAAGATGTGTCCGAGTTGATTGCAGTCCTGGACGAATACGTCGAAATTATCAAAGAAACCAAACTACCTAATACACCTTTTGAACCTGACTTTGACTTTATTACTTCCCAGGAGGAACCTCCACCTACCATCACTATGTCGTCAGCTGTTCACCAGGGTATTTTTTAAGGATTCTAATATTATACTTAAGTATAGTATTCTAGGCGATTATTTTGGATTGAAAAAAACATATATATAGATAGGTAGGCGATATTTAAATATGAAACATACAATTTACTACTGAAATTTGTAATTTTTGGCGAATATTATGATAAAAAAACATATTTTATGTAAATATAGGCGATATTAGAGCCTAAAAATGACCAAAAAGTGAATTTAGTTTTTGAAAAAACCCCCCAAAAATAGCCAATTGGCAAAACATTTCCCCTAAAAATTTCCCTGGTGTTCACCCTCAAGAAACTGGTTCTTCTAGCAATGTATCATTTACGGTATCCCTCCCCGATCTCCCTTCGGGACATGAAATCATGGCGTCGATCCAATCCAGTATGGTTAGTCTTTCTAACTCCCCTTTAGCGTCGGAGCAGTTTAAACGTGATACAGAGCAAATGCTCTCAACGGCTTCTAGATATCCCCCTGCTACCCATCCTCCTGACTACCAAGCTCCCAACGTTCCGTCTAGCATAGAGTTTCATCACTCCTATGCTAACAGCTCCGGACCTTCAGATGTTACTATACCTCATTTCTTTCTGGATCCCGAACACCCAGCTCGCACTTCAACCCCTTACAAGATACAAATCCGGGCCAAGCCCTCGATGGTCCTCCTACTTTTCAAGACCCTATGGACGTGACTCCTGATACCCCTCGGTTAACTTCCCCACATTTGTTACCATCAAGTATGTTTGACGTATCTTCCAGGGACACACCACTTATGAGGGATAACCCAGTATTCTCTCCGTCCCCGCTTGTAATGTATGGAAGACCCCCTCCACAAATCGACACCTTTGGCACCATTGGCCAATCGACACTATCTCACCTTTCCAGTGTCGGGAGAACATCAAGTCATATTGCTGGATCATCCATGTTGACCGGAGGTTCATATTTGGCCACCATCTACACCATTTCAAGAGGTGTACAACTGACTACTGGAACCACTAATCCCAACAACCAACCCCCTTCAGGCGGACCATCAACCCAACCTACAATAGGACAACCATTTCTTGGGAACGTTGCTCCTAGTCACCAACCTCCTCCCACCAGACCATCCAATCCTCCTGCTGGAGGGAAACCCATTGGTACCATTCAAAGCGGGGTGATTCAACCAACACCTCCATCCTTTCCATCGGCTCAACAAGGCCCTTTACTTGGAGGATTCCCACTCATTAACGCCCCCACTGGCACCATTCAACAACCCTCTCATCCAGTAGCATTTGCTCAGTTAGGCATGTATAATACACTTGGCAGCGGAAAACCTTATGTCAGTATTCCAACTGGACCTCATCTTCAACATCCCTCGTCAAGCATGCTTCCTTCTTGGGGATCTCGAATCCCACAGAGCGGGGGATACTCGTTGTTCGGAAACTGGAATCAAGTTGGGGGGAAACCTCTGGTTTCCCCCAACTTGAACTTTGATTTTCCCTACCCTTCAACCGCAACTACTCCATGGAACCCATCCCTTCAACCTACACCTCTTCATTAGGGTGGAACCCATATTCCATGGACGCCATTCTTGCAGCCACTCCCTAACCCTAGTATGGGAAATCCTCCACCCACTCAAGGTAGTGGTAACATTCCTGAGACCCAAAAAACCCAAGGAACCATACCCCAACAAGGAGCAGGAAACATTCCTTGGACACAACAACCCTAGGTTACGATACCCGCCATCCCCACTTAGCAGAATGTCCAACAACCGGTTACCACTGTGATTCCTAATCAGACAATAAATCCCATGACTTTGAACACACAGCCGGTTAACCAGATGGTCTACTACCCCCAGAACTTCCAGCAGTACCTTGCGGGAAACATGTATGGGTACAACACGCAACAATATGTTGTGCAAGGCCCCACAGGCATCCTTGCGCTGAACAACTACTACTCATACCCGCATCCCAATCGTCAACTTCCTTTCTTGACCACGCTATATTTACCTGATTTGTCGAGGCTCCTCAACGATCCTATATGGAATGAACCTCATTGGCCACCCATCCAAGCCAAACTCCCATCAGACATTCCTAAGTTCGATGCCAAGCCCGGGGAAGACCCTAAGAACCACGTGATGACCTTCCATCTTTGGTGTTCATCCAATTCATTAATGTATGACTCCATTCCGTTACGACTCTTCTAGCACACGCTTGTCGGTATGGAAGCAAAATGGTATATCGAGCTGCCTCAACACTCCTTTCACGATTTTAATACCTTGGCTATGAAGTTCCAGACTGTTGGAGCCAAGGCTGCAGCTATGGTAAAAGCTGCGAATTTTGAGGAAAAAGCACAAGTATGGAAGAGTGCTAAGTTTTGAATAAGCGCCAATTTTGGGGACAGAAGAAGACGGTGCGCAGTACGGTGCCAGATGGAGGAGCTCAGCACGGATCACGGACCGGGAATCGCGGAGCTCGCGCGCACGTCAGAAGGGAATGAAGGTAGCAAAGTGGAAAGCTCAGCTACCATAATCAATGAAGCAATGGAGTAGAGGGCTCAACTACCCTCATTTAAGGCTAAGTACAGAAGTTATGGTTGCTCGGATCAAGGAAGAGCAACGGACCAAAGCATTGAAGGCGAAGGACGAGGCATCCATACCCGTAAGCTGCGCCGGAATTCATGGAGCCTGCAGGAAGCGGCGACATGACTGCAAGCGGCGCCTACAGTACACCTAGCCATGTGCGTGGTTAGGGTTTTTGGGGACTACTACTGGGAAAGGCCCACAGTTTTGTAAAGGTGCGACCGCCATGGCCACCTATATATATGAATGATTGTAATGGGTAGATGTTAGTTAGTGAGATAGAGAGTCAGTCGGTGAGACAGATAGCTAACTAGTCAGTAAGCGGGTTAGCAGTGAAGCTAATCCTTGAGTTGCAGACAGTCCGAGACGACGTCTGAACTATTGTAATCTCTGGAGAGGAAGAGATTAGATCGAGAGAAGGGCTCCCAGCTGTGTGCGTGGAGTTTCCTGGAAAGATCTAAGGCTACAGCTGTGTGTGCAGCATATTGTATAAGTCTATCATTTTCTGGTTAATATAAGATACTCCCGTGGACGTGGTTTTCCCCGTGGGGGTGGACTTCATATTTCTCGCTATTATGATGTGGTGATAGAGATGATTACCTGTTTTAGCTTACTAATGGTAAATACAGAAATATTGCATTATCTTTATGAATGTGTCAAGTAAATCAGTAAAGCTTCCTTAAGAACTATAATCGTTAAGAGTAGAAGGTATTGGTAAGACGACGTCGCCGTTGCGATAGGAGAACCTGTTGCTGCGACGAGCTCGCAAGTGAAACTACGTATAGAATATCCGCGCAGAGGATAATTGGTCCTAGCGCAGGAGTGGAAGTACCGCGCAGTTCAGCCGCCGAGCGGGAGTTAGAGGGCTGTTGCGCTCATAAGTCTGAAGAGAGTTCAGACCGTCGCCTTAGAGGAATCGTCAAGAAGAGAGACAGTCTCCGCGTCGCCTAGGTTAAGGAAACCTGATTCCTTAGCCTCCCCATAGCCACTTCGGGTGAGACCTCGAGCTGTCGCATAGCTCGTTGCCGAGAGGGCCAGTGCGCCAAGGGGTTTTGTTGCTGCGCTTCATTAAAACCTGGGTCTGTCCAAAAAGCAGCCAACAAATGGTTCCGTTGCCGCGCGAATGAGACTTGTTATTTCAGCGACACGCGAGATTGAGGCGAAATCCAGAGAAAGAAGGGAGCCAACAAATGGTTCCGTTGCCGCGCGAATGAGACTTTTTATTTCAGCGACACGCGAGATTGAGGCGAAATCCAGAGAAAGAAGGGAGACAACAAATGGTTCCGTTGCCTTGTGACTTGTTACTGTGAGACTTGCTATTTTTCCGACGAAGATTGTTGCTGAAGCCAACAAATGGTTCCGTTGCTTTGAACCCTGTTGTTGAGCCAACAAATGGTTCTGTTGCCTTGAGACTTGCTCAGCTAACAAATGTGTTACTGGAATCCTACAACTACAGAAATTCAGGAGTGGTTCGATTTAAAGGCTAAAGAGTTCGCTGAACAAGAAAATAAAAGCTCTAGAATCCAGCCAGAAGAATGGTTGCAGAAGTATATCTATACTGACCTTCATGAAATTTTCTTTGTCACATTTGCACTTGAGTTACATGCTTGGATAGCCAAGTTAGCAGATACTAGACCCACTGTGTATATTGATCGACCAGTTGCTTGGACGACTGAGCTAGTCAGTATTCTGAAGCGGGTAGATAATTCTGTGTCCCGCGCAGTAGACTTTTGGTTGAATAGTCTGCTGGAAGGTTTCATCACTGAGTTTGCAGTGGATACAAGAAAGAGTTTCAGTGAAGCTGAGAGGAGTTTCTTTCAAGCACATAGAGGTAAGTTCCTGAATTCTTTGAACTTATCGATTAAAATGCTTCTGTATGAAAAAGCAAAACTATGTATAGCTTCAGATGAATAGCACAGACAAGTAATGTCCGTAGACTCTGATAGTGACCCTGAAGTTATTGGTTGCACTCGTAGTGGAAAACGGTATAAAGTAGGCCTTGACCAACATTCTTTTGAGTCAAGCCCAGAAGACAGTCAAGTTCCTAGAGAACGCCACATAGAAAGACAAGGGAACGTTCATATCCCTTACCACCCTTTTACACCGCAGAAGCCAGACGAAGCTCAGTATAATCCCGCAGAAACACCTTCTAGTAGCCCACACGGTACTTCTAGTACCTCGGTACCACCTTTGTTCGACCAGTCCAGAAGAACTGCTACAGCACCTACACCTCAACCTAGCACAAGAAAGATGGGTGATGACATGAAACTACCAACTTTTAGAGGGACAGGGATAGAAGACCCTGAGCAACACTGGTTCCTATGTGAAGCCATTTGGACAATTAAGCAAATTAATGATGATGATGTTAAACTGGTTCAGTTAGCAACCACACTAAGAGACATAGCCTTAACTTGGTTCATGAAATACTCAGCAGCACAGAATAGAACGCTTGCTGAGGTAAGAAATGCAATGATTAGAGAATTCAAGAAACCTAAATCAAAATCACAGTGTATAATAGAGCTCAAAGACATCAAGCAGTTACCCACAGAGTCAGTATGGGACTTTGACCAAAAGTTCAAAGCCTTGATAGATCAAGTAAGCTTTGAGTTTGCACCACAACAACATAAGGAATGGTTCATTGCTGCGTTGATTCCACACATTAGACTTCCTCTTATGCAACAGAATCTCACTACTCAGGAACAAGTTCTAGAGATGGCTATGAAACTAGAAGCTTCACCAATTGCTGGAACAAGCAACGATGTTGCGCAGTTGCAGAACCAGTTAGCAAACTTAACCCTGCAAGTGCATGATATTAAGAAAGGAAAGGATGTTAAGGAAGACATATGGTGTACAAAATGTAAAGCACAAGGTCATTCAAAGGACCACTGTCCTGTTTTCATAGAGTATATTGCAACTGGAGCACCTAATCCTTTACCACAGCCACAAGGGCCTTGGTGTGAAATCTGTAGAACTAGAGGTCATAGACCTCAAGAATGTCACTTACTTCAGAAATATGTACAAACTCCAAATAACCTATATTGTAACTTCTGTAAATCAGTAGGCCACGATGAAAACAATTGCAGAGCATACGACCTTATGATGGAAAGGAAACATGATGTTTATAGAGTACAGTCAGAAGCACAAGGACCCGTAGCAGGTCCACAGTATGACCAAACTCGCGACAGCCGAACAGGAAATTACAGAGGCCGTAGACGCACAACAAATTTTGGCCGCGGAAGAGGCCAGATCACTTGTTATAATTGTGGAGCGCAAGGTCATTTTGCAAGAGATTGCCAAAACCCTACAACCCTTTGCAGATATTGTAAATATTATGATCATATCATTGAAGAATGTCCTCAATTGATAACTAAAATGCAAGCAAAGATGCCACAGGTCAACCAGAATATTCAATTGATTGGAGCAGAAAAAAGGGAACCAGACCATTCAGTTAACATTGTGACGCGCAGTGGAACAACCACTGGTGCGCCAGAGTCGGGAACTGGAAAGCAAGTGACGCAATGGGTGCGCCGCGCTAATATTAAACCAACCCCACTTAATCTGCAGAAGCAAAAAGAAGCATTCAAGCAAGCCCAAGAGTATTTATCAGATCCCAGAGCTTCAAGTTCTGTCGCAACTCCGCATAATGACATTAGATCGCAAGTCCTAAGACAAGACAACCTGGTACAGGAACAGGCCACTACATCCGGAAGGCCCGATGAAGAAGATGCACTAGGTACTGTCCATAATTTTCTAAGGAACTGCTTAAAGTTGTTACGCAATGAAAAAGCAACTATGGAAATTCAACACCTATTGGATAAATGTCAACAATCTGCTTCGACCAACACGCCGCAGCGTGCTGTTCACCAGATTGGGAGTCACATTAGAACTGGAAAAGAGATGAGGCTCACAGCGCAGATTGGAGCATTTGAGATGGATGAAGTCATTTTAGATTTGGGCTCAGAAGTTAATGTTCTCACCATGCAGACATGGGAACAGATGGGAAGTCCTCAACTTACAAGATCCCCTATCCAGCTAAGACTCGCGAACCAGCAACGAGTCTCTCCATTGGGCAGATTACCCAATGTACCTATTGATATTGAGGGAGTAAGAAGTTCTGCAAACTTTGAAGTAATCAAAATCTTGGATGATAGTAGACCTTACCCAGCACTTTTAGGTATAGACTGGGCATTTGATAATTTAGCTGTCATTAACTTGAAGAAAAGACAGATGACCTTCGAGGACGACCAGATTAGGGTCATTGCACCGCTTGATCCTATTCAAGGACCAAGGTATATAGAACCCATCCGGGCAGAAGAAGAAGCGCGCCACATGGAAAGTTTGTATCAGATGACTGCTAGTCAGAGTGACTATGTCAATCCCACAGCAGATGGCCATATCAGCTGGCGATGCGATAGTTCGTGCACATCAGACTCAGATGCAGGATTGGAAAACTGGCAGAATCGCTTACATGAGGTTTCTACAAGACGTTGCGCCATGATGACTAAATCCATTCGATGGATTGGCACAGAATTGACTGACACTCCAATTTTTGATGGTTTAACTAACGTAAGTGAATTCCTACAGGCATATGAACAACAACTTCCAGAACAGCAGCGCATACAGGCATTAGATGTATCACTGCGCGCTACACCAGCAAGATGGTGGGGTGCGCATAAAGCGAATATTCACACATGGCAAGACTGTCGCAGATTGATACTGCGCAGATTCCAGGACACCACAGCAGAAGTGTCGCGCAAATACGAGGGACAGAGTGACCGCAGGTCACACATCGAAGCATGCATTTAGCAATGGTCAGATATTCCGGGTGATGAGTGGGTTCACCTATTCATCCACACATTGGACACAGTTCCAAGGAACTGGTACACTGAAACAGAATTGCGCAGAGGCACTCTTACTTGGCCTCTAATGATAGAAAGTTTTCAACTTACCTTCAGTTTTGAGTCAGAGCACCCGAGTATTGATCAGGATCTGAAGTGTATTAAAAAGAAGGTATTTGAACCATGTCTATTACCAGAATATTCCCAAGCAGATTGGGCTGTTCAGATAGAACATGCCCTGGAATGCTATAATTTCACCACTGGAGAAGAGGAGGATGATCCTCGCAACATCAATATCCCAGAATCAGAAGTGACGCGCAATGTTGAAGGTCCTCAGCTTGATATCCCTGCCATTACAGAACACATCAAGCTCAAAAAGGTTAACATTGGTACAGAAGCCGAACCCAAGTTTGCTTCTATAGGAGACTATTGGGATGATGAAACTGTTGGGCATATTTCAGATTTATTACGTGACTACCAGGATATCTTTCCTACCAAATTCACAGAAATGAAAGGCATCCTAGGAGACTTAGGAGTGATGCGCATACCTCTGAAACCAGATGCCAAGCCAGTAAAGCAGCGCCCATACAGGTTGAATCCGCGCTATAAAGAAAAATTCAAAGAAGAAATTGACAAGATGCTCACAGCAGGTATTATTGAGCCAGTAGAAGAAAGCGATTGGATTAGTCCTATGGTTGTGCAAGAGAAGAAGACAAAAGGTGAAATAAGAATTTGCGTGGACCTGCGCAAACTCAATGACGCATCAGCGCATGATCCATTTCCTACGCCCTTTACAGATGAAGTGCTTGATAATGTTGGAGGACAAGAGGCTTACTCCTTCACTGATGGATTTTCGGGATACCATCAGATCAGAATTCATCCAGACGACCGCCATAAGACTACTTTTGCGACTGAATGGGGCTCATTCCAGTACACGGTAATGCCGTTTGGTCTTAAAAACGCTCCCGCTATCTTCTCTAGAGTCGTTGTTGCTGTTTTTAAAGAATTCATCCATAAGTTCTTAGAAGTCTATTTTGATGATTGGACTGTATTTGGCTTATTAAAGAACCATATAGCAAACCTGCGAATGATGTTAGAAAAATGTAGACAGCACCAGATTTCCCTTAACTTGAAAAAATGTATCTTCTGTGCTCCTTTTGGTATTTTGTTGGGTCATATTGTATGCAGACAAAGACTCCTGATGGATCCTGCGAAGGTTGCCATCATTGCTAATTTACCGGCGCCCAACTCAGTCAAGCAATTGCGCACTACATTGGGACATACTGGATACTACAGAAAATTTATCAAAGGTTATGCAAAGATCACAGCACCTATGGAAAGACTGCTGAAAAAGGATTCGAAATTCCAATGGACAGAAGAATGCCAACAGAGCTTGGACACACTTAAAGACAAGATGATCACTGCGCCAATTCTAGTTTTCCCAGACTGGAATAAACCCTTTCATGTTCATGTCGATGCTTCTTCCATAGCATTGGGGATCGTACTTACACAACCAGGAAAAGGAGGTATCGATCACCCCATTGCTTACTCTAGCCGAAAGTTGTCCACAGCAGATAAAAACTACACTACTACAGAGAGAGAAGGACTAGCTATGGAGTACGCCCTACAGAAGTTCAGACATTACTTACTGGGCGCACATTTTAAAATGTATACTGACCATTCTGCTTTGAAATACTTGGTCAATAAGCCAGTGTTAGGGGGAAGAATTTGCAGATGGTTACTGCTTTTTCAAGAATATGATTTTCAGGTTATTGTAAAGCCAGGTAGATTGAATGCAGGACCTGACCACTTATCTAGGATCGAGTCAGGAGAGGAACCTACAAGTCTAGAGGACAATCTTCCTGACGCGCAGTTGTTCTCTATTTAAGCAGCAGATGAATATTATTCTGATATCCTTGAGTTTCTCATTACTAGACAAGCGCCAGTTGAGTTTACAGTCCAGCAGAAGAAACAACTTGTCGTCAAAGCCGCAGACTTCACTTTGATAGCAGGCCAGCTTTATAAGTTGGGCCCCGATGAAGTCTTGCGCAGATGTATCCTACCGCATGAAAAAAAACTCTATCATCGCAGAAGCGCACTCAGGCACCGCAGGAGGCCATTTCGCAGGAAAGCCGACTGCTCAGAAGATCTTAGCTGCAGGACTTTGGTGGCCGACATTGCATAAAGATACCAAGGAATTCTGCAAATGTTGCGATGTGTGCCAGCGAACAGGAAAACCTTCAAGAAGAGATGAAATGTCGCTAAGACCTCAGATAACACTACGCGCTTTTGATAAATGGGCCATTGATTTTGTAGGTCCTATCAACCCACCAGGAAAAAGAACCGGCGCAAGATACATCATCACAGCTACTGAATACCTCACCAGATGGGCTGAGGCTAAGCCAGTTAAGAACTGCGACGCTGCCACGGCCGCGCAGTTCATTTTTGAGAATATTATTACTAGATTTGGATGTCCACTAATTCTAATGAGTGATCAGGGTACACATTTCCTCAATGAGACTATAGAAGCCCTTACTGAAGAATTCCAAATTAGTCACCATAAGAGCACACCCTACCATCCTCAAGCTAATGGTACGGTGGAGGCATTCAATAAAATTCTTGAGAATGCCCTGACGAAGATCTGTAATCAACAAAGAGATGATTGGGACCTTAGAGTCACAGCTGTATTATGGGCTTACAGAACTACCTGCAAGAAATTAACAGGCCACACACCTTTCAGTTTGGTGTATGGACAAGAAGCAGTTATGCCTATGGAATACATTATTCCCAGTCTCAGAATTGCGCAAATTACAGAAATGACAGATCCTGATACTATGAGCGCAAGACTCTCACAACTGCTTGCCTTAGAAGAAGACAGACTCTTAGCCGGATTCCATCAATAGGTACAGAAGGCAAGACAGAAAGCTTGGCATGACAGGCATATTAAGAATAAAGTCTTTCAGAAACGAGACTTGGTACTCCTCTATGACAGTAAATTTACCAAGTTTCCAGGAAAGTTTCATGCACATTGGTTAGTCCCTTTTCAGGTGATGAAGATAACTCAAGGAGGAGCAGTTCAGCTTGCGAAGCTGAATGGAGAATTGCTACCTACCATGATCAATGGGAGTCGGCTTAAGCTTTACCGCGACGGCCACTCCGCCCTGTCGACTTAAATAGCTGCTCAAAGGAATGCAGATGCCCAGTGTAGTTAAAAGAGGCATCGCATCCAGTCTACACGGAAGTCGCGAGACCCTCAGTCTCTGGCTTCCCGCGCAGTTCCATGAAACATCCACGCATGTCTATAAAGTTTGGATGGAGCGAACCTAATTGCGCTCTTGCGAAGTTTTCCGGATGGTCAAGCCATCGCTCTTGTGAAGTTCCATGTGATAATTTGCCGCTTGAAAAAGTTTTGTTGTAGACCCCTATAGGCACAGTTTCCTAAGTCGAAATGACCCGCCGAAAAATTTGAATTACCGCAGTTATGTAGCCGCGTCTGAATAAATGAAGGATAAACCCGCCATTTATGTGTAGCCGCTCTGACAGATTCGGCTTGATCTCCATAAGATTTGCATTTAAACCATGTGATGGAAAGTTTTAGCTTCTCTCGGAAGCCTGTCAGAGCCCATCCATCACAGTAAATGCACCAGAGAGGCGAAGGGAATAGAAGGGTTGTCAACTCATGCATAGCCGCCTACAGCTAGTAGCCCCACTTGCCCGTATTTACTCTCACCTTAGCTATAAATACCCAACACTTGTATAATTTCCGGTTACTTTTCTCGAGCTGCATAGTCTTGTGTCAATCTAAGCCATTGTTTTCAGAGCCGAGTCGTGCAGAGTGCTTCCTTTGTTGTCAGTGTTCATATCCCACGCTGTTCCGCGGTTTCTGTCTAAGTTCTTGTTACCTATACCCGTTCACGACGGAGAACCTGTCGACTGAAGAAGTCGTTCCTCAATTCCTGCGCCGAGGCCTAGATTTCAGCATGACTACTCCCGTGACTGCTTCGACTTATGTACATCCTGGTTATCAGGATCCCAGACAATCTCCGGCCACACGAGCATCTCAGCCACATCCAGAAGAGCCCATTCCAGAGCCGCTGGCCACTATGGTGAATTATATTCCGCCGCGACCAGACGATGCACCAGAGGTGCATATTCCGAAGAATGCAAAGTATCCGCTTCCGTTACCTCGACTACCGGTTGCCATGCGAATAGAAGGGTCCCTGCTCGGACACCTTCCACTGGTCAAGTTCTCTGATTTCAACCTGGGAGACTATAAGACATATCCTCAGTTCCAGCTAGACCGATATCTGACGGTAGTGCATAATCCTACCAGAAAGGTTGACGAATTCATCCCAAAGGGATTTCCAGCAAATCTGGAGCGCCCTGGACTCCTGAACCTGTTAAAGCTACCGCATTTTGGGCGTAGCAATGAAGTGAACGCAGTTGTTAAAACACTGTTATCCTGCGCTCATGGAGGTTACCTTTGGCTCGGGAGGCCAATCGATTTAAATGTCGATTTGATTCATCGCATTACTGGCCTGTCTAAGGTTGGTAAGGATCCCAATATCCATTTCATGGGGAAGGAGAAGGATAGAAAACTGGCTGCAAAGCTGGTCCAGAAATACAACCTTACAAGAGGAGGTCGGGCTTATGACCTCACAATAGTAGAAGACGAAGCACTCAGATTTACAGGAAGTCTGCTCGCAGGCAGACTTCTCACGAAGTGCAGACCGAAGGAAGTTACTGGAGCTGTCGTGGAACTTGCCATCGAAGCTGCGGAGGGAGAGTAGTACAACTGGTGCCTCTTCCTCCTCAATTCTTTTTTGGAAGACTGCCGGAACGTCCAAGATAACCCCGGTCAGTCGTTCCATTTTTCTTGGCTTTTAATTTTATGTGCTCTCGTCGGGTGGAAGGAGCCCCTAAACACTCAGTTCCTTTCGCGCCGCGCAGGAGAACCTGCTGGAATTCGCTATGTAAACCTTTGGGAATCTCCTAATCCCGCGAAGCGCAAGATGAATCGCGCTTTATTTTGTGAGTACTATTATCTCCTCAGAGATACCATTCAGGAAATGCCAAGGCTGAGTGAGGAGACAGCGACGCTATATGAAGGAAAGTTGGCCTTTACTGCCGACTTACATCAACTTTACCTCCGTCCCTGCGGCATTGAAGAGAAATGGGCCGTAGGTATTTACAGGATGACCACCGAAGATGTCGAAGAAACTATCAAGTCTTGGTCAGACGAATGGAGAGAAGCCGCCGACATCGCAGCCGCGATGCCACCCGCCACTGCGCACGAGAAAGATAAGGGCAAGGAAGCCCCTGAGCAAAGAAGTGATGAAGGCTCGACAGAGCCGGCAACCAAGAAACAAAAGGTGTCGCATCCCTCTGAGGCCATTCCCTCGGGGATCGACCAGTATCTGAAAGAGCAATTTTGCGAGCTGCGCAACACGCACGCTCACATCAGAAGTGCTCTAGATCTGCAGTTTGTGGAAATAAAAGGTCTCACAGGAAGGATTGCGCAGACTCATGCGCCAGCATCTACTTCGCAGGCGCCACAAGAAATTCCAAGTACTGAGCGAGTTGAAGAACTCATAGAAAGGCATACTGTCGTGCATATTCCTCCTACGAGCATGACACTTCCGGATCCTCTAGCTGCACTACAGGTAAGCGCCGTTGGGCCCGTTGAAATAAATTTGTCTCTAATTCCTATAGAGACTCTACAGCTAGTGCACGAGAAAGGTTCTCTTGAGTTGAGAGCTAGAGAGCTCTCTACATTCGAGGAAAATCAACGACTGCAATCGTAAGAGATAGAGCTGAAGGAAACCCATAGGAATATCTCCGAGAAACTCGCACTTTATGAGGCGCAAGACATCGGCATCAGAAACCCCGTGGATGAGATTGCCCAGGAGTTGCCGGCTTGCGAGATTCAACCAGACCTCCCTCTGGTTGAGAAAGTTCAAATTATTGGAGGAAGGGTGAAAACCCTGGAGCATGAAATAGTTGCTATGGCTGAGGGCCATAGAACACAAATCGTGGAGCTAGAAGCCCGTGTTGCCGTGCAGTTTACAGATGATGCGCAGGTACAATTTGAAGCGTTGAGCAGAGCTTCCACACAGATGAAAGACAGAATACAGGAAGTTGAGAACCTGATGAGCCAAGCTATGGAAGCTTGGACGGAGCTTGAGAAGCTCCCCTTTAAAGTTGGTCTTTTGGAACAGGTGCAAGCCGCAGAACAGTCCCTAACTATTCTGACTGAAGAAGCTAAGGCCTTAACAGGCTTACCAAAAATGAAGAAAATGAGTGAAGTGCGCAGAATGCAACAGCAACTGCACAAGCTCAGAACTGAAGATGAGAAGCTCACCAACAGCATTCAGCCATTTATGGATGAGTATGCTGATATCGTTGGTCAATTCGAGGCAAAAATCAAAGAAATTGTTGAATCTCAAGAGGTGATTGATGCCATCACTAAAGAAGAAGCCACTGCAGAAACGGTGCAGACTGCTGTGGAATGTGTCGATGAATTGGACCATGATATTGCGCAGTGGAAGAAAGCATTCGCGCAGATCCAAGCAAAAGCAGATGCGCAAGTAAAGCGACCACACGCTAGTGCGAGTGGCTCGAGGGCGAGCCACAAGTAAGTGTTAGGGGCCTGTTGGAGCCAAGGCCGCAGCTATGGTAAAAGCTGCGAATTTTGAGGAAAAAGCACAAATATGGAAGAGTGCTAAGTTTTGAATAAGCGCCAATTTTGGGGACAGAAGAAGACGGTGCGCAGTACGGTGCCAGATGGAGGAGCTCAGCGCGGATCACGGACCGGGAATCGCGGAGCTCGCGCGCACGTCAGAAGGGAATGAAGGTAGCAGAGTGGAAAGCTCAGCTACCATAATCAATGAAGCAATGGAGTAGAGGGCTCAGCTACCCTCATTTAAGGCTAAGTACAGAAGTTATGGTTGCTCGGATCAAGGAAGAGCAACGGACCAAAGCATTGAAGGCGAAGGACGAGGCATCCATACCCGTAAGCTACGCCGGAATTCATGGAGCCTGCAGGAAGCGGCGACATGACTGCAAGCGGTGCCTACAGTACACCTAGCCATGTGCGTGGTTAGGGTTTTTGGGGACTACTGCTGGGAAAGGCCCACAGTTTTGTAAAGGTGCGACCGCCATGGCCACCTATATATATGAATAATTGTAATGGGTAGATGTTAGTTAGTGATATAGAGAGTCAGTCAGTGAGACAGATAGCTAACTAGTCAGTAAGCGGGTTAGCAGTGAAGCTAATCCTTGAGTTGCAGACAGTCCGAGACGACGTCTGAACTATTTTAATCTCTGGAGAGGAAGAGATTAGATCGAGAGAAGGGCTCCCAGCTGTGTGCGTGGAGTTTCCCGGAAAGATCTAAGGCTGCAGCTGTGTGCGCAGCATATTGTATAAGTCTATCATTTTCTGGTTAATATAAGATACTCCCGTGGACGTGGTTTTCCCCGTGGGGGTGGACTTCATATTTCTCGCTATTATGATGTTGTGATAGAGATGATTACCTGTTTTATCTTACTAACGGTAAATACAAAAATATTGCATTCTCTTTATGAATGTGTCGAGTAAATCAGTAAAGCTTCCTTAAGAACTATAATCGTTAAGAGTAGAAGGTATTGGTAAGACGACGTCGCCGTTGCGATAGGAGAACCTGTTGCTGCGACGAGCTCGCAAGTGAAACTACGTATAGAATATCCGCGCAGAGGATAATTGGTCCTAGCGCAGGAGTGGAAGTACCACGCAGTCCAGCCGCCGAGCGGGAGTTAGAGGGCTGTTGTGCTCATAAGTCTGAAGAGAGTTCAGACCGTCGCCTTAGAGGAATCGTCAAGAAGAGAGACAGTCTCCGCGTCGCCTAGGTTAAGGAAACCTGATTCCTTAGCCTCCCCATAGCCACTTCGGGTGAGACCTCGAGCTGTCACGTAGCTCGTTGCCGAGAGGGCCAGTGCGCCAAGGGGTTTTGTTGCTGCGCTTCATTAAAACCCGGGTCTGTCCAAAAAGCAGCCAACACAGACTCATTTCCAGCTCCCAATCCGGTATGAGACTGGAACAAAACATTTAACCTCACTACGTCAAACCACTTCTATGCATATATCGGACGATATCCATGAGTGGCGTCGATGCCGTAGGTTAATCAAGGCACCCATTCTGGACCAATTACTCGTTGATTGGTTCACGAAATCATTTCTGCCTCCCATCGCCAGGGATATTTCCATGCGCGGGCTGGTCATAAAGGAACAAGCCATTTGTTCTTCTCAGTACATGGATTTGGTATATACCCAATCTGGAACTCTACACGAGCTCCATCCCCATGCCACCCACATTAATACTAAACCAACTAAGCCTACCACTGAACCCCCTATCGACAACATTGTCAGTTCAGTCAAGGCCCAGCCTGCTACTAAATCGATGGGGCAGCAAGCTCCTGCGTCCCCTGCTCCACCCCAGGATGCTCCTAAAGCTTCTACTTCTCCTGCTCTCTCCTCCGAGGTGAACGCAGTTCAATCTACGTCACAACCATCCGGAGGAAAGAAGAAGAACAATCGTGGAAAATCCAAGCAAACTTTTAACCAGTAGGAGAACCCCAAGCCACAACCTACCCACGATGACCCCAAACCATGTCGGAAAGCAAAGTTCCCCTGCCTCATTTTCCAAGAGGATCACTATACACGTGACTGTCCCTACAAGGATGAAGTCAATAAATTTTTCAAAGGATCCTCCCACCCGTTAGTGTTAACTGATCCTTTCCTTCAACAACAATAGCAGATGGTTGCCCATGATCCCCCGCAAGGGGGAAATCTGAACAACCCACCTCGCATAGAGACATCCACAAATCATGAAATCGTGATGACGAGTA
This sequence comes from Larix kaempferi, assembly GCA_027924585.1. Taxonomy (NCBI): domain Eukaryota; kingdom Viridiplantae; phylum Streptophyta; class Pinopsida; order Pinales; family Pinaceae; genus Larix; species Larix kaempferi. Next base: position 12,813,360 of record BSBM01000158.1, on the reverse strand, counting down.
ATGAAGAGATTCACATAACCACTCATTCGAAGACGTACAATAACCCCCCAAGTTCAAGCAAACAACCAGAGACAACCAAGGGCAAGTATCCTGTTGAAGATCCTCCTCTCATACCACCCCCCAACGATCATCTCCATATCGAGCTACCACCTAAAGACACAGTGCTACGTCCACCCAAAGGAGACATTCAATCCTAATGCGCGAGCTGCCCAAAATTACAACATTGTTGAGGACTTAGCTCAAGCACCATGCGCCATGTCAACCCTCGAGGTTCTCCAACACTGCCCTACACAGCGCAGAACCTTAATTTCAGCACTGGGGGTAGTAGACCTGGATACTTCAAACACCATCATGTTTAACTTGGAGTATGTCAAACCTCGGCTTTCCCATCAGTTAGCCTTCCAGGTTCATACAAAAATCCATGGAAAGAGCATCCATCACACTGTCTTAGACGAGGGTGCTTCCACATCGATTATGTCTTTGAATTGTTGGAGATCCTTAGGCTCACCCGAAGTCACAACTTCTCCTACTACTCTTAGAGCATTTGACAGACATGGTTTTCAGCCCTACGGACTCATTCTTGCGATTGGTGTTGAACTAGGGGGGAAAACAGTATCTATACACATCGAAGTCGTAGATGCGCCATTAGATTACAATCTTCTACTTGGCCGGAATTGGTTCTATGCCATGACTGCCATACAATCTACCGTCTTTCGACTCATACAATTTCCTCATGAAGGGAAGATTGTCACCATAGACCAGTTAGATTACTGTATCCCAGACTCTCATTCGAACTCCGCCAACACTGTCCCATTATTGGATCAGCCCCGGTACCATTTCCAAGACGTTGGCGTTGGTCTTATGAAGGATTCCTCCCTTATCGGAGTTTTCCGAGAGCTTGGATCCCCCGTACAGCCCTTCAACATGATATCATCAAATATCACCCCATTCAATGATTCTTGGGTGATACCGAATCCTACCGAGATTGAAAACTACGGCAAATCCATGCGGTTAAACAGGAACCTCGCAATGTATGGGGCAATCCAGTCATCCACCAATTGGTTCGATCCTACAACCCATCACACAGTGTCACAGCTCTTGTCTGAGGCTATTTCATCCCCATCACTTATCAATCCTCTCACATTGATTTTTCCTACAGACGAATCAATCATGGAGGTTATGTGCGGTGATGAACCACCCTGGGGAGATTTCCATCATGGGTCTTCTTTTCCCACTATCCAGGCGGTTGAGCTAGATACTAAACCCAACACTTCACTTGGAATGGTTCAAATCAAGTTTCCCACTTCATTCGATGAAATATTTTCCGAAGAAAACTTGGCCAGTCTCATGGTGACCACTACCATCGACATTTCAATTAAGCCTAGTGTCGTGGAAAACATTCATATTGGCAAGACATGTACTCCCACCGAAATGGAGTTCTACGCTGCCTACTTTAAAACATTTTGTGATGTTTTTTCTTGGATTTATGAAGAGATGCCAGGAATAGATCCTTCCATCGTGGTCCACGAGATTCCAACCTTTCCTGGCGCCCGACCAGTTGGGCAGAAACTCCGACCCATCCACCCCCATAAGGAAGCCGCTATCAAAGTCGAAGTCAAAAACATTTTGCGTGCTAGTTTTATCTATCCTGTCCTGCTGACAAAATGGGTATCTAATACCGTTCCCCTAGCCAAGAAATAGGGTACGATTAGAGTGTGCGTCGATTACCGTGACTTGAACAAAGCTTGTCAAAGGACAACTACCCAACTCCGTTCATCGACCAGATCATCAATAACTGCGTCGGGAGTGTCATATTTTCATTTATGGATGGCGTTTCCGACTATAATCAGATCGAGATACTCCCAGCGGACCAGCAAAAAATAGCCTTTATCTGCCCATGGGGAATCTTTGCATATCGAAAGTTACCTTTTGGCCTAAAATATGCCGGGGCAACTTTCCAACGGGCGATGTCGTACTCATTTCACGATATCAAACATATTGCAAAACCATATCTTGATGACCTTCCCGCCCATTCTCAAACTCGGGAAGATCATCCTGATCACTTAGGCATCATCTTTGCAAGGTGTCGTCGCTACAACATTTGTTTGAACCCGCATAAATGCATTTTTTGCGTTGAAGCCGAAAAACTTTTGGGATTCATAATCTCCAAAGACAGTATACGATTGGACCCAGCGAAGTTAGAAGCTATTTTAGCCCTGCCTTCCCCCACGAACATACCAGAACTTCAAATTTTGCAAGGGCACGCAAACTTTCTACGCCGTTTCATATGCAATTTTACCGAGATAACAAAAGGATACATGAGGCTTCTAAAGAAGAACATCCCCTTCTTTTGGGAAAACGAAGCCCAATGCTCCTTTAATAATCTAAAGGCGGCCTTAACTAAAGATCCTATGATTCAACCCCCCAATTACACATGGGATTATATTCTATATCTCGTAGCTTCGACTTCCACCATTGGCATGGTTTTAGTCCACGAAGACACCAACGACATAGAACATGTAGTAGATTATCTTAGTAAGAGTCTTCTTGACTCTGGAACCTGTTACTCACATGTTGAAAAACTGGCTCTGGCTACAGTTTTCGTTGTCCAGAAGTTCTACCACTACATTTTGCTCCGCCAGACCACTGTCATATCATATTTCAATCCAATGTACTACATCTTCACACGTCAAGTGCTTGGGGGCAAATATTCCCATTGGATTGTTATCCTACAAGAGTTTGACTTGGACTTCGCCAAAGCCAAATCTAATAATTTTTTGTTCTTTGAAGAGTTGATTTGTAATTTGCCCTGTGCTACTGAGCAACCTGAGCCCATCGATTCTCTTCCCGATGAATCGTTGTTCCTCATCAACACGTCCGACCCATGGTATGGGGATATTCTACTATATCTCCAAACCCAACTTTTTTTCCCAGACCTCAATCGCGATGAACGTCGACCTATTCTACTACTTTATAATTAACGATACCTTTACCGTCGTGGTGTTGATACCGTTCTTTGACGTTGTTTAACTTTAGACGAGGCTAAACATGTTCTTAATGACTGCCACACTTGAGCATTTGGTGGTCATATCTCTGGGATGGCTACGGCCCAAAAGATACTATGAGCAGGATATTTATGGCCCTCGATTTTCAAGGACTGCATTTAAACGGTCAAGAAATGTCCACCCTGCCAATTCTTCCACAATAAGACATGCTCGCATCCCACTCCACTTCATCCTGTAGTTGTCGTCGGCCCCTTTTCCAAATGGGGTATCGATTTCATGCACTATAAGCCCACTTCAGCCGAGGGGCATAGCTATGTCATAGTAGCTATAGATTATTTCACAAAATGGGCTGAAGCAATGCCTACTTATGCTGAAGACGGAAAAACAGCAACACAGTTCATATTGAACCATATCATAGCTAGGTTTGGAGTCCCACAATCCATCGTGATCGATCGTGGATCCCACTTCAGGAACCATATGATTGAAGAACTAAGTGCCAAGTTGGGTTTTCATCATGAAAACTCAGCCCCATACTACCCACAGGCCAATGGCCAAGTCGAAGCCATCAACAAGGTTTTGAAACGCATGATTCAATGCATTGTGGGTACCCATAAGTCTAATTGGCACTCCGCTCTCTTTTCGACATTATGGGCATACCAAACCTCAGTGAAAAGTGCTACCAGGTTCACAGCATTCCAACTGGTGTATGGCTTGGAAGCCATTTTACCGATTGAATGTGAAATCCCGTCACTCAAGATAGCCATGGAGCTACTTCCCAATACCACCTCCAAAGAGGAATGGTTTCTATACCTAGCCGAGCTAGATGAAACCCGTTGAGGCGCTGCTTTAGCCAATGAGGCCCATAAAAAACGCGTCAAAGCATAGTATGACAAATCCGTTCAACCTCGTGTTTTCAACGAAGGTGACCTCGTACTCACATATGACCAGATGCATGACAAACTTGGAAAAGGAAAGCTCGAGTCTATGTGGTACGGCCCCTTCGTTGTAAAACATGTATTGGAGAAAGGAGCCTACAAACTCGTCAACTGTGACGGCACACTGTTGGCATGGCGCCGCAACGGGTTGTACCTAAAACACTTCTACGCGTAGGTTTATCCTGCACGAGATATTTTTGTACATAATGTACTTAGTTTGTTTTCATTTTATTCTTTTGTGTGTGTATGCATGGATCTTATCTCATGTATCCCTATTTACCTTGACTTATGATCCTATGCGTAGATGTCTGCCTACTACGGATTCGCTGACAGTGCAAGCCAACACACCCGGAATCTCGCTTCCGCAGCATGGGTAATTTATTCTCCTACCGACAAGTTAGTATCTTCAGGAGCCACTTGCTTGGGCCCCGCGACCAACAATATTGCAGAGTACCACGCAATAATTGGACTCTTAACTGAGGTTGCTTCCCTTGGAATCGACTCCTTGTCAGTCTTTCTAGACTCCCAACTCGTGGTATCCCATTTGAATCGTATCTATGTTGGCCGCGATCCTATTTTGCTTCACTTATTTTGAAGGGTACGCCTCTTGGAACGATCTTTTGATTATATTTCATATCAACATATACCAAGACAATTCAATTTTGTAGTTGACTCATTAGCTAACTACATTTTGGATTGGCATCTGGCCCATACATAAAAGATGCATCATAAAATAAACAGGCCAGTCATTGTAAATAGATAAATCACAGAAGTAGATCCATATGTATATATCATCACATATAAAAGTGTTTTTCTGAATACATAAAGTTTGTGTTTAAAAGACCAAATTTGGGATCCAATCCCATACAAAAGTTGGCTCTTGATCCGACATATCGTGTACATGCTGCAAATAGATAAAATACTAATGTCTAAGGAGATCTAGGAGATCTCTCACGAGCCTCCTCAGATTCTTCACGCCAGTGAAGGTAGAAAACTATATCCCTAGCCACCCTACAGAGGATTAGGCCTATACGTCTAGGCACGTCCACTGTATGCTGCTGAAGATGGAGAGGAACATTATCCATCCTCATAGCTGGGACACCGAAAGTCAAACCCTACAGGTTCTTCTCTATGCCATGGACCCCTCCTAATCTTTTGCTTCCTCTTCCTCTTCTTCCTCCTCCGAAGCAACCCGGTACTTGACCTCGCCTCGGCGTAATGATGAGTATCCTACGGGTCTCCTTGGTCCACGATCTGTGACATGCACATGTACATACATTAGGTCCTTTCACACATTCCAAAAAAAACTAAAAATTACATATTCCAAAAAATTGAGAATACATTGGTGAAGGTCATACCTGATAGATCCCAATCCTCATCATCGGGTAATTCCAAGTCAATATCCTCGCGGAAGTCCACCCCTGCATAGGGGTAGTCCTCGATCATCACAATCTGCTCCTCGAGCCATGAGAAGAAGTCCTTGCCAAAGGTTAAACATTGTGGCCCCTTGAGTCACCCTGCATACTCACTTCATTGACTTATTCTCGGTTCGATGACAGGGCGGATAGGCATGGTCAGATGCGGAAGCAACAACAGCACCCTCTCTAAAAATAAGGTGACCAAAATGCTCCCATAACCAAACTAGCAGTTCTCTCCATTCTTACACTTGGTTATTTTCTCCTTGAGGTTGGACAGTACCCCTTCACACCAATTGAACAACGTTGGTGCCAAACACTCCACGTCGAGATTCATTTGTGTTCAAGATTCCTGATGGGGACTCATACTACCCGCCTCTCGGGTGATGGAAAACAACACAGTTCTCATTGGAAGCTCTAGAACATCCTTAATGACCGCTTTCCCACTTTTCTTCCTGGAACCTTGACGACAGTAACGAGAAATCAAGACATCTGTGCTCGTTTCTGAAGCCCTAAACCATGTTAAGTTCACTCGGGCCGCTCTCTTTGAGAGGCCAGTGAGAAAATAAATATCCTCGAGCTCAATCTCAAGGGTATGCTCCCCAACTCGAAAAGCTTGAATGTCGGGGTCCCACATTTGTATGATGTAAGTGAGAAGTTTGGCTTGCTGTCGGATACCTTTGGTCTTGAATAATTTTAATAACCCACAGTTCTGCATTGCATTGAGGGTATTTTGATAGTTTTCAGCCAAAAAATCATAATTTTCATGCTCCCCCTCTTTCCATCAGACTATTTTGCTTCAAATGAAGTATAAACTCCTACAAAAGATAAAAAGAAACGTTCATGAGCAAAGTGATAGCTTGATCTCAGTCTAAAAATGAGGAAAAACAATTTATTTTTTCTCTCTTTTCGCCACTAATATGCCTAGGCTCTAGCTGGGATGGCGGTACAGGAGAACTACCGTGCCCCTGTGTGACCCCACAGGGCGGTACTACCGCGCTTCACTAATAGGATTCCCACGGTAGTTACATAGGCGAAAAACTCCCCATAGGGCTTCCTCAAAAATTGGAAATATTTAACTGAAATCCAGATTTCAAATCATGAATTGAAAGAGAAGCTTGAAAGCTCTTACCTGGCGCAGACGGATGTCGAAATGATGCCTCGGATCTCCAGATATGGACACTTGAAGTTTTGCCCTTCAATGGATGAAATTCCTCTATGAGCAAAATAGCCAAGGTGAAATGGTAACTTTTCATTTTTACTCCTTGCTTATATAAGTCACATATTTATTTTTGCTCATTATTTTATCTTTCTAGGTTAAAACTCTTTTTCCACATTACTAATGTCTTTTCAAGGTTTCACAAGTCTTTTTTCACAGGATCTTCCTAAGCCGTTCACACTGGCGTTTTCCTACTTATTGACCTTCATTAGAGCCAACTTTATCTTTTTTGTGCTCTAGATTAAAACTTGAAAAATATTCCAAGCGCCTTTCACACACATGTCATGCTTTTCAAACTCAAGAAAACAGTGTCGAGCTTAGTTGGCTTTACTCGTGCTCGTAAAACGATGAGGAAAGTATTATTTCGGTTTTCTTTTATTCTTTTTTGGGGCCAAAATGATTTAATTTTATGAAAAAGACCATCGGAGTTCTCTTTAATCTCTTTTCATACTCCCTTGTTTCGAAAATACTGCCAAGTGCACTTGTCTCTTTCACACTTGTAAACGTATTTTAAAGTTCGACTATTCGGTGATAGGTTACCCCTTTTTCGGCCCATCTAGACTATTTACGAGAAAGTTATACCTCAGTCAACTTTTGGCAGGGAGAGTTCTTTCAGGAATTGTTTTACACTTTTTCGAGACTGAGGGACTAAATTTAAGAAAAAGTACATCCCGGAGCCTTCTTTAATTTTTTCAGGCTCTCTAAATGTGAAAACCTGCCGAGTTTTCCTTCCTTGGACTCGTTAAAATTTAACATCGAAGGGCCCACTTTCGAATGAACCCCTCCTTTCTCAGGTTCGTAAAACATGTGAGATCGAACTCACCTATGAGATGAGATAAATCGAGCATCTGTTATCCTCCTCAAGCTCGTAATACAACAAAGAGGTACTCGTCCATCATGTCGGGGGAAATTGGGAAATGAGTCAAGTTTACCTTATTGGAAGCTTGTCAGTCGTCACCTTTGAACATGGCATGTGTCTGTCCCTTATCTATTTTTGGGTATTTATCTATTCTCGCTAAGTTATGGTCATCATCTCGAGTTGTCTCTCTGGCCACGAATCTACTCGTCCTGTGTCTATCCTCTGCTATCAATAATCATTGCCTCCAAGTTCTGCTTCATGCCTTTATATGTTCAAAGGGTTTGCATTGTTCCGAGTCATCTGTTGTTTCAAGACTTCCGCTATGTCAAGTACATGTTCCATTGTTCCATTGTTTCATACTATCTCTCGTTCTGATTTCATGTCGATGATGTGGGAATCATAATGGCCCACCTTCGACAAGTCTATTCCTGTCGACATCAAATCACTATTCAAGAATTAGGATTAGGAGTCAAACCATTAGTACCTTGGTACCTGCATGCCTCAATGGAAGGTTTCCTCGTATTCAACAGTAGGTTTTCATCACTGACCTCTTATTGAATGATCTCTCAAATGCTCGACATCAACTCCTTTATTCGCATTTCGTTGAGATGTACTATAGATACCTTAGGGATCATTGTCATCATTGGTGATTTCCCTCACATTTGTTAATGGTTCACATAATTGACCAGTAATCAAATGGTTTCTACCATGTTCAACTTCAACTCCTTGTATTCACATGGCTAGATTCATATCATTTGCGATCGAGTAGAAGACCCTGGGCACCCTTTGTATTTTGATTACGCCCAGGCTGCAATGGAAATTTATTCTGTATTGTCACACAAATCCACTTATGTATTGGTCATGGTTGTTTCATTACCATCTCATGAATCTACGATTGTTCTTAGTAGCCATGATTAGTTTACAATTTATATCATCTCAGTACTCATGGATTTGCAATGTATTGGTCGACAGCCATGCTTTGAGTCAATTGTTCCCGAGCATGGGAATTCTTGCCTCGGTGGTATATCTGACACTTTGTTTTTGCTTCATCTCCTTTTTTCTCCCCTCGATGCTATCTCCGCACAGTATTTGTAAAGTCTTTCGTCCATCAGTCTCTTCTAACCTCACACTTTAGGGGGCATCTGTTATACCTCAATATTACACTTGACAACCTAGTGTCGCATATTTGCACCAAATAACATAGACGGCACTTCTCCCTACTGATAAACAACCAAAATAGAATACCATATGTCCTCAATGTCTAAAGTGAGGATATGTGTTCCAACTCTAAAGTATTGTTGGTCTGGATCCCATAACCGAATCAAATAGTCTAGCAATTGTATTTGGGATCTCATTCCCTGTACATGAAAGAATTTCAGCAACCCATACTCCCTCAAATTGTTAATGGAGTGAGGATCATTTACGTCTTCCACATCCTCCAATTCGTGCTCACACTCTTTCCATTGCACCATTTTGATGGATAAAATCTACATAAACATCAACATAATAAGCATTAGACCCTTTCCATTTCTTTAAAAATTGTTTTTTGGGCCCCATTCCAAATTTTATGGGTGACGCACCCCGTATATGCAGGCAGGGTGTCAATGACGCACTTATCCCATAGGGAAGGCATGTTACTCCTGAGTGATGCACTTCCCTAAAGGGGAAATCGCATCACCCAGGGCGCACAATTCCCCCTATAGAATGAGTCCCAAAACCCTTAAAAACTTGCATCAAAAAAAAATTCAACCATCAAATCAAAGGGAAGAAGGTATGAGTTACCTGGAACTGACAAGAGACTGAATGATTGATCGAGGCTCCCGCAATCGTCACCGCAAGATCGAGCTTCAAAGAGGTTTTTCTCACTATTCAACTTGGTAAAAATGAAATTGTAAATAACTTTTACTATTCACCATCTTTATATCAAAATGGAATATTCCTTTTTTATTTTTGTTATTTCATGGATTTTTACTATAGTTGATCCCATTTTAGTGTTTTAAAATCTTGTGACGGCTCTTAACTTTGTTTCGAAGCTGGTAGGTGCAGGAGAGTGGTTTTTTGGCTATGGCGGAAATCATTGTTGACTTTTCATGCTCTTTATAAAGCGTGAAAATGCCTTAGAGCATTTTTTATACTGTTATCACACTCATTAAAATTAAGTATTAAAGGTATCGAGCTGAGTCTTTGTTCTTTCTGGTGCTCATAAATACATGAGGATATGTTATCGAGTTATCTTTTATGTCAGAATTTGTGGTACTGCAAAATTCTTTGCTTGGCACTTCAACCGATGGTCCTTGCTTCGAAATTCCATATCTCAAAGCACCTCACCTACCCTATTTCGCTAGCTTCATGCTTTGGGGGGCATTCTGTTACACCAAAATATCATCATCATGATTTATGTGTCCTTCATTTTCCCTAATTCCTAAAGCAATTAGGCCAATTGATTGAAGGAAGAGTTGTGGTTACCTCCTTTTTCCTTTGTTGTCACCCTGACGCACCTTGCATATTGATAATGAGCATCAGACCCCTGGCGATGCGCTCTGCACATTGACAGAGCATGCCAGTGACACTTGCTTCCTTTGGACAAGGCGCGTCACTCTCCAAAGACGCGAGTTTCCTGTGTACAAAGTGTGGCACTATTGGTTTAAAAGGAGAAAAATAAGCTTTGTGCGGCTTCTAGAACCTTTGGTTACATGGAATCTTATCCCTATGAACTAGGAAGGGTGGCACTCGATCCCCTTACCTTTTTGGATGATCCCCTAATATTCTCTGACAAACCCTTGACCTCTCCTATCCCTTTAGAACTATAAAGGAAAACCCTCTCTCCATGATTAAAAAGGAGAAAGATAGAGCACTTAAATGCTAGTGAAGCTCTGTCAGAGCAGGTTCCCTTTCATCCATTAGGAGGAAAGGGTTTGGATCTTTGAGTCTAGGATTATTGGAAGGAGTTACGATGTCAAAGCTCAGTTATAATCTCCCCCTATGTACTTCTTATATTTACATTAATGCAGATTCTTTCCATAAAAATCGTATTGTTGTGAGATCTTTAGAATTATCTTCTTTGACTACTTGTTTAGATTGGTCTATATTTGCATATTATTAGTACTTGCTTGTTTCCTCTTGTTGTATATTGTTTTGCAGCTGAAGATCTGAATATCGGGAGCTACATCAAGCAATGAGATAGCACTACACTCATAAGGTAAGTTATCTTCCTATACCTTTTATAGTTTGATCAGTCTAGGAAAGCTATTTGTGTTTTGTACTACTTTTGTTCTAGATCCGGACCATTCGGACTAGGGAATCGGTTAGTGTCCACACTAAAGGATTGTCCACAAACAGCATGTTGATGGTTCTATTCTTCCTGAGCTCTGATAAGCCTCTCATTATTTGCTCTGCAACTTTATAATTCCACTCTTAGACTTATCATGGTTTCTAAAATGTTTGGGGGGTTATTTGATTTATTCATCCAATATACGCTGTATCTACATTCTCAACATGTATATCTTCCCCCATGTCATATGTTCTAGCTACAAAAGGATCCTATATCGCATCATCCATAATGATGGTTTCCGTGGCCCAACCGAGACCAAGGATTTCCAAGTTGCACTATATTGGATTTTGACCCTTAATTGTCCCTAATATCATATTGTATCTGCAAAATTGTTCATATAATCAAATTTGTTAGCTTCATTACATTCCTCGAAATTCATGAAATCAATTTTCATGCATTCTAGGAACTGCCCCTATTGACATTTTTTGTCAAATCAGGGCTATAGGCACTTTTCTATTCAATTTCTAGAAACATATGAATCAATCTTTCAGAATCTGATTCTGCACATTTTTCCCCTATGGATAAGCTTTCCAATGACTATCTTCATACTTCATTCTAACCTCAGAGCTGAAAGTTTTAGCCTTTCAAAATTGTTAATTTTGTCCAATTATGCACTTTCCCTGCAGGTGCATTTAGCTTTAGAGACCAACTTCAACCACTTGTAGAAGAAAATCTAGGGAGAAGCAAAAAATATTTTCTATTAGGCATTGATAATACTCATGAAAAATATTATTCAAAAACTTTCATATTTCTAATCTAATGCTAAATTTAGTTTCTATAAATTTATGGAATCAACACTTTCTTACTTTTCATCTTCTCTAAAGTTAGAAATTTTTAGAAAAACAGGCTATCTCACAAACTAAGCAAATATGTAAAAACTTCCTCCAATGAAATTTGCTCATTTTAATGAGTAAGTAAAATGTCAAGTTTATAAATTTTTCTAGTCTTAACATATAGGGTGTAATACCCCAATTTTTACCCTTAGGAAATATTGGCTCTAATGTAAATATTGTAAACACACGATGTATGTTTCCCTAGCGTGGAGCTCAGGGCCAAGGCCCCACTAGTTTATGCTCGGATTTTATTTAAATTAGACACGCTTGATATTTTTTTTACCCACGTGCTATTAAGCCATGGGATATTGTAAATTGATGTAAATATTTAACATTGAAATAAAATACCAAAAACTGGCTATGGAGGCAACGAATGAGAAGGGGCCACGTGTATCCACTAGGGAGTGGTGAGGGGGGCTATGGGATTAAACCCTAGGCTGCCATTTGTCATTATGAGAACCCATTGACTTCCCTAGGTGACATTAATGCCTGCTGTAAGAAGGTGGTTGAGATTTCAACCCATGGCTTCAATGGAGCATGGCCAGCCCTGAAATTCGTATGGGTGGGCATGGGCTTTGATTGCTTGGGCAAGAAGTCACTCAACCTCATGGGAGGTTGCTTCATTCTCACCCCATTCCATTGTGAAACTACCTAGCATCATTCCCATCCAAAAACGGGAGCCAACAGTGAGGAAAACCAGAAAATCGCGACCTTGAGAGAACCCCGATTTTGAAAGACCAAAAACGTCCAGATTTGGCATTGGACAGGGAAATCCAATGGGGAATCCATTAGCATAAACCTTGGGGCGAATTTGGGAGCATTAGCTACCCCGAAATCAATGGGAAAACCCAGTTTTTGCAGCTCATAAAACGAGTGACGGATTTGAGTATTTGGTGAGCAGAACAGAGAGAAATCAAGTTGGGATTGACTATGCAGAGGTTGGGTGTGCTTGATAAACCCAGTGAAGGCTAGGATCTCAAGGATCAGCAGCTGGACCTTTCTATGCCCATCCTGAAGAGCACTGGAGGGAAGAGTTGCCTGAGGGACTGTGTAGCAGAGAAAGGGATCTTCCTTGTGTTGGATGTGGTAGGTAATGTGGGTGCCTGACTGTTGAGCTCACTTGAGATGCCTGTAGCTCTGTGGTTGAGCTCACTGGCTTAGCATTACCCTCCTCTATCTGCTTGGATGCTTGACTGAAACCATGCCTATGAGTGAATCCAGCTAGTCCTCCTTAGTGGATACACAGCCCAGCTCGGGGGTGACCTCTCAGCTGAAAGAATACAAGCTGGACAGAGGTCTACGGTTGGGAGGAACGTTGCCCTTCCATAGCCAGTCGTTTGGACCATTACAGTTCAAGATAAGTACTCTGTGAATTAATTTATATACAGACTGTGTTTGCAATGCATTCAATCTGAATGATGAATTATTCCTGTTAATGAAATGAAATGCATCATGTTCTATGCAATGTGATAAATTGTCCATGCTTAATGAAATTTAGTGACTGTTACATGTATGAATGATATGGGTATGCTGAATGTATGAAGAAATAGTGTGCATACGTAATGACTAATTTTCGTTGTGTTTAAATTGAGATGAATCTGCATTTGGAAGTTTTAAATTGCATGCGTTATGAGTCAAATTATTGGGGCTAAGCCTGCCATAAGCCCGTGTGTTGTTAACGTTTCCTTCCTTGCACTTGATGATGGAAGGGGGTGTTACAGTTTGGTATCAGAGCTGCGTTGCAGCATTGGGCCTCTATGGGCCAATTCTGATAGCAGTTAAAAGGAAAATTTCAAAATTTTATTAAGAGTTTTTGAAAATTTTCGGTTTTTAAGTCTATTTCTGTTTTAAGTCGGTTTCGGGAAGTTGTCCCGAAACTGCGGAAAGGTTCCGCGAACCTTCCCGCAATTGCGGAAGGGTTCGGCGAACCTTCCCGCAATTGCGGAAGAATTCAGCGAACCGCTCCGAAACAGCGGAGAAAAATTTGTTTTTGTGAAAAAATTTCTAAGTGTCGGCGTCGAACGGAAACTTTTTCGGAAGGAATTCTCTTCCGAAATTGCGGAAAGAATTCTCTTCCGAAATTTCGGAAGGATTCTGCGAATCGTTCCGCAACGCGGGAGAGTTCGGCGAGTCGTTCCGAAGTTGCGGAAGACTTCGGCGAATCGTTCCACAACTGCGGAAGACTTCGCCGAATCGTTCCGCAACTGCGGAAGACTTCGGCGAATCGCCCCGCCATTGCGGAAACATTCCGCCAGTCGTTCCGCAAAAGCTTTCCGCAAAAACCGACAGAAAACCCCGGAAACATTCCGCGAACGGCTCCGAAGCTGCGGAAGCCTTCGCCGAATGGCTCCGCAATTGCGGGAGCGTTCGACCAATCGCCCCGCCATTGCGGAAGCATTCAGCGAACTGCTCCGCAATTGCGGAAGCGTTCGGCGAACTGCTCCGCAATTGCGGAAGCCGTCGCCGAACCGCCCCGCAGTTGCGGGAGCATTCAGTCAACCGGCCCGCAACTGCGGAAGGCCACAGCGAACCGCCCCGCAATTTCGGGAGTGTTCAGTGAATTGGCCCGCGACGACGGCGCACACAGGAAAAAAAAAAAAACTAGTGACGGGGGCCATGAAAGAACTAGTGAAGACCCCGAGCCCATTAGACTCCAATTTGACAGAAAAAGGGGAATAGTGACTTTTGAAGGACAGAGTCCCGAGGCTTGACAGAAGGTCGGATTGAGCTGAAATTGATCAGGCGCGGCCATGAAGCAGGCACAATGTTAAGTTCCGAATCTTGGAACCAAACTCCAAAGGATGTGGAGCCGGGGTGAGCAAGAAGGCCAAAAAGCACTATTCCGGACCACTTTTTCGGGATTTTGGAAAGCTTGTGGGTAGTAAAAGTGACCCTAGATGTGGGAGTCAGAAATTTTACTGAACTAGACATTTCATATTCTCATTAAGACGGACAATTTCCGTTAAACGAAGATTTCCCAGAAATGCACCATTTGGGAGATAGCCATTTTTGGCCCAAAATTTGAGATTTTGGAAAAATGTGAAAAGTAAGAAGTAGTAAAACCCAGAAATTCATAAAAGATGAACGGTACATCAGAATTGAAATCAGTGAATTGCTGAGTGTTCCTTGTTATATGGACTAACTTTTCCCGATAGATACGTTTTTGTGATTCCTCATAGATTTTCTTCCACAGGTGGCTGAAGTTGGCCTTCGGGACCAAAATACAATTGTGTAAATGTGCAGAATTATTGGTAAAAGTTGTCATTTTTTAGACAACGTTGTTTCCACACCCGATGTCGGAATGGAGCACGGGGACAGGCATTGGAAAGCTTGTCTAGAAAGGAATAATGGAGTATGACCGGAATTTGAATTGGGCTATCAGACATCATAGATAATCAGGGCAGAAAAGTGCCGGTGACTGTTTTGTCAAATTAATGACAATATGGGCAATTTTCAGAATTGCATGAATGGGCAAAAGAATTGAATAAGTAACAGCTATGTGAATTATTCCAGGAGTTCTATTATGTTAAATATTGATTGTTGTATATTCCTAGATGCATTTTTATGAGGTCTAACAAATATCATAATAATGCACAGTGTTTGCAGCTCATAAAGTTTATAATTGTAGCAGGGGTTAGATGGTGACCATTAATGATGCTCAAGATCCTTATGAACACGAAGAAGACGTTCTAGGAGAAAATGTGCATGAAGGGAATGCAGAGACTGAATCCAATGGGAGAAGGGAGCAGGTGACTCCTCAAAATTTGGTTGAAACCATGGTGAGCTTCAATGAAAGATTGATGAAGGCTCAAGAAGAACAGCACCAACTCAATGCTGCTATTTTGCAAAGCCTCACTGATATGCAGCATAAGATAAACCTTGGGTCCAACCCAAGCAATATGGGTGAAGAAGGAAGAGATGCAGGGAGTCATTCTAGAGGCCGTTCGAGGAGGAGGACTCCAAGCCCAAGGAAGAGTTCGGTGAGCAGAAAACATAAAACATCTTCATCAAGGTCTTCTTCCAGCAGGTCGTGTGACTCCAAATGTTCTAGGAGAATTCCAGGACATGCACCTAAGATATTGTACGGAAGAAATAGGTTCAAGGGCATCCCACAGGGAGAATTCAGGAAGGCAAGACCTCCCACATTTGATGGGGAAGGAAAGACAGGCCAAGAGGCAGAAGCATGGCTTCTGGGAATGAAGAAATACTTCAGAATTCAAGACTACTCAGGAAATGAGAAAGCCAGAATTGCCATTTACAACTTAAATGGCAGAGCTTCCATTTGGTGGGACAATCTCTTGTAAATGAAAGGGATCAATGAAAGAAGGTTCAGTTGGGAAAGATTTAAGAGGTACTTCAAGGAGAAATACCTTTCTGCTAGGTATTATGACGGTAAGAGAAAAGAGTTTAATGAACTCAGGTTGGGACAAAAATCTATGGAAGAGCATGTCCACAAATTCTTGGAATTACTGAGGTATGTTGACTATATCAAAGATGAGAGAGTAAAAATCCAATGCTTTCTTGGGGGTCTACCTCAGAGTTTCAGAGATCGTATTGAGTTTGTTAATCCACCAAGTTTGGATGAAGCCATTAGGATGGAAATGCACTGTTATGAGCAAAATAGGGGAAAAACAGAGGCTAACCCAGCATGGAAAGGAAAGCCAAGAGGGAAGTTTGACCAGAAGAAGGATGGCTTCAAGCCACCATTCAGAGGTCATCCTAGAACCTTTCCACAAGGACAACAAGCAAGGAGTGGATTCAAACCAGCAGTAACAGCAGACAAAGCAGCAAAGGGACCACTTCAGTGTTGGGGATGTGGAGAAAACCACATGTTGAAGGATTGTCCACATCGGAAAAACAATTCTCGGAAGTTGAACAACCTGAAGGGAGTAGCTATGGTGGAGGACATGGCAAGGGCAGCACCTCGGATTTATGCAGCGTTGGATAATCATCAAGCAGACCATCAGTCCTCAGTGGTGGAAGTCGAAGGTAAGATTGCTACGCAATCTATTTCTGTTTTGATTGATCCAGGATCTACTCATAGTTATGTTTCTCCAAAAGTGGTTGAAGGTTGTTCTCTTAGAAGAGTAAAGCATAATAAGTCTTGGCTAGTGCAACTAGCCACGGGAACCAAGAGAAAAGTAAGTGATGTAGTGATGGAGTGTCCCATAGAATTGAATGGACTCCACACATATGCTGAATTGAATGTGTTACCATTAGGATCCTATGATGCATTAATTGGCATGGATTGGTTAGAAAAACATAGAGCCAAATTGGACTGTTATGAGAAAGCACTTGAGTGCATTGATGAAAAGGGAAGGCCAACATTGGTAAAAGGGATTCCCAAGCAAGTTTCAATAAGGCAGATTTCAGCCCTGCAGTTGAAAAAGTTTTATAAGAAGGGTTGTCAATTATATGCAGTCCATATGCCAGATTCATTAGAGGACAAAGGGTCAAGACTAGAAGACTTCAGGATACTGCAAGAGTTCCAAGATGTGTTTCCGGATGAGGTACCAGGGTTGCCACCGACGAGAGATATTGATTTTACCATCGATCTTGTTCCGGGAGCAGTGCCGAATTCCAAAGCTCCTTATAGAATGAGTACACCGGAGTTGGTGGAATTGTTATGTAGAATTTTGTCCTACGGATAATCCAAAACTCTCTTAACTTTAAAGCAGACTTTAAACTAACTCTAAAGCAAGAAACAAGTCAAAACAAATGCTACCTTGAATCCCTAGATCTAACAAACATTTCAGGATTAAAATGCTAAAGAGAGTAGAAGGAATTTAATTGACCTTCTATCCAGACCTTGTTTTTGGTATTTGCTCCAAGCTCCAAGCCCTCACAAGTGAACCTGTCAAAATGGAACCAAAATACAAGAATGCACTATTCTATAGCAATCTGAAACATGAGTTAGGATCTAAATCTGTGAAAGATACAAATCATATTATTAAAACAAGATTAACACAAATGATTTGGGAAAACAAGACAAGTTATTCCATTACAACTTGAAGAATACTTACAAAAGGTGCTTGATGTCCAAGCCAATCCTTCAGCTCCAAGTGTCTTCTCCTCTAGCTATCTCCACAATGCTGCAAGACCATAAGTTTGGTGCTCTCAAGAGTCCTCCCCTTTTCCAATGGTATGCCTCTCTTTTATAGTGAATGGTGAGGTTAACCAACAAGAGAGATGGGTGGATCTAAGGAGAGATAAGTGGATCAGGGTTTCTAATCGAAGGAGATGAGTTGAGATCGAATCAAGGACCCCAATATTCCATTATCTTCGAAAATCCGAAATCCCACAAGCCAAGGGAAAAAAACTATTAAAAGAGTACCGCGTTTTGCAAATGCTGCAGAACGCGGCACTGCCGCGCTTTGGGGAAAAAGCAGAACGCGGTAGTGTCTAGTACCACGTTTTGGCAAACTAGCAAGGCGCGGTAGTGTGTGTACATAAAGTCTAAGGTGGGTCAAAACTCGCCAGGGTGGATTCACCTTCAAGGTTGACTCATCATCTGTCTCTTCTGGATGGTTTAAAACAGTAGGGAAAGTGTCGTCAACTTGTTTTGTGATGGGGATGCGACACTGTGAAACATAGAGATATAACAGGAATTGAAGATACAACTGCAAGAATTAATGGATAAAAGGTATATCAGGCCTAGTGTGTCCCCTTGGGGAGCACCGGTGTTATTTGTCAAGAAGAAAGATGGGACTTTAAGGCTGTGTATTGATTACAGGCAGCTCAATAAAGTGACAGTTAAGAACAAGTATCCATTACCAAGAATTGATGACTTGTTTGATCAAATGAAGGAAGCCAAATTATTTTCAAAAATTGACTTGAGGTCTGGCTACCATCAAGTGAGGATTAAAGAAGAAGACATTCACAAGACGGCTTTCCGAACTAGATATGGTCATTATGAGTTCATTGTGGTTCCATTCGGCCTTACCAACGCACCTGCCACATTCATGTGTCTCATGAATAGTGTATTCAGCAAATATTTGGATAAGTTTGTGATTGTGTTTTTAGACGACATTCTTGTCTATTCAAGAAATGAAGAAGAACACGAGGAGCATCTAAGAATGGTGTTGCAAGTTCTTAGAGAACATCAGCTGTATGCCAAGTTAAGCAAGTGTGAATTCTATCAAAAGAGGATCCAATATTTGGGTCACGTCATTTCAGAAGAAGGAATTGCAGTGGATCCAGAGAAGATTAATTCCATCATGGATTGGCCAACTCCAAGAAATGTTTCAGATGTTAGATCTTTTATGGGCCTTGCTGGTTACTACAGAAGGTTTATTGAAGGATTCTCCAGGATAGCGCATCCGATCACTTCATTGCAAAGGAAGAACATCAAATTTGTATGGTCTGAAAAATGTGAGAAAAGTTTTCAGAAATTAAAGGAGTTACTTACTAGCGCTCCTGTTTTGAAGATAGCAGATCCAAGGAAGGATTTTGTAGTGTGCACAGATGCTTGCATTGAAGGACTGGGTGGGGTTCTCATGCAAGAAGGAATTGTGATTTGCTACGAATCCAGGAAATTAAAAGAGCATGAAAAGAATTATGCCACACATGATTTAGAACTAGCAGCCATAGTGCATGCTCTTAGGATGTGGAGGCATTACTTGATGGGAAGAAGATTCGAGCTTAGAACGGACCACATGAGCTTGAAGTATTTGTTTGATCAGCCAAACTTGAATGCTAGGCAAGCTAGATGGATGGAATTTCTTTGTGAATTCGATTTTGAAATTAAACATGTAAAAGGGAAAGAGAATAAGGTTGCAGATGCTCTTAGCAGAAAATTTCATGTGTCAGCAGTAAGTATGTGCAAATCAGATTTGAAGACAAGAGTTCTTGAAGCCCAAAACGGTGACGAAACTTGCCTTCAAATTAAAGAGAAGTTGCAGCACGGTAATGTGGATGAAAAGTGTGCAGAATATTAGCTGGGTGAAGACAATATCCTCATCTACAAAGATAGGTTGTACATTCCAAATAATGCAGATTTGAAGAAACTAGTGATGGATGAAATACACCAAATGTCGTAC
The DNA here is from genome assembly GCA_027924585.1 of Larix kaempferi. Classification (NCBI taxonomy): domain Eukaryota; kingdom Viridiplantae; phylum Streptophyta; class Pinopsida; order Pinales; family Pinaceae; genus Larix; species Larix kaempferi. The sequence continues at coordinate 12,793,724 of BSBM01000158.1, read as the reverse complement.
TCTGGACACCCAGGGTATCAGAAGACTATAACAACGGCCAGAAAGCAATACTTTTGGAATGGCATGAAGAAGGACATAGCTGAGTACATTGCTAGGTTTCAGAAGTGCCAACAAGTCAAGGCAGAACACCAACATCCAGCAGGGTTATTGCAGCCCTTACCCATTCCAGAATGGAAGTGGGAAGTGATCTCCATGGATTTTATAACAGGTCTGCCCATGACAGTAAAGAAGCATGATTCCATCATGGTTGTGGTGGATAAGCTATCAAAGGTAGCTCACTTTATTCCAGTGAAGTCCACTCACAAGGCTAGTGACATTGTGAACATCTTCATGAGAGAGATATTCAGATTGCATGGATTGCCTAAGGCAATAATTTCTGATCGTGACACAAAGTTCACCTCCAATTTCTGGAAGGGATTATTTCAGGAATTGGGAACTAAATTGAATTTCAGTACAGCTTACCATCCTCAAACGGACGGCCAAACCGAAAGGGTGAACCAGGTTCTTGAAGATATGCTGAGGATGTATGTGATGGACAAACCATCCAAGTGGGAAGATTATTTACACATGGTTGAATTTGCGTATAATAATGGGCACCATGCATCCTTGGGAATGAGTCCATTTGAAGCATTGTACGGCAAAGGATGCAGGACGCCAGTGAATTGGGATGGCCCAGTGAACAGGGTAGTGCTTGGACCAGAGATGATCAAGGAAATGGAACAGGAAATTGTTAAGATCAGGCAGAATTTAAAGGCAGCTCAGGACAGGCAAAAGAGTTATGCAGATTTGAAAAGAGTACATAAGGAATTTCAGATTGGGGATCATGTTTATTTGAGAGTGAAACCAAGGAAGAGTTCCCTCAAGTTGGGGAGTTGTGCCAAGTTGTCTCCCAGATATTGTGGGCCATTTGAAGTCCTTGATAGGATAGGGCCAGTTGCATATAGAATTGCATTGCCTGCTAGCATAAGAGCTCATAATGTTTTCCATGTATCTTTGCTTAAGAAGTATGTACATGATCCTAATCATATGATTGATTGGAATGTGATACAGGTGGAACCCGAGGGAGAGTTCCAATTAGAACCTATGCGCATCCTCGACAAGAAAGTCACAGTGCTCCGGAACAGAGCCATCGGGCAGGTAAAGGTCCAATGGAAGCACCTTAGTCCCGACGAGGCTACATGGGAGCTGGAGGATGCCATGAGGGAGGCATTCCCATTTTTGTTCAGTTTTGAGAACACCGAGGACGGTGTTGTTCTAAGGGGGAGGGGAATGTAATACCCCAATTTTGACCCTTAGGAAATATTGGCTCTAATGTAAATATTGTAAACACACGATGTATGTTTCCCTAGCGTGGAGCTCAAGGCCAAGGCCCCGCTAGTTTATGCTCGGATTTTATTTAAATTAGACACGCTTGATATTTTTTTTACCCACGTGCTATTAAGCCATGGGATATTGTAAATTGATGTAAATATTTAACATTGAAATAAAATACCAAAAACTGGCTATGGAGGCAACGAATGAGAAGGGGCCACGTGTATCCACTAGGGAGTGGTGAGGGAGGCTATGGGATTAAACCCTAGTCTGCCATTTGTCATTATGAGAACCCATTGACTTCCCTAGGTGACATTAATGCCTGCTGTAAGAAGGTGGTTGAGATTTCAGCCCATGGCTTCAATGGAGCATGGCCAGCCCTGAAATTCGTATGGGTGGGCATGGGCTCTGATTGCTTGGGCAAGAAGTCACTCAACCTCATGGGAGGTTGCTTCATTCTCACCCCATTCCATTGTGAAACTACCTAGCATCATTCCCATCCAAAAACGGGAGCCAACAGTGAGGAAAACCAGAAAATCGCGACCTTGAGAGAACCCCGATTTTGAAAGACCAAAAACGTCTAGATTTGGCATTGGACAGGGAAATCCAATGGGGAATCCATTAGCATAAACCTTGGGGCAAATTTGGGAGCATTAGCTACCCCGAAATCAATGGGAAAACCCAGTTTTTGCAGCTCATAAAACGAGTGACGGATTTGAGTATTTGGTGAGCAGAACAGAGAGAAATCAAGTTGGGATTGACTATGCAGAGGTTGGGTGTGCTTGATAAACCCAGTGAAGGCTAGGATCTCAAGGATCAGCAGCTGGACCTTTCTATGCCCATCCTGAAGAGCACTGGATGGAAGAGTTGCCTGAGGGACTGTGTAGCAGAGAAAGGGATCTTCCTTGTGTTGGATGTGGTAGGTAATGTGGGTGCCTGACTGTTGAGCTCACTTGAGATGCCTGTAGCTCTGTGGTTGAGCTCACTGGCTTAGCATTACCCTCCTCTATCTTCTTGAATGCTTGACTGAAACCATGCCTATGAGTGAATCCAGCTAGTCCTCCTTAGTGGATACACAGCCCAGCTCGAGGTGACCTCTCAGCTGAAAGAATACAAGCTGGACAGAGGTCTACGGTTGGGAGGAACGTTGCCCTTCCATAGCCAGTCGTTTGGACCATTACAGTTCAAGATAAGTACTCTGTGAATTAATTTATATACAGACTGTGTTTGCAATGCATTCAATCTGAAGGATGAATTATTCCTGTTAATGAAATGAAATGCATCATGTTTTATGCAGTGTGATAAATTGTCCATGCTTAATGAAATTTAGTGACTGTTACATGTATGAATGATATGGGTATGCTGAATGTATGAAGAAATATGGTGCATACGTAATGACTAATTTCCGTTGTGTTTAAATTGAGATGAATCTGCATTTGGAAGTTTTAAATTGCATGCATTATGAGTCAAATTATTGGGGCTAAGCCTGCCATAAGCCTGTGTGTTGTTAACGTTTCCTTCCTTGCACTTGATGATGGAAGGGGGTGTTACATAGGGTCACTTTTCCCTCCAATTTTTTTGAAATCCCAAAAAAGTGCCTCGGAATGATAGATTTTGGCCTTCTTTTACACCTAGGATTTACACCTTTTGGAATTTGGAAATATGCTAGTATATTTGTTTGTGTTTTTGGATCACAAATGCACCATAACAATTTCGACCCCAACAAGACCTGCATTGAGTCTCTGGGTACTAATATTTAAAAACCAATATTTCAAAATTTATGTAAAATTTGAGAAGAATGGGTCCATGGTTCTCACTAGAAATTTTGTATCCCTCCTCAATGGTGTCAGAATGCCACAAGTCTCATCATATTTCAAGCTAAAATATGGTAGTGATGGCCAAAACAATTTTTGGGCTCCATATGTTTTTTAGCTTTTTCATAACACGATCATCACATTAGACTCATCCCATCAGGTCAAAATCCAAAGTTATCACCAAAAGCATTACACACTGATCATCATGATAAGCTTATTTTGATGACCTTTATTGGATCTCCTTTATCATACCTTTCATATCAAATCTCCTTCATTGGACCTTTCACTCATAAAAATTATGTGCATGAACTTTCAGGATTAATTCCCAATGGTCCTACTTCAATGAGGACTTCCTGATACATCGAGTTCCAATCCATCAAAACTTTCCACATACACTTTCAAGAGTACTCCCCGATGGCCTACCTCCAATGGAGCATCCTTGAATAGTCGAGTTATGATCCATCAAAAATCCTTGCTCCATCGAGATCCTTCACATTTGCATTAGACTACTTCTCCAAACGGTTAGCCTCTAATGATGATTCTTCAATACTCTGCTTCTGATGACGTCCATCTGAACCATCAGATCTCAATCCATCGGGATCTCTTACATTCACCTTCAAAAACATTCTCCCATGCTCCACCTTTAATGAGGCTCTTCCGATATGTTGACTCTAATATGAAATCAAACTTTTGCTCCATCGGGATCCTAAGTCCACATTTACATTTGGAAGCTTCTCCCGATCGTTAGCCTCCAATGGTTTGATCTTGATACAACTGTCGACTCATCTCATTAGATCGGACTCTAGCACTATCATCGATAATATCACATTCAATTCATCTAATTATCCTTTCCTAGAGACCTTGTGTTGGTCCTACCACCGGTGCATTTATTTGACATGGATGGTCCACGTCATACCATATGGATACTGCACATCACACTTCTGTGCATGTGGAATGGGTGGGGCCCATCTCAAATTTCCCCCAAATATTCAAATTTTCATAATTCTGCAAAATTTTGATTTCGCAATTTCACGGATAGCTCTGTAATTTTTGAAATTTTCGCAAATTTTCTCAGGTAATCTACCATTCATGTTGGTAGACCACAACTTTAACTTCGAGGCTCCATTAATACACCATTTTTTAACTACAATCATGATTTTCATAGAAGCATTTTTCAAGCACTTCATGTGTGTTAATTTTTCAGAATTTACTTCAATCTGATCTAGGATCTTAATTGAGAGAACAACATGTATAGCATATCTACAGCATATCAATGATGGACACAATAAAGCAAGCACACAAGAGACACAGAGTTTACTTGGGGAAAACCATAAAGGTGATACTTGGGGAAAACCATAAAGGTGAAAAACCCTAATAACTTCCTCAGAGATAGATAGAGCAATGATACAACCCAAGCATAAGAGATAGATATCTCCTAGCAACAGATTCTCCTCCTCCACAAGTGCGCCACTCTCCCTAGAGTGTGAGAGAGAATAGAATGATGATGAAATAGAGTGCCTCCCACACTCTATTTATACATGAATTGACTTGCCTAATAACCTTTACTAGGTCAGCCTTAACTTAACCACATAACATAATGCTGACTGGGCCGACACCCAATAGAGTGGTCTAATAACCCTTTAACCCACATGGATGACCCCCAATAGGGTGGTCTAATAACCCTTCGACCCGCATAACTTATACAGGGCCGACCCCAACAAGGTGGTCTAATAACCCATCGGCAATTTAACACACTTGTCAATACACATGACGACACTTTCGTATAGAGGAATGACACATCTCTATAGGAGTACAATAATATATGGATGAAATACATTCCAAAGTTACATATACATCAACACTCCCTCTTAACTAGGAAGGTATTTCTCGACACAGATCTGCTAGCACAAGTCTTCTTCTCTGGATCATCGTCATCGATGCATCGTCCTCGAATCATCGTCATCGTCACTGCTGCTGCTATCTCAAACAATCTCTGAATCTACTCATCATAAGAAGTTCTACAGAGCCTGTCCTTTTTCATACTGGATATAAGCCCGCCACCTGCAGGTCTTCATCACTAGCCATACTGTGGAATCCTCGAGACTTATTACATGCATCACAAAACCTCACAAGAGAATCCCAGGTTGTTATGAGCACACAGCTCTACCTGTAGGATCTCCCAGGGCCATATTATATGTGACCTCACCACAAAACCTCGCAAGAGCATCCCAGGATGTTACGAACACACAGCTCTACCTATAGGATCTCCCAGGGACATATTACATGTGGTCACCACAAAACCTCGCAAGAGCATCCCAGGATGTTACGAGCACACAGCTCTACCTATAGGATCTCCCAAGGCCAAATTACATGTGGTCATGGAAAAACCTCGCAAGATCATCCCAGGACTTATTACAGGCATACAGCCCAACCTATCGGATCTCCTAGGGCCAAATTAATGCCATAGGACAAAACCTCGAAAGAGCATTTTCCAGATATCCCAGGTCCAAATTATATGCCATAGGAAAAACCTCGAAAGACTATCTGCAGATATCCCAGGGCCAAATTATATGTCCTCCCAAAGCAAAACCTCGAAAGAGCATTTACCAGATATCCCAGGGCCAGATTACATGCCATAGGAAAAACCTCGAAAGGCTATCTGCAAATATCCCAGGGCCAAATTATATGCTTATTTGCACAACCTGTTCCACGGCCATAGAGTATCAACCTGATACTTACCATACATCATCCTGATCATCATCACTACATCGTCCTGATGCATGTCATCTGGAGCAACATCCTGAAGCTCGTCATCCATGATCATCCTGATCATACAATGCATATATCTGATGCATACCAAGTATCTACCTGATACATATCACCATACATGATCCACCTATTCATACAATGTATCCACCTGATACATACATAGATACATGATCCACACAATGTATCCACCTGATATATATCAACATACATGATCTACCTGATCATACATAGTATCCACCTGATACATATACAGATACATGGTCCAAGCATCATGATGCATATACAAATACATATAAATGATCCAACTGATCATATCTAGCATCCAACATGATGCGTACATACATATACATATAAATGATCCAACTGATCATATCCAGCATCCAACATGATGCATACATACATAGAGCAGTAACTGGAGCATCGTCCCGATGCTCATCATCCATGATCCTCCTGATCATCATAGCATCGTCCTCTTCATATCATCTCATCGTCCATGAAGCACAGCCCAGATGCACATCATCCAGCGCTTACACCACCGACATGGGAGAACACATCTACCACCATTCGGGGAAGGCTCCAACCCTTACTTTTTCACCATAGGAGAACAAATTTACCACCATGTGAAAAATGGATTCAACCTTTACATCTACACCATGGGATAACACATCTACCACCATGTGAGAATGGCTCAGCAATTACATCACGACCATGGGAGAACACATCAACCATGTTAGAAAAGCTCATGTGCATCTGCATCTTCCAGACTCATCACTTCCCTTTGGAAGGAATCTCGATCTGAAGTGCACCAAGCCTCTCTCTGAAGTACTCAAACTGCACTCTGGCCAATGGCTTGGTCAATACATCTGCAACCTACTCATCTATCACAACATACTCTACTTCGGCTGTTCTCAGTGCTATGCAGGACTGCTTCCGACTAAACCAATAGATCACACCTGATCCCATATTGAAGCAGCACGTAGAAGTGCTCTTCCTATCTACAGCACTACCATCCCAGTCTGAATCAACATAACCTTGTAGGTTAAACTTTTTATTCGCATCATACTTGAGCCCATAATCAATTATACCCTTCAGGTACCTCAGAATATGCTTTACAGCAACCAGGTGAACACTCCTCGGATCCGCCAAAAACTGGCTCAATGTGTTCACCGCAAATCAAATATCTGGTCTCGTGTTCATCAGGTACATCAAGGACCCAATCATCTGATGATACATCGTGACATCAACTGGATCATATGAAGCATCACACATAAGCTTCAGGTTCGATGCCATAGGTGTGGCCATGACCTTGCAATCCATCATCTCGAACCTCTTCAGGATCTCTACTGCATACTTCCCTTTTCCAAGGAAGATTACATCTGCACTCTGCCACACCTCCATACCTAGAAAGTAGTGCATCATCCACAAGTTCTTCATCTCGAACTCGGAAACTAACTTCCGCTACTTGTCGGAAATCAATCTATCTTCACCTGTAATAAACAGGTCATCCATATACAAAAGTAGTATCATTGGATTGCCTTCCTCAACCTTGTAGTAAAGGTTGGAATCCACTTTACTCTTGGTAAAGCCCAAACTAGATAGAAAGTTGTCTATCCTACCATACCAAGTTCTGCACATATATGACTCCCTATCATGTGTCTCAAAACCAAGTGGCTACTCCACATACACTTCTTCTTCAACTACACCATTCAAGAAATCTGTCTTGAAATCCATCTGGTGTATCTTCCCTTTCATCATTGCATCCAAAGCAAGTATGGATCTAATGGAAGTGTATCTGGCTACAGGAGCAAAAGTCTCTATGCTACCACCTGTTGCATGCTTGATCTTGCAGATCCTCTTGGAAGTCACTACAGAATCCCCTTCAGGTCTTGGGACTGCATCGCAAACATCTTCATGATCAACTGATACTCCTCGATCATGGAATTCTTCCCGGATCCTGGGAACTTCAATATCTTCAATATTCTCAATAGATAACTTTGTTGCTAAACAAATGTTGTAGTCCTTCTTTTGTAGGTGATGGTATACGATATTTCCTACACAACAAGTTAAATTGCATGATTAAAAAACATCTCATAGTTTTTAGAACAAATTCTTACACATAAAGAAATATGGCATACAGTCATGCAATTATCTTATCCAATGCTTCAATACAACATTTATCCATATCCTGTAACTTTCTAGATGCCTTCCAATCTCTACCAGAATATTGTTAAGAGTGTGCACAACTCCTAACATGTCAGCAAAGAGGTTTCATTCTAGATAAGTAGCAATGGAATTGTGTTCAGTGCCATAGGCCACTTACCCATGTATATTAGTAGTATACTATTCATCAATGCAACTATTCTAATATGCATAATACACAACTTAATTCTAGGAACATGAGTATATTCATTATTGAACAATATTATTTAAACAATGAAATATGCAAGAAATGATAATTCAAATACTTATCTTTGTTTGTTTTTTGGGTTGACTCCCTCTCAGTCTTTGCTTCTTTTCTGCAACTCCATTCTGATGTGGATTGTGAGAAGTTGTCAACTCCCTCTGAATATATGCATCCTTGCAGAAACTACTGAAATGTGCTCCCTCTTGATCTTTGCTTCCTGGATTACCAGTCCTTGAACTTATATCCATCCTTAATCGCTATGCATGCTTATTAGTATCATCATTGTGTTATCCTCGAGGTCTCATACATAATCACACATTCATTAGTATAATCTTAATACTATCAAAACACAATAATCTTAAATATGTATAGTCATGATCATTTCAAACACAGATAATAAATATTAGTATTCAAGGTTTCAGGGAAGTCTTCTTTTACTCATGCATATTCTTATTCGATCATAGGACTCTTCTGGTTAGTTAAATCATCAATCAAGATAAGAGACATAAAATGCATAAACCCTTGATTACTTACATTTCGAACTTCATAACCAATCATACCAAGTATACTTATATAAGGGATCCTAACACAAGGTAGGATTCTAACTTGATATAGGAAAAACATACATGGATTGGTATGTTAGCTAGTTATGTCTAACATACCCACATGATGTCTTCTTGTTCTCTTCAATGACTTGTGCTAGTAACCTGCATATATCATAGGTTAACCATTATAGAACCCAGTTATACATACTTCGTAAGTAGATCTTCTAAGTGATCCATGACAATGGATGAATCTTTGTCTTCATGTCATCATGATCATATGTTCTTGAACTAGAACATGATTTGTCTTTCTTGGTGTACCTTTCATGTTAGCAGACAACATAAACCTCATACAACACCATAATGCATTAGTACAATCATAAGTGTCAACACCCTAATCAATGAATATCTTCTATCATGCATTCATAATTTTATTAAGGTGATACGACAAGTCTAAATTTAATCAAGATTGTACTAACCGTAATAACATGAAGACAAACATACCATAAACTTAATCATGAACAAATCTTGAAACATACCTGGATAAGTCATACCTGTCGATATTGCTTGTAATCTTCTTATGTAAGGCCTTAGCGTCATCTCCCTTTGAAATAGGAACTTCTTCACTTATGCAGGTGACCAATCCATTCTCTTCTAGGATTAACCCAATCCACTTGATTTGCAGGAACTGGATCTGGAGCTGGATTAGGGTTTGTCATAGAAACCCTAAAAATTCAAACTTTGAATTTCAAACTTCCGAAAGGATAGAAATATGCGCCTTGATGAGCTGATCAAGCTGGTATACTCAGAATTTGAAAACTGGAAAGTTTCACCCCTCAAATTTTCCTTTGAAACTTCTGGATTCACTAGACATGACCCCGAACTAGGGTTTGATAAAGCCCATGCTTCTGCCCAATCAAAAGGTTCGATCCAAATCTCTAAGCTTCTATTTTTTCGAGGAGCTTCCAATCGTGGTCACAGATTTCAAAAATTCCCATTTTTGCAGAAGCCCTAATTTTCCACTTTTCCGATCAAAGTCCCGAACTAGGGTCTAATAAAGCCCACCCTTTTTCCCAATCAAAAGGTTCGATCCAAATCTCTAGGCTTCTATTTTTTCGAGTAGCTTCCAATCATGGTCACAGATTTCAAAAATTCCCATTTTTGCAGAAGCCCTAATTTTCCACTTTTCTGATCAAAGTCCCGAACTAGGGTCTGATCAAGCCCGGCCTTCTGCCCAGCCAAAAATTCTGATCTTGGTCTCTAAATTTCGATTTTGATGACTATCATTCAGTCGTAGTCTCTGATTACAAAAATTCCAACTTTCTCCGAAACCCTAAATTCCAGAAGCCATGAATGAAGGTGCTCAAAAATAATTATGTTTTGACAGAAATATGTACCTGATTGTTTCTGGTGTAACTCCGAACTTTTCGATCCCCAGGGCCTGAAAATGTTTCCTTTGATATCCTGACCTGTCATCTTTGCAACCCCATAGGTCTAACCTCAAACGGATTCTCTAAGAGAGAGTTATGCCAAGTGTCGCAACGTGACCTATATATGGGATAAAACAGGAGAGCGAACTTGTACGGTGTGCCACGTGTCACTGGTTCATTTTCGGCCTCCGAAAAATCTATTTAAGAAAGCACAGTCTATGCACTACCTTTCAATTTTTACGAAATTTCATTTGGAGCTTCCTATCCCAAGTTATGGCATTGTTTCCAAGGTCACCTATTTATAACTGAGATCTGGAAGAGGCCGAAACCCTATATTGTACAGATCATAAATCAAAAAGTACAACGAATTAGAGGTTTTCCTTTAAACAAAAGGTACATGCGGATCTTATCTTCTCTCTTTACGATTTTCAGACCCTGAAACCTTGCCGAACTTTATTTATAGTGAAATTTCTACGATGACTGGTTTTTGCTATATCAAGCCCTAGCTTCGCAATTGCAACAAGTGTCATACATGCCATATCATTCCTTCTATCAGGCTAGCTCTGATACCATGTTAATTTTTCATAATTTACTTCAATCTGATCTAGGATCTTAACTGAGAGAACAACATGTACATCATATCTATAGCATAACAATCATGGACACAATAATGCAAGCACACAAGAGACACAGATTTTACTTGGGGAAAACCATAAAGGTGAAAAACCCCAATAACTTCCTCAGAGATTGATAGAGCAATGATACAACCCAATCATAAGAGATAGATATCTCCTAGTATTAGATTCTCCTCCTCCACAAGTGGGCCACTCTCTCGAGAGTGTGAGAGAGAATAGAAGAATGATGAAATAGAGTCCCTCCTGCACTCTATTTATGCATGACTTGACTTGCCTAATAAACTTTACTAGGTCGGCCTTAAATTAACCACATAACATAATTTTGACTGGGCTGACACCCAATAGAGTGGTGTAATGACCCTTTTACCCACATGGCCGACCCCCAATAGGGTGGTCTAATAACCCTTCGACCCACATGACTTGTACAGGGCCGACCCCAACAAGGTGGTCTAATAACCCATCGGCAAGTTAACACACTTGCAACACTTGTCAATACACATGACGACACTTCTATATAGAGGAATGACACATCTCTATAGGAGTACAATAATATATAAATGAAATACATGGATGAAATACATTCCGAAGTTACATATACATCAACAATGTGCAAGCTCTGATTTCTACCTATAATTGTGGATTCCAACCCATACATCCCTGGTGTTGCAACCAAAATATCTAATACAACCCTATCACATCCCATCCATCTATTTAAATAAAGGAGGGTGTAATTACAAATTATATATTTCTAAATTTCTCCCCATTGGCATAATAAGAATACATAAATAAGAAATGTATGTGCAATTTCAGAAATCCAAAACACAACATAATTAAAACTCTATCCATGCATACAACATGCATAAACCAACACATTTGTCACGTAAAGAAAACAAAATCATTACACATGCATACACAAATAGAATACTTATATTTAACAAATAATATCCAAGCAATTGGTTGTGTAAGAGTGATTTTCCACCCAACCTTAGGTATCAGTTGCAGATACTACCCCCAGGCAGGGCTACGAGGCCATTAGGGCATACGAAACACCTACATGCTTCTCTCTCTTAATCCACAACCCATTTTCTCTCATGCTTAGCCAGAATTCCCACCTTTGAGAATTTACAAGGATCTCACTCAGTCATCCCATCCATTTCACTCCTTTCTATTGTCCCACCCAACACAATGAAGGATTTTTCCTTCAATACTTCATAGTTCCCTCAAGAAATCCAACCGTTACAACGCTTACTGTTGTGTGCAGAAAGAGTACAATCTGTTGTATACTATTAGAGAACCTCTTGTAGCATTAATTCATGGCTTCTCAAGCATTTAGGAGAATAAAAACTCAATGCGTAAAGGTTCCTGCTTTTCCTAACTTTTGTGTCCATCTACAATCATCTCTTTTCTCTCAAATCTGCAATTTTCCTTCACAACTTTGAATTTCTGGTTATTTCATTGTCTAGTAATGGTAATGGAAAAAAGGGAATGAACAACCCAAAAGAAAAAAAAACTTTGTAGTGTAAAAATATGTTGTAAAATCTACATGTACCAAATGGATGATGGACTCTTAAGGAGATGAGAGGATGGGGAAAAGACAATTGAAATAACTTCTGACCACATAAGAGATGCCTCTTACAATAGTCATAGAAGTATATTCATCTCGTGTTTCCATAACTACATGAGAAGACTTATCAGTTTGGTAATGGTAATGGCAAATATGGAATGAACAATGCAAAAGAAAAAAACTTTGTAGTGTAAAACTCTGTTGTAAAATCTACTTGTGCCAAATGGATGGTAGACTCCAAATAAGATGAGAGGATGGGGAAAACACAAATGGCATAACTTCTTATCATAGAATAGAGGAATCTTATAATATTCATAGAAGTATATCCATCCCATGATTCCATAAGTACATGAGAATACTTCCCCCACCAACCTCACACATGCATTCAATGATTGGATTTAATAGTCAAAATGGAGTAATGGGTCATTAAGGCACATGACAGCAAATGGATGAGTTCTAAGGTTGACACTTAGCAATAGAGGATTTAATATCCCATAGGCCCCCTTTTCTCTTCCCCTCTAGTGGAATCATATCCCCTCAGGTTATCTTTACACAACCATCTTACACCATTTTATTATTTTAATTATGCAACATAATATTTACATAGCTTCTGAGTTAGCATGATAATTCAACCACGTGGTCCATATAGAAATATTTACATTATAGCTTACTATCCATTCACTAGTCGATCGTTGGCCTTAAGTTCTGCACCAGGAATCCATACTAGCATATTTACATCATTTACATGATTTGATTTAATACATTCTTAGTCAAAATTGGATTTATTACATATTTCCTATAGGTGGATAAAAATTCCAAAAAAGATCCAAAACTTGCAATCTTTCAATTTTATTCAAACCAATGGATTGTATGAGAAAATTTTGGGGAAAGCAATGTTGGAGCCTACAATTGTTGAATTTAGGGCTCTAATTAAAAGATTGCATTATTGTTTGAATAATTGGACATAATATGGAAAGTACCGAGGTAAAATTTTCAGATTTTTAGATTTGGTTTTGTGAAATTTGTGTGAAAAAACACAATTTGCAAGCTAACTATTTGATGAAATACCCTTGCGGAAATTCATGGTTTTGTATGCCAAATGTTGTTTTCAGAATTATCATGAGAGATGGTGATATTCGATTTTGAAAAAATTGGATAAGATTCAAACCACTGTCAAAAATACCAATTATCCTAATTGACAGATAAATCATAGTTTGGAACAAGGTGCCATGTGTAATTTCATGGTAGTCACCTATTGTGGGAGTAGAATTATAATTTTTGTAAATTCAAAATTTTGGTGAAAATCTAATGTGGACCCCAGAAGTCCCATGTGTATAGGAGGTATGACATGGATGAGCCATGTGGATTTTCATGTATAGGTGGAAGTACTAGGTGCAATCAAGTGCATGGGTGGTGTCCACATAGTAAGGGAAGAAACCAGTTTATTTTGTGAATGACCTAAATTAAATCAAGCAATCTAGATCAGTAGATCATAATTGTTTCCAAATAAAGAAGCAACCATAGATTAACATGATGGGGAAATGTGTGAAGGACTTAGATTAAATCAACCCATCCAAATCGATAGATCATGTCCATTTGCATAAGGAAAGGTGAATTTACCTTAACACAAGGGGTGGCACCATGAACGACTAAGATTAAATCAAGCCCATGAGATTGATAGATCACGACCATTCATGCAAGGAAAGGTGAACATACCTTAACACAAGGGGTCCCTACGTGAAAGACTGAGATTAAATTGGGCCATCAAGATCATTATATATTAACCAACCATGCAAATCTAAGTGACTAGGCGTTAACAAGAGGGTTAACTTCATGAATGACCAATATTAGATTGTGTCACCATGATAATAAGATCTTGACCATCTGTTACAGCGTAATTTTCCACCTTGTGAGCATCAGAACTCTTTGGCCTGCAGGATCCATTTTACTGACTCAGATCCACTTTATATCCTCCAGACACTATTTTTCCCTATTTTTTCCCTTGTACGCTAGCTACATCACTATAGTGGGCGTACCCGCGAGTTGCATCACTATAGCCCGTGGGTAGAATATAAAATGGTAAAAATCACTAGTTTATTACTTTTTACTTCCAAAAAGCGGTCATAGGGTGACCTTTGGCCCTCCATTTGCCCCGAAATGTCTCGATGTGTCCTTTCACTTACCTTTGGGAGGACTATATATTGAGCACATATGGCTTATGGATGGGAGGAGAAAGGAGAGTAAGAGAACTCTAGTGGATTTTTGCCCTATCTTGAGTCTACACTCATTGATCCTTGTAGTTGTGAACCCTTTATGTTCACCTTCCAAACTCCTATCATAGTTTGAGTTTTCCATTCCATGGAGGATTGAAGTGGTGGAGGCACAACTGGATGGACCCAGATCTTGGTTCAGATTGGTTGCCGGCAAGAGGTCGTATCACATTGTACTTCTTGTTGTTTATTAATAGAAATACTCATATTCTAATCCATTAATGTTGTGAATGTTGTTTATAATACATTGGGTTGCATTTACTTATAATATCGTGGACCATTGCTATTGATGATGTTAATGTCATTTATATATTATATGTACTTGTTGTGTATTGGCTGTTAAGACTAATTTGCAAATTCAAGTGCATGGGTTGAAAGATCCAACGGGGATCTACATCAAACGTTTGGATTGAGGTTGGTCATATTCTTCATTATCTTAGCATTGTCATTTATATAGCATAGTACTAAGGATTAGGTTAATTTCTGGTAGTCAACTGTCTATTGTGGTCTACCCCAAGCCATAGGAAGTTTTCTCCAACACAGAAATGGCGACTCTGTTGGGGAGAACATCCATTTTTGGGGATTTTTGAGCATTAGTCCTTATTTAGAGTTGATGTTTGTCAAAGCTTTGTGTCACTTAGTGGTCGTTGAGATACACTATAGAAAACTGGTTTTTTTCTGAGCCATTGGACTCTTTGTTTTCCTATTTGCTTTTCCTTACCCGTGGGTGAGCTTAGCTCTGCCCGCGTACACCCACATCTGTTTACACTACTGCTCGTGGGTAGCCGCAGGTATTCCTTCGACAGTAGCGTACAACTCCAGCTTTGGTTGTTTCATGACCCTTGGTTGTTTTTGGGTTGGCTTTGGATGATCCTGAGTCTTTATTGGTCTGATTCTTGACTGTTCCATGCCTTGTTTGTGACCATAACTCTTCTCTTCTCTTGGTTGAGCCTTGTTGGTTTTTTACCCATCTTTCGATTTAGTCTTGTTGTTTTTTCCTATCGAGGTCACTCCATTGGTTGAGTCTTACTATTTGGGATCTGTTGGGTTGTCTTAGTGATCTCCTTGGCATATCAGTGACTAAATAGTAGGATTTTGCTTGCATTTTTCATTCCATTATATTGAAAAATACAAAAAAAGTAGTTTTACATTTTCCTTTTTGTTTATAAGAGAAAATACAAAAAATTTACTTCCATGTACTGCATCTTGCATCAAGTGCTTGTTGCTTTCATTTAGATTCTGCTTGTTCATTGAAAATATAAAAGAGTTGCATTTTTATTTCGAAACCGTTGGATTGATTTCACATGCTAGTGGCATTGTTTTTATTGGATAGATGAGTCTAGGATTTGACGATTTTTCATACTATTGAGTCATATACATCACTAGTTTCACGACCATATCCTTTGAGTAACCACAACCATTAAAATTAACACTTAATCTTAAAATTGATTAAACCGATTTTATTTATAGGGTACACCAACTAGCATAGGTTTAGAGTCTTGGAATAGATCATTATGAGTAAACAATCCAAGACTACTAGACTAAACATTATGTGTATGACCAGGGAGTGGTGAAATCCATGGTATACATCGGTGTTCTCAGGAAGCTCTACTCAGACCAGAGTTAAGCACGAGGTCACGAGAGGTTGGTTGAGGAGATATTCCTCCAATACCGGCTGAATGTGGGAGATATTTCCAGGGTTTTTTCATATCGGGGGGTACCGGAGGTTCGTCCTCTTGTGCTTTGGGATTAGCTACCCTTCCCATACGACGGATCCCACCTGCGACTGTCCCCCTGAGCATTGGTTATATTGCGGTGACCATAGTTTCCTTACCTAGGTATCGCATAGTGTACTTGAAGTGGTTATGTTGTTTGTGTCCTGAGTAAAATAGGGGTCGGACAACACAGTTGCCGTTGTATAGGGACTTGACCCTGTGCACGCAGTGAAGTCCGGGGGCCGTTATAACTGATTCAGTTACCTCTGACTATAGTTTGGGAGTCTCAAGCCTCTCCTAGGCGAGACATACTGGATCTAGTGTCGGGAGCTCATTTAGCCACTATGTTTGTCTGCTCTTGGTTGTAGTTTCTCTAGGTGTGTGCTTTTGATTTACTGTTTTTTATCGATAGTTTTCCTTTAGGGGACGTTTTGATTTTATAGTCTCTTTGTAGATATTGTGGCGTGGAGTCCTGCTCCCTGTCGATCTCGTCGGTTGGCTGGTTTACTAGCTGCCAAGCTTTCACGCCATGTCAAGAAGGGATGCCGCCGGACTCCCTCCGAATCTTCGGATTCTTACGAGACATACGTTATCGACACCATGACTACACATTCTGGCACGGGAGAAATCCCGACCATTCCATCGGGTAGATTTGATCACACTTCAGACACCCCTACTCCTCGTGAGGCATGGGGGGGTGATCCACCTGAGACCCAACCTAATTTGTTTGGTTCAGATCCACCCGAGACCCAACCTAGCTTGTTTGGTCTAGATCCACCAGAGGACGACCCGTTCGATCCTTCATATCCACATAATTATCTATATGGGATACCAGAGTTACATGATGACACAGGTCCTACGGTCAACCCTACCGAGTTCTCATATGGTATGCCGAATTACACCACAGTTGATCCTTCCACTTCTTTTGGTATTCATGCTGGCACCATTCATGGTGTTAGCAACACTGCACCCACTGGGGGCAATACCCTCGCTGGGGGAACCATGTTGTCCACTCACACACATAGTATGGGGACTGGTCCTATTCCTCCTAACAATGCTAATTTTGAAAGATGACCGCCTCCTAGGGATACCCAACCTAATAGGAACACTGTTCGCAACATGAATCGCCATCCACCACCGAATACACATGCCGCTAACCGTAAACCTAGGACCACTTTCACAAATTTTAATGCTCCTCCTAACCACGGGGGTGGACATATACCGCATAATTTTGCATCCACTGCTGCTACTAGTAATACTAATGTACGAGGTGGAAATATATCTTATCCTCGTGGTCACACCACCATTCCTGCTACTAGTACCACCAATGTTGGGGTTGGGAATACATCTCATGCTTATGGCCACCACACAATTGCTCACGCTAATCCTAATGATTATGTTGGGGGTGGGAACATACCTCACCATTATGGTCATTACAACATGGTTCCCGCTATGAATAGTACGTGTGTGCCCCATACTTATGGTGGCAACCCTTACTACAACATAGTCGGTGCTGGACACCAGTACAACCGACCTCAATATGGTGCCCAAAACACTTATATACCTACTTATTCTCATACGATTCAGGTAGGAGGAGGTTATCAACCTTATGGCCATGGTCAAGCTTATGGTCCGTCAAGTCCTCATTATCAGTAGTTTAATGATCATGGTCAAGCTTTTGGTCCACCTTATAATTCGGTTCTGTTCAACCAACCTTTCATGGGGGCTTATAATCAATATTTCCAGCCACAGCTCCCATTCCTTGCACGTTTGAATCTTCCAGGTCTTTCAAATCTCATGAATGATCTGGTGTGTCACAACCCTAATTGGCCTCCGGTCCCTACCAAGCTCCCTTCGGACATTCCTAAGTTTGAGGGGAAAGGTGGTGAGGATCCCGGTGATCATGTCACAACGTTTCACCTTTGGTGCTCTTCCAACTCGTTTAATCACGATTCCATTAGATTGCAACTATATCAATGCACCCTCACAGGGGCAGCCGCGAAGTGGTATGTTGAGTTTCCTGGGAACACTTATAGGAGATTTAATGAGATCGCTTTGGTTTTCTTGGATCATTTCCAATTTCCGGTTTGCTATGATATTGGTACTGAACTTTTGTCTACCTTCCGTCAGAATAAGGCCACACACATTTATGACCACGTTCAAGAGTGGCGTCGGCGGAAGCGATTAGTGAAAGCCAACATTCCTCCAGAGTTCCTATTGGAATGGTTCCTCAAGTATTTACTCCCATATATTGCAAAGGATGTTTCGATGTCTGGTAAATCATAAAATAATTAAGGTAAATCATTTTCAGACTTCATTCTAACCTCAGAGCTGAAAGTTTCAGCCTTTCAAAATTGTTAATTTTGTCCAATTATGCACTTTCCCTGCAGGTGCATTTAGCTTTAGAGACCAACTTCAACCACTTGTAGAAGAAAATCTAGGGAGAAGCAAAAAATATTTTCTATTAGGCATTGATAATACTCATGAAAAATATTATTCAAAAACTTTCATATTTCTAATCTAATGCTAAATTTAGTTTCTATAAATTTATGGAATCAACACTTTCTTACTTTTCATCTTCTCTAAAGTTAGAAATTTTTAGAAAAACAGGCTATCTCACAAACTAAGCAAATATGTAAAAACTTCCTCCAATGAAATTTGCTCATTTTAATGAGTAAGTAAAATGTCAAGTTTATAAATTTTTCTAGTCTTAACATATAGGGTGTAATACCCCAATTTTTACCCTTAGGAAATATTGGCTCTAATGTAAATATTGTAAACACACGATGTATGTTTCCCTAGCGTGGAGCTCAGGGCCAAGGCCCCACTAGTTTATGCTCGGATTTTATTTAAATTAGACACGCTTGATATTTTTTTTACCCACGTGCTATTAAGCCATGGGATATTGTAAATTGATGTAAATATTTAACATTGAAATAAAATACCAAAAACTGGCTATGGAGGCAACGAATGAGAAGGGGCCACGTGTATCCACTAGGGAGTGGTGAGGGGGGCTATGGGATTAAACCCTAGGCTGCCATTTGTCATTATGAGAACCCATTGACTTCCCTAGGTGACATTAATGCCTGCTGTAAGAAGGTGGTTGAGATTTCAACCCATGGCTTCAATGGAGCATGGCCAGCCCTGAAATTCGTATGGGTGGGCATGGGCTTTGATTGCTTGGGCAAGAAGTCACTCAACCTCATGGGAGGTTGCTTCATTCTCACCCCATTCCATTGTGAAACTACCTAGCATCATTCCCATCCAAAAACGGGAGCCAACAGTGAGGAAAACCAGAAAATCGCGACCTTGAGAGAACCCCGATTTTGAAAGACCAAAAACGTCCAGATTTGGCATTGGACAGGGAAATCCAATGGGGAATCCATTAGCATAAACCTTGGGGCGAATTTGGGAGCATTAGCTACCCCGAAATCAATGGGAAAACCCAGTTTTTGCAGCTCATAAAACGAGTGACGGATTTGAGTATTTGGTGAGCAGAACAGAGAGAAATCAAGTTGGGATTGACTATGCAGAGGTTGGGTGTGCTTGATAAACCCAGTGAAGGCTAGGATCTCAAGGATCAGCAGCTGGACCTTTCTATGCCCATCCTGAAGAGCACTGGAGGGAAGAGTTGCCTGAGGGACTGTGTAGCAGAGAAAGGGATCTTCCTTGTGTTGGATGTGGTAGGTAATGTGGGTGCCTGACTGTTGAGCTCACTTGAGATGCCTGTAGCTCTGTGGTTGAGCTCACTGGCTTAGCATTACCCTCCTCTATCTGCTTGGATGCTTGACTGAAACCATGCCTATGAGTGAATCCAGCTAGTCCTCCTTAGTGGATACACAGCCCAGCTCGGGGGTGACCTCTCAGCTGAAAGAATACAAGCTGGACAGAGGTCTACGGTTGGGAGGAACGTTGCCCTTCCATAGCCAGTCGTTTGGACCATTACAGTTCAAGATAAGTACTCTGTGAATTAATTTATATACAGACTGTGTTTGCAATGCATTCAATCTGAATGATGAATTATTCCTGTTAATGAAATGAAATGCATCATGTTCTATGCAATGTGATAAATTGTCCATGCTTAATGAAATTTAGTGACTGTTACATGTATGAATGATATGGGTATGCTGAATGTATGAAGAAATAGTGTGCATACGTAATGACTAATTTTCGTTGTGTTTAAATTGAGATGAATCTGCATTTGGAAGTTTTAAATTGCATGCGTTATGAGTCAAATTATTGGGGCTAAGCCTGCCATAAGCCCGTGTGTTGTTAACGTTTCCTTCCTTGCACTTGATGATGGAAGGGGGTGTTACAGTTTGGTATCAGAGCTGCGTTGCAGCATTGGGCCTCTATGGGCCAATTCTGATAGCAGTTAAAAGGAAAATTTCAAAATTTTATTAAGAGTTTTTGAAAATTTTCGGTTTTTAAGTCTATTTCTGTTTTAAGTCGGTTTCGGGAAGTTGTCCCGAAACTGCGGAAAGGTTCCGCGAACCTTCCCGCAATTGCGGAAGGGTTCGGCGAACCTTCCCGCAATTGCGGAAGAATTCAGCGAACCGCTCCGAAACAGCGGAGAAAAATTCGTTTTTGTGAAAAAATTTCTAAGTGTCGGCGTCGAACGGAAACTTTTTCGGAAGGAATTCTCTTCCGAAATTGCGGAAAGAATTCTCTTCCGAAATTTCGGAAGGATTCTGCGAATCGTTCCGCAACGCGGGAGAGTTCGGCGAGTCGTTCCGAAGTTGCGGAAGACTTCGGCGAATCGTTCCACAACTGCGGAAGACTTCGCCGAATCGTTCCGCAACTGCGGAAGACTTCGGCGAATCGCCCCGCCATTGCGGAAACATTCCGCCAGTCGTTCCGCAAAAGCTTTCCGCAAAAACCGACAGAAAACCCCGGAAACATTCCGCGAACGGCTCCGAAGCTGCGGAAGCCTTCGCCGAATGGCTCCGCAATTGCGGGAGCGTTCGACCAATCGCCCCGCCATTGCGGAAGCATTCAGCGAACTGCTCCGCAATTGCGGAAGCGTTCGGCGAACTGCTCCGCAATTGCGGAAGCCGTCGCCGAACCGCCCCGCAGTTGCGGGAGCATTCAGTCAACCGGCCCGCAACTGCGGAAGGCCACAGCGAACCGCCCCGCAATTTCGGGAGTGTTCAGTGAATTGGCCCGCGACGACGGCGCACACAGGAAAAAAAAAAAAACTAGTGACGGGGGCCATGAAAGAACTAGTGAAGACCCCGAGCCCATTAGACTCCAATTTGACAGAAAAAGGGGAATAGTGACTTTTGAAGGACAGAGTCCCGAGGCTTGACAGAAGGTCGGATTGAGCTGAAATTGATCAGGCGCGGCCATGAAGCAGGCACAATGTTAAGTTCTGAATCTTGGAACCAAACTCCAAAGGATGTGGAGCCGGGGTGAGCAAGAAGGCCAAAAAGCACTATTCCGGACCACTTTTTCGGGATTTTGGAAAGCTTGTGGGTAGTAAAAGTGACCCTAGATGTGGGAGTCAGAAATTTTACTGAACTAGACATTTCATATTCTCATTAAGACGGACAATTTCCGTTAAACGAAGATTTCCCAGAAATGCACCATTTGGGAGATAGCCATTTTTGGCCCAAAATTTGAGATTTTGGAAAAATGTGAAAAGTAAGAAGTAGTAAAACCCAGAAATTCATAAAAGATGAACGGTACATCAGAATTGAAATCAGTGAATTGCTGAGTGTTCCTTGTTATATGGACTAACTTTTCCCGATAGATACGTTTTTGTGATTCCTCATAGATTTTCTTCCACAGGTGGCTGAAGTTGGCCTTCGGGACCAAAATACAATTGTGTAAATGTGCAGAATTATTGGTAAAAGTTGTCATTTTTTAGACAACGTTGTTTCCACACCCGATGTCGGAATGGAGCACGGGGACAGGCATTGGAAAGCTTGTCTAGAAAGGAATAATGGAGTATGACCGGAATTTGAATTGGGCTATCAGACATCATAGATAATCAGGGCAGAAAAGTGCCGGTGACTGTTTTGTCAAATTAATGACAATATGGGCAATTTTCAGAATTGCATGAATGGGCAAAAGAATTGAATAAGTAACAGCTATGTGAATTATTCCAGGAGTTCTATTATGTTAAATATTGATTGTTGTATATTCCTAGATGCATTTTTATGAGGTCTAACAAATATCATAATAATGCACAGTGTTTGCAGCTCATAAAGTTTATAATTGTAGCAGGGGTTAGATGGTGACCATTAATGATGCTCAAGATCCTTATGAACACGAAGAAGACGTTCTAGGAGAAAATGTGCATGAAGGGAATGCAGAGACTGAATCCAATGGGAGAAGGGAGCAGGTGACTCCTCAAAATTTGGTTGAAACCATGGTGAGCTTCAATGAAAGATTGATGAAGGCTCAAGAAGAACAGCACCAACTCAATGCTGCTATTTTGCAAAGCCTCACTGATATGCAGCATAAGATAAACCTTGGGTCCAACCCAAGCAATATGGGTGAAGAAGGAAGAGATGCAGGGAGTCATTCTAGAGGCCGTTCGAGGAGGAGGACTCCAAGCCCAAGGAAGAGTTCGGTGAGCATAAAACATAAAACATCTTCATCAAGGTCTTCTTCCAGCAGGTCGTGTGACTCCAAATGTTCTAGGAGAATTCCAGGACATGCACCTAAGATATTGTACGGAAGAAATAGGTTCAAGGGCATCCCACAGGGAGAATTCAAGAAGGCAAGACCTCCCACATTTGATGGGGAAGGAAAGACAGGCCAAGAGGCAGAAGCATGGCTTCTGGGAATGAAGAAATACTTCAGAATTCAAGACTACTCAGGAAATGAGAAAGCCAGAATTGCCATTTACAACTTAAATGGCAGAGCTTCCATTTGGTGGGACAATCTCTTGTAAATGAAAGGGATCAATGAAAGAAGGTTCAGTTGGGAAAGATTTAAGAGGTACTTCAAGGAGAAATACCTTTCTGCTAGGTATTATGACGGTAAGAGAAAAGAGTTTAATGAACTCAGGTTGGGACAAAAATCTATGGAAGAGCATGTCCACAAATTCTTGGAATTACTGAGGTATGTTGACTATATCAAAGATGAGAGAGTAAAAATCCAATGCTTTCTTGGGGGTCTACCTCAGAGTTTCAGAGATCGTATTGAGTTTGTTAATCCACCAAGTTTGGATGAAGCCATTAGGATGGAAATGCACTGTTATGAGCAAAATAGGGGAAAAACAGAGGCTAACCCAGCATGGAAAGGAAAGCCAAGAGGGAAGTTTGACCAGAAGAAGGATGGCTTCAAGCCACCATTCAGAGGTCATCCTAGAACCTTTCCACAAGGACAACAAGCAAGGAGTGGATTCAAACCAGCAGTAACAGCAGACAAAGCAGCAAAGGGACCACTTCAGTGTTGGGGATGTGGAGAAAACCACATGTTGAAGGATTGTCCACATCGGAAAAACAATTCTCGGAAGTTGAACAACCTGAAGGGAGTAGCTATGGTGGAGGACATGGCAAGGGCAGCACCTCGGATTTATGCAGCGTTGGATAATCATCAAGCAGACCATCAGTCCTCAGTGGTGGAAGTCGAAGGTAAGATTGCTACGCAATCTATTTCTGTTTTGATTGATCCAGGATCTACTCATAGTTATGTTTCTCCAAAAGTGGTTGAAGGTTGTTCTCTTAGAAGAGTAAAGCATAATAAGTCTTGGCTAGTGCAACTAGCCACGGGAACCAAGAGAAAAGTAAGTGATGTAGTGATGGAGTGTCCCATAGAATTGAATGGACTCCACACATATGCTGAATTGAATGTGTTACCATTAGGATCCTATGATGCATTAATTGGCATGGATTGGTTAGAAAAACATAGAGCCAAATTGGACTGTTATGAGAAAGCACTTGAGTGCATTGATGAAAAGGGAAGGCCAACATTGGTAAAAGGGATTCCCAAGCAAGTTTCAATAAGGCAGATTTCAGCCCTGCAGTTGAAAAAGTTTTATAAGAAGGGTTGTCAATTATATGCAGTCCATATGCCAGATTCATTAGAGGACAAAGGGTCAAGACTAGAAGACTTCAGGATACTGCAAGAGTTCCAAGATGTGTTTCCGGATGAGGTACCAGGGTTGCCACCGACGAGAGATATTGATTTTACCATCGATCTTGTTCCAGGAGCAGTGCCGAATTCCAAAGCTCCTTATAGAATGAGTACACCGGAGTTGGTGGAATTGTTATGTAGAATTTTGTCCTACGGATAATCCAAAACTCTCTTAACTTTAAAGCAGACTTTAAACTAACTCTAAAGCAAGAAACAAGTCAAAACAAATGCTACCTTGAATCCCTAGATCTAACAAACATTTCAGGATTAAAATGCTAAAGAGAGTAGAAGGAATTTAATTGACCTTCTATCCAGACCTTGTTTTTGGTATTTGCTCCAAGCTCCAAGCCCTCACAAGTGAACCTGTCAAAATGGAACCAAAATACAAGAATGCACTATTCTATAGCAATCTGAAACATGAGTTAGGATCTAAATCTGTGAAAGATACAAATCATATTATTAAAACAAGATTAACACAAATGATTTGGGAAAACAAGACAAGTTATTCCATTACAACTTGAAGAATACTTACAAAAGGTGCTTGATGTCCAAGCCAATCCTTCAGCTCCAAGTGTCTTCTCCTCTAGCTATCTCCACAATGCTGCAAGACCATAAGTTTGGTGCTCTCAAGAGTCCTCCCCTTTTCCAATGGTATGCCTCTCTTTTATAGTGAATGGTGAGGTTAACCAACAAGAGAGATGGGTGGATCTAAGGAGAGATAAGTGGATCAGGGTTTCTAATCGAAGGAGATGAGTTGAGATCGAATCAAGGACCCCAATATTCCATTATCTTCGAAAATCCGAAATCCCACAAGCCAAGGGAAAAAAACTATTAAAAGAGTACCGCGTTTTGCAAATGCTGCAGAACGCGGCACTGCCGCGCTTTGGGGAAAAAGCAGAACGCGGTAGTGTCTAGTACCACGTTTTGGCAAACTAGCAAGGCGCGGTAGTGTGTGTACATAAAGTCTAAGGTGGGTCAAAACTCGCCAGGGTGGATTCACCTTCAAGGTTGACTCATCATCTGTCTCTTCTGGATGGTTTAAAACAGTAGGGAAAGTGTCGTCAACTTGTTTTGTGATGGGGATGCGACACTGTGAAACATAGAGATATAACAGGAATTGAAGATACAACTGCAAGAATTAATGGATAAAAGGTATATCAGGCCTAGTGTGTCCCCTTGGGGAGCACCGGTGTTATTTGTCAAGAAGAAAGATGGGACTTTAAGGCTGTGTATTGATTACAGGCAGCTCAATAAAGTGACAGTTAAGAACAAGTATCCATTACCAAGAATTGATGACTTGTTTGATCAAATGAAGGAAGCCAAATTATTT
Organism: Larix kaempferi; assembly: GCA_027924585.1. NCBI lineage: Eukaryota > Viridiplantae > Streptophyta > Pinopsida > Pinales > Pinaceae > Larix > Larix kaempferi. Next base: position 12,767,852 of record BSBM01000158.1, on the reverse strand, counting down.
TCAAAAATTGACTTGAGGTCTGGCTACCATCAAGTGAGGATTAAAGAAGAAGACATTCACAAGACGGCTTTCCGAACTAGATATGGTCATTATGAGTTCATTGTGGTTCCATTCGGCCTTACCAACGCACCTGCCACATTCATGTGTCTCATGAATAGTGTATTCAGCAAATATTTGGATAAGTTTGTGATTGTGTTTTTAGACGACATTCTTGTCTATTCAAGAAATGAAGAAGAACACGAGGAGCATCTAAGAATGGTGTTGCAAGTTCTTAGAGAACATCAGCTGTATGCCAAGTTAAGCAAGTGTGAATTCTATCAAAAGAGGATCCAATATTTGGGTCACGTCATTTCAGAAGAAGGAATTGCAGTGGATCCAGAGAAGATTAATTCCATCATGGATTGGCCAACTCCAAGAAATGTTTCAGATGTTAGATCTTTTATGGGCCTTGCTGGTTACTACAGAAGGTTTATTGAAGGATTCTCCAGGATAGCGCATCCGATCACTTCATTGCAAAGGAAGAACATCAAATTTGTATGGTCTGAAAAATGTGAGAAAAGTTTTCAGAAATTAAAGGAGTTACTTACTAGCGCTCCTGTTTTGAAGATAGCAGATCCAAGGAAGGATTTTGTAGTGTGCACAGATGCTTGCATTGAAGGACTGGGTGGGGTTCTCATGCAAGAAGGAATTGTGATTTGCTACGAATCCAGGAAATTAAAAGAGCATGAAAAGAATTATGCCACACATGATTTAGAACTAGCAGCCATAGTGCATGCTCTTAGGATGTGGAGGCATTACTTGATGGGAAGAAGATTCGAGCTTAGAACGGACCACATGAGCTTGAAGTATTTGTTTGATCAGCCAAACTTGAATGCTAGGCAAGCTAGATGGATGGAATTTCTTTGTGAATTCGATTTTGAAATTAAACATGTAAAAGGGAAAGAGAATAAGGTTGCAGATGCTCTTAGCAGAAAATTTCATGTGTCAGCAGTAAGTATGTGCAAATCAGATTTGAAGACAAGAGTTCTTGAAGCCCAAAACGGTGACGAAACTTGCCTTCAAATTAAAGAGAAGTTGCAGCACGGTAATGTGGATGAAAAGTGTGCAGAATATTAGCTGGGTGAAGACAATATCCTCATCTACAAAGATAGGTTGTACATTCCAAATAATGCAGATTTGAAGAAACTAGTGATGGATGAAATACACCAAATGTCGTACTCTGGACACCCAGGGTATCAGAAGACTATAACAACGGCCAGAAAGCAATACTTTTGGAATGGCATGAAGAAGGACATAGCTGAGTACATTGCTAGGTTTCAGAAGTGCCAACAAGTCAAGGCAGAACACCAACATCCAGCAGGGTTATTGCAGCCCTTACCCATTCCAGAATGGAAGTGGGAAGTGATCTCCATGGATTTTATAACAGGTCTGCCCATGACAGTAAAGAAGCATGATTCCATCATGGTTGTGGTGGATAAGCTATCAAAGGTAGCTCACTTTATTCCAGTGAAGTCCACTCACAAGGCTAGTGACATTGTGAACATCTTCATGAGAGAGATATTCAGATTGCATGGATTGCCTAAGGCAATAATTTCTGATCGTGACACAAAGTTCACCTCCAATTTCTGGAAGGGATTATTTCAGGAATTGGGAACTAAATTGAATTTCAGTACAGCTTACCATCCTCAAACGGACGGCCAAACCGAAAGGGTGAACCAGGTTCTTGAAGATATGCTGAGGATGTATGTGATGGACAAACCATCCAAGTGGGAAGATTATTTACACATGGTTGAATTTGCGTATAATAATGGGCACCATGCATCCTTGGGAATGAGTCCATTTGAAGCATTGTACGGCAAAGGATGCAGGACGCCAGTGAATTGGGATGGCCCAGTGAACAGGGTAGTGCTTGGACCAGAGATGATCAAGGAAATGGAACAGGAAATTGTTAAGATCAGGCAGAATTTAAAGGCAGCTCAGGACAGGCAAAAGAGTTATGCAGATTTGAAAAGAGTACATAAGGAATTTCAGATTGGGGATCATGTTTATTTGAGAGTGAAACCAAGGAAGAGTTCCCTCAAGTTGGGGAGTTGTGCCAAGTTGTCTCCCAGATATTGTGGGCCATTTGAAGTCCTTGATAGGATAGGGCCAGTTGCATATAGAATTGCATTGCCTGCTAGCATAAGAGCTCATAATGTTTTCCATGTATCTTTGCTTAAGAAGTATGTACATGATCCTAATCATATGATTGATTGGAATGTGATACAGGTGGAACCCGAGGGAGAGTTCCAATTAGAACCTATGCGCATCCTCGACAAGAAAGTCACAGTGCTCCGGAACAGAGCCATCGGGCAGGTAAAGGTCCAATGGAAGCACCTTAGTCCCGACGAGGCTACATGGGAGCTGGAGGATGCCATGAGGGAGGCATTCCCATTTTTGTTCAGTTTTGAGAACACCGAGGACGGTGTTGTTCTAAGGGGGAGGGGAATGTAATACCCCAATTTTGACCCTTAGGAAATATTGGCTCTAATGTAAATATTGTAAACACACGATGTATGTTTCCCTAGCGTGGAGCTCAAGGCCAAGGCCCCGCTAGTTTATGCTCGGATTTTATTTAAATTAGACACGCTTGATATTTTTTTTACCCACGTGCTATTAAGCCATGGGATATTGTAAATTGATGTAAATATTTAACATTGAAATAAAATACCAAAAACTGGCTATGGAGGCAACGAATGAGAAGGGGCCACGTGTATCCACTAGGGAGTGGTGAGGGAGGCTATGGGATTAAACCCTAGTCTGCCATTTGTCATTATGAGAACCCATTGACTTCCCTAGGTGACATTAATGCCTGCTGTAAGAAGGTGGTTGAGATTTCAGCCCATGGCTTCAATGGAGCATGGCCAGCCCTGAAATTCGTATGGGTGGGCATGGGCTCTGATTGCTTGGGCAAGAAGTCACTCAACCTCATGGGAGGTTGCTTCATTCTCACCCCATTCCATTGTGAAACTACCTAGCATCATTCCCATCCAAAAACGGGAGCCAACAGTGAGGAAAACCAGAAAATCGCGACCTTGAGAGAACCCCGATTTTGAAAGACCAAAAACGTCTAGATTTGGCATTGGACAGGGAAATCCAATGGGGAATCCATTAGCATAAACCTTGGGGCAAATTTGGGAGCATTAGCTACCCCGAAATCAATGGGAAAACCCAGTTTTTGCAGCTCATAAAACGAGTGACGGATTTGAGTATTTGGTGAGCAGAACAGAGAGAAATCAAGTTGGGATTGACTATGCAGAGGTTGGGTGTGCTTGATAAACCCAGTGAAGGCTAGGATCTCAAGGATCAGCAGCTGGACCTTTCTATGCCCATCCTGAAGAGCACTGGAGGGAAGAGTTGCCTGAGGGACTGTGTAGCAGAGAAAGGGATCTTCCTTGTGTTGGATGTGGTAGGTAATGTGGGTGCCTGACTGTTGAGCTCACTTGAGATGCCTGTAGCTCTGTGGTTGAGCTCACTGGCTTAGCATTACCCTCCTCTATCTTCTTGAATGCTTGACTGAAACCATGCCTATGAGTGAATCCAGCTAGTCCTCCTTAGTGGATACACAGCCCAGCTCGAGGTGACCTCTCAGCTGAAAGAATACAAGCTGGACAGAGGTCTACGGTTGGGAGGAACGTTGCCCTTCCATAGCCAGTCGTTTGGACCATTACAGTTCAAGATAAGTACTCTGTGAATTAATTTATATACAGACTGTGTTTGCAATGCATTCAATCTGAAGGATGAATTATTCCTGTTAATGAAATGAAATGCATCATGTTTTATGCAGTGTGATAAATTGTCCATGCTTAATGAAATTTAGTGACTGTTACATGTATGAATGATATGGGTATGCTGAATGTATGAAGAAATATGGTGCATACGTAATGACTAATTTCCGTTGTGTTTAAATTGAGATGAATCTGCATTTGGAAGTTTTAAATTGCATGCATTATGAGTCAAATTATTGGGGCTAAGCCTGCCATAAGCCTGTGTGTTGTTAACGTTTCCTTCCTTGCACTTGATGATGGAAGGGGGTGTTACATAGGGTCACTTTTCCCTCCAATTTTTTTGAAATCCCAAAAAAGTGCCTCGGAATGATAGATTTTGGCCTTCTTTTACACCTAGGATTTACACCTTTTGGAATTTGGAAATATGCTAGTATATTTGTTTGTGTTTTTGGATCACAAATGCACCATAACAATTTCGACCCCAACAAGACCTGCATTGAGTCTCTGGGTACTAATATTTAAAAACCAATATTTCAAAATTTATGTAAAATTTGAGAAGAATGGGTCCATGGTTCTCACTAGAAATTTTGTATCCCTCCTCAATGGTGTCAGAATGCCACAAGTCTCATCATATTTCAAGCTAAAATATGGTAGTGATGGCCAAAACAATTTTTGGGCTCCATATGTTTTTTAGCTTTTTCATAACACGATCATCACATTAGACTCATCCCATCAGGTCAAAATCCAAAGTTATCACCAAAAGCATTACACACTGATCATCATGATAAGCTTATTTTGATGACCTTTATTGGATCTCCTTTATCATACCTTTCATATCAAATCTCCTTCATTGGACCTTTCACTCATAAAAATTATGTGCATGAACTTTCAGGATTAATTCCCAATGGTCCTACTTCAATGAGGACTTCCTGATACATCGAGTTCCAATCCATCAAAACTTTCCACATACACTTTCAAGAGTACTCCCCGATGGCCTACCTCCAATGGAGCATCCTTGAATAGTCGAGTTATGATCCATCAAAAATCCTTGCTCCATCGAGATCCTTCACATTTGCATTAGACTACTTCTCCAAACGGTTAGCCTCTAATGATGATTCTTCAATACTCTGCTTCTGATGACGTCCATCTGAACCATCAGATCTCAATCCATCGGGATCTCTTACATTCACCTTCAAAAACATTCTCCCATGCTCCACCTTTAATGAGGCTCTTCCGATATGTTGACTCTAATATGAAATCAAACTTTTGCTCCATCGGGATCCTAAGTCCACATTTACATTTGGAAGCTTCTCCCGATCGTTAGCCTCCAATGGTTTGATCTTGATACAACTGTCGACTCATCTCATTAGATCGGACTCTAGCACTATCATCGATAATATCACATTCAATTCATCTAATTATCCTTTCCTAGAGACCTTGTGTTGGTCCTACCACCGGTGCATTTATTTGACATGGATGGTCCACGTCATACCATATGGATACTGCACATCACACTTCTGTGCATGTGGAATGGGTGGGGCCCATCTCAAATTTCCCCCAAATATTCAAATTTTCATAATTCTGCAAAATTTTGATTTCGCAATTTCACGGATAGCTCTGTAATTTTTGAAATTTTCGCAAATTTTCTCAGGTAATCTACCATTCATGTTGGTAGACCACAACTTTAACTTCGAGGCTCCATTAATACACCATTTTTTAACTACAATCATGATTTTCATAGAAGCATTTTTCAAGCACTTCATGTGTGTTAATTTTTCAGAATTTACTTCAATCTGATCTAGGATCTTAATTGAGAGAACAACATGTATAGCATATCTACAGCATATCAATGATGGACACAATAAAGCAAGCACACAAGAGACACAGAGTTTACTTGGGGAAAACCATAAAGGTGATACTTGGGGAAAACCATAAAGGTGAAAAACCCTAATAACTTCCTCAGAGATAGATAGAGCAATGATACAACCCAAGCATAAGAGATAGATATCTCCTAGCAACAGATTCTCCTCCTCCACAAGTGCGCCACTCTCCCTAGAGTGTGAGAGAGAATAGAATGATGATGAAATAGAGTGCCTCCCACACTCTATTTATACATGAATTGACTTGCCTAATAACCTTTACTAGGTCAGCCTTAACTTAACCACATAACATAATGCTGACTGGGCCGACACCCAATAGAGTGGTCTAATAACCCTTTAACCCACATGGATGACCCCCAATAGGGTGGTCTAATAACCCTTCGACCCGCATAACTTATACAGGGCCGACCCCAACAAGGTGGTCTAATAACCCATCGGCAATTTAACACACTTGTCAATACACATGACGACACTTTCGTATAGAGGAATGACACATCTCTATAGGAGTACAATAATATATGGATGAAATACATTCCAAAGTTACATATACATCAACACTCCCTCTTAACTAGGAAGGTATTTCTCGACACAGATCTGCTAGCACAAGTCTTCTTCTCTGGATCATCGTCATCGATGCATCGTCCTCGAATCATCGTCATCGTCACTGCTGCTGCTATCTCAAACAATCTCTGAATCTACTCATCATAAGAAGTTCTACAGAGCCTGTCCTTTTTCATACTGGATATAAGCCCGCCACCTGCAGGTCTTCATCACTAGCCATACTGTGGAATCCTCGAGACTTATTACATGCATCACAAAACCTCGCAAGAGAATCCCAGGTTGTTATGAGCACACAGCTCTACCTGTAGGATCTCCCAGGGCCATATTATATGTGACCTCACCACAAAACCTCGCAAGAGCATCCCAGGATGTTACGAACACACAGCTCTACCTATAGGATCTCCCAAGGACATATTACATGTGGTCACCACAAAACCTCGCAAGAGCATCCCAGGATGTTACGAGCACACAGCTCTACCTATAGGATCTCCCAAGGCCAAATTACATGTGGTCATGGAAAAACCTCGCAAGATCATCCCAGGACTTATTACAGGCATACAGCCCAACCTATCGGATCTCCCAGGGCCAAATTAATGCCATAGGACAAAACCTCGAAAGAGCATTTTCCAGATATCCCAGGTCCAAATTATATGCCATAGGAAAAACCTCGAAAGACTATCTGCAGATATCCCAGGGCCAAATTATATGTCCTCCCAAAGCAAAACCTCGAAAGAGCATTTACCAGATATCCCAGGGCCAGATTACATGCCATAGGAAAAACCTCGAAAGGCTATCTGCAAATATCCCAGGGCCAAATTATATGCTTATTTGCACAACCTGTTCCACGGCCATAGAGTATCAACCTGATACTTACCATACATCATCCTGATCATCATCACTACATCGTCCTGATGCATGTCATCTGGAGCAACATCCTGAAGCTCGTCATCCATGATCATCCTGATCATACAATGCATATATCTGATGCATACCAAGTATCTACCTGATACATATCACCATACATGATCCACCTATTCATACAATGTATCCACCTGATACATACATAGATACATGATCCACACAATGTATCCACCTGATATATATCAACATACATGATCTACCTGATCATACATAGTATCCACCTGATACATATACAGATACATGGTCCAAGCATCATGATGCATATACAAATACATATAAATGATCCAACTGATCATATCTAGCATCCAACATGATGCGTACATACATATACATATAAATGATCCAACTGATCATATCCAGCATCCAACATGATGCATACATACATAGAGCAGTAACTGGAGCATCGTCCCGATGCTCATCATCCATGATCCTCCTGATCATCATAGCATCGTCCTCTTCATATCATCTCATCGTCCATGAAGCACAGCCCAGATGCACATCATCCAGCGCTTACACCACCGACATGGGAGAACACATCTACCACCATTCGGGGAAGGCTCCAACCCTTACTTTTTCACCATAGGAGAACAAATTTACCACCATGTGAAAAATGGATTCAACCTTTACATCTACACCATGGGATAACACATCTACCACCATGTGAGAATGGCTCAGCAATTACATCACGACCATGGGAGAACACATCAACCATGTTAGAAAATCTCATGTGCATCTGCATCTTCCAGACTCATCACTTCCCTTTGGAAGGAATCTCGATCTGAAGTGCACCAAGCCTCTCTCTGAAGTACTCAAACTGCACTCTGGCCAATGGCTTGGTCAATACATCTGCAACCTACTCATCTATCACAACATACTCTACTTCGGCTGTTCTCAGTGCTATGCAGGACTGCTTCCGACTAAACCAATAGATCACACCTGATCCCATATTGAAGCAGCACGTAGAAGTGCTCTTCCTATCTACAGCACTACCATCCCAGTCTGAATCAACATAACCTTGTAGGTTAAACTTTTTATTCGCATCATACTTGAGCCCATAATCAATTATACCCTTCAGGTACCTCAGAATATGCTTTACAGCAACCAGGTGAACACTCCTCGGATCCGCCAAAAACTGGCTCAATGTGTTCACCGCAAATCAAATATCTGGTCTCGTGTTCATCAGGTACATCAAGGACCCAATCATCTGATGATACATCGTGACATCAACTGGATCATATGAAGCATCACACATAAGCTTCAGGTTCGATGCCATAGGTGTGGCCATGACCTTGCAATCCATCATCTCGAACCTCTTCAGGATCTCTACTGCATACTTCCCTTTTCCAAGGAAGATTACATCTGCACTCTGCCACACCTCCATACCTAGAAAGTAGTGCATCATCCACAAGTTCTTCATCTCGAACTCGGAAACTAACTTCCGCTACTTGTCGGAAATCAATCTATCTTCACCTGTAATAAACAGGTCATCCATATACAAAAGTAGTATCATTGGATTGCCTTCCTCAACCTTGTAGTAAAGGTTGGAATCCACTTTACTCTTGGTAAAGCCCAAACTAGATAGAAAGTTGTCTATCCTACCATACCAAGTTCTGCACATATATGACTCCCTATCATGTGTCTCAAAACCAAGTGGCTACTCCACATACACTTCTTCTTCAACTACACCATTCAAGAAATCTGTCTTGAAATCCATCTGGTGTATCTTCCCTTTCATCATTGCATCCAAAGCAAGTATGGATCTAATGGAAGTGTATCTGGCTACAGGAGCAAAAGTCTCTATGATACCACCTGTTGCATGCTTGATCTTGCAGATCCTCTTGGAAGTCACTACAGAATCCCCTTCAGGTCTTGGGACTGCATCGCAAACATCTTCATGATCAACTGATACTCCTCGATCATGGAATTCTTCCCGGATCCTGGGAACTTCAATATCTTCAATATTCTCAATAGATAACTTTGTTGCTAAACAAATGTTGTAGTCCTTCTTTTGTAGGTGATGGTATACGATATTTCCTACACAACAAGTTAAATTGCATGATTAAAAAACATCTCATAGTTTTTAGAACAAATTCTTACACATAAAGAAATATGGCATACAGTCATGCAATTATCTTATCCAATGCTTCAATACAACATTTATCCATATCCTGTAACTTTCTAGATGCCTTCCAATCTCTACCAGAATATTGTTAAGAGTGTGCACAACTCCTAACATGTCAGCAAAGAGGTTTCATTCTAGATAAGTAGCAATGGAATTGTGTTCAGTGCCATAGGCCACTTACCCATGTATATTAGTAGTATACTATTCATCAATGCAACTATTCTAATATGCATAATACACAACTTAATTCTAGGAACATGAGTATATTCATTATTGAACAATATTATTTAAACAATGAAATATGCAAGAAATGATAATTCAAATACTTATCTTTGTTTGTTTTTTGGGTTGACTCCCTCTCAGTCTTTGCTTCTTTTCTGCAACTCCATTCTGATGTGGATTGTGAGAAGTTGTCAACTCCCTCTGAATATATGCATCCTTGCAGAAACTACTGAAATGTGCTCCCTCTTGATCTTTGCTTCCTGGATTACCAGTCCTTGAACTTATATCCATCCTTAATCGCTATGCATGCTTATTAGTATCATCATTGTGTTATCCTCGAGGTCTCATACATAATCACACATTCATTAGTATAATCTTAATACTATCAAAACACAATAATCTTAAATATGTATAGTCATGATCATTTCAAACACAGATAATAAATATTAGTATTCAAGGTTTCAGGGAAGTCTTCTTTTACTCATGCATATTCTTATTCGATCATAGGACTCTTCTGGTTAGTTAAATCATCAATCAAGATAAGAGACATAAAATGCATAAACCCTTGATTACTTACATTTCGAACTTCATAACCAATCATACCAAGTATACTTATATAAGGGATCCTAACACAAGGTAGGATTCTAACTTGATATAGGAAAAACATACATGGATTGGTATGTTAGCTAGTTATGTCTAACATACCCACATGATGTCTTCTTGTTCTCTTCAATGACTTGTGCTAGTAACCTGCATATATCATAGGTTAACCATTATAGAACCCAGTTATACATACTTCGTAAGTAGATCTTCTAAGTGATCCATGACAATGGATGAATCTTTGTCTTCATGTCATCATGATCATATGTTCTTGAACTAGAACATGATTTGTCTTTCTTGGTGTACCTTTCATGTTAGCAGACAACATAAACCTCATACAACACCATAATGCATTAGTACAATCATAAGTGTCAACACCCTAATCAATGAATATCTTCTATCATGCATTCATAATTTTATTAAGGTGATACGACAAGTCTAAATTTAATCAAGATTGTACTAACCGTAATAACATGAAGACAAACATACCATAAACTTAATCATGAACAAATCTTGAAACATACCTGGATAAGTCATACCTGTCGATATTGCTTGTAATCTTCTTATGTAAGGCCTTAGCGTCATCTCCCTTTGAAATAGGAACTTCTTCACTTATGCAGGTGACCAATCCATTCTCTTCTAGGATTAACCCAATCCACTTGATTTGCAGGAACTGGATCTGGAGCTGGATTAGGGTTTGTCATAGAAACCCTAAAAATTCAAACTTTGAATTTCAAACTTCCGAAAGGATAGAAATATGCGCCTTGATGAGCTGATCAAGCTGGTATACTCAGAATTTGAAAACTGGAAAGTTTCACCCCTCAAATTTTCCTTTGAAACTTCTGGATTCACTAGACATGACCCCGAACTAGGGTTTGATAAAGCCCATGCTTCTGCCCAATCAAAAGGTTCGATCCAAATCTCTAAGCTTCTATTTTTTCGAGGAGCTTCCAATCGTGGTCACAGATTTCAAAAATTCCCATTTTTGCAGAAGCCCTAATTTTCCACTTTTCCGATCAAAGTCCCGAACTAGGGTCTAATAAAGCCCACCCTTTTTCCCAATCAAAAGGTTCGATCCAAATCTCTAGGCTTCTATTTTTTCGAGTAGCTTCCAATCGTGGTCACAGATTTCAAAAATTCCCATTTTTGCAGAAGCCCTAATTTTCCACTTTTCTGATCAAAGTCCCGAACTAGGGTCTGATCAAGCCCGGCCTTCTGCCCAGCCAAAAATTCTGATCTTGGTCTCTAAATTTCGATTTTGATGACTATCATTCAGTCGTAGTCTCTGATTACAAAAATTCCAACTTTCTCCGAAACCCTAAATTCCAGAAGCCATGAATGAAGGTGCTCAAAAATAATTATGTTTTGACAGAAATATGTACCTGATTGTTTCTGGTGTAACTCCGAACTTTTCGATCCCCAGGGCCTGAAAATGTTTCCTTTGATATCCTGACCTGTCATCTTTGCAACCCCATAGGTCTAACCTCAAACGGATTCTCTAAGAGAGAGTTATGCCAAGTGTCGCAACGTGACCTATATATGGGATAAAACAGGAGAGCGAACTTGTACGGTGTGCCACGTGTCACTGGTTCATTTTCGGCCTCCGAAAAATCTATTTAAGAAAGCACAGTCTATGCACTACCTTTCAATTTTTACGAAATTTCATTTGGAGCTTCCTATCCCAAGTTATGGCATTGTTTCCAAGGTCACCTATTTATAACTGAGATCTGGAAGAGGCCGAAACCCTATATTGTACAGATCATAAATCAAAAAGTACAACGAATTAGAGGTTTTCCTTTAAACAAAAGGTACATGCGGATCTTATCTTCTCTCTTTACGATTTTCAGACCCTGAAACCTTGCCGAACTTTATTTATAGTGAAATTTCTACGATGACTGGTTTTTGCTATATCAAGCCCTAGCTTCGCAATTGCAACAAGTGTCATACATGCCATATCATTCCTTCTATCAGGCTAGCTCTGATACCATGTTAATTTTTCATAATTTACTTCAATCTGATCTAGGATCTTAACTGAGAGAACAACATGTACATCATATCTATAGCATAACAATCATGGACACAATAATGCAAGCACACAAGAGACACAGATTTTACTTGGGGAAAACCATAAAGGTGAAAAACCCCAATAACTTCCTCAGAGATTGATAGAGCAATGATACAACCCAATCATAAGAGATAGATATCTCCTAGTATTAGATTCTCCTCCTCCACAAGTGGGCCACTCTCTCGAGAGTGTGAGAGAGAATAGAAGAATGATGAAATAGAGTCCCTCCTGCACTCTATTTATGCATGACTTGACTTGCCTAATAAACTTTACTAGGTCGGCCTTAAATTAACCACATAACATAATTTTGACTGGGCTGACACCCAATAGAGTGGTGTAATGACCCTTTTACCCACATGGCCGACCCCCAATAGGGTGGTCTAATAACCCTTCGACCCACATGACTTGTACAGGGCCGACCCCAACAAGGTGGTCTAATAACCCATCGGCAAGTTAACACACTTGCAACACTTGTCAATACACATGACGACACTTCTATATAGAGGAATGACACATCTCTATAGGAGTACAATAATATATAAATGAAATACATGGATGAAATACATTCCGAAGTTACATATACATCAACAATGTGCAAGCTCTGATTTCTACCTATAATTGTGGATTCCAACCCATACATCCCTGGTGTTGCAACCAAAATATCTAATACAACCCTATCACATCCCATCCATCTATTTAAATAAAGGAGGGTGTAATTACAAATTATATATTTCTAAATTTCTCCCCATTGGCATAATAAGAATACATAAATAAGAAATGTATGTGCAATTTCAGAAATCCAAAACACAACATAATTAAAACTCTATCCATGCATACAACATGCATAAACCAACACATTTGTCACGTAAAGAAAACAAAATCATTACACATGCATACACAAATAGAATACTTATATTTAACAAATAATATCCAAGCAATTGGTTGTGTAAGAGTGATTTTCCACCCAACCTTAGGTATCAGTTGCAGATACTACCCCCAGGCAGGGCTACGAGGCCATTAGGGCATACGAAACACCTACATGCTTCTCTCTCTTAATCCACAACCCATTTTCTCTCATGCTTAGCCAGAATTCCCACCTTTGAGAATTTACAAGGATCTCACTCAGTCATCCCATCCATTTCACTCCTTTCTATTGTCCCACCCAACACAATGAAGGATTTTTCCTTCAATACTTCATAGTTCCCTCAAGAAATCCAACCGTTACAACGCTTACTGTTGTGTGCAGAAAGAGTACAATCTGTTGTATACTATTAGAGAACCTCTTGTAGCATTAATTCATGGCTTCTCAAGCATTTAGGAGAATAAAAACTCAATGCGTAAAGGTTCCTGCTTTTCCTAACTTTTGTGTCCATCTACAATCATCTCTTTTCTCTCAAATCTGCAATTTTCCTTCACAACTTTGAATTTCTGGTTATTTCATTGTCTAGTAATGGTAATGGAAAAAAGGGAATGAACAACCCAAAAGAAAAAAAAACTTTGTAGTGTAAAAATATGTTGTAAAATCTACATGTACCAAATGGATGATGGACTCTTAAGGAGATGAGAGGATGGGGAAAAGACAATTGAAATAACTTCTGACCACATAAGAGATGCCTCTTACAATAGTCATAGAAGTATATTCATCTCGTGTTTCCATAACTACATGAGAAGACTTATCAGTTTGGTAATGGTAATGGCAAATATGGAATGAACAATGCAAAAGAAAAAAACTTTGTAGTGTAAAACTCTGTTGTAAAATCTACTTGTGCCAAATGGATGGTAGACTCCAAATAAGATGAGAGGATGGGGAAAACACAAATGGCATAACTTCTTATCATAGAATAGAGGAATCTTATAATATTCATAGAAGTATATCCATCCCATGATTCCATAAGTACATGAGAATACTTCCCCCACCAACCTCACACATGCATTCAATGATTGGATTTAATAGTCAAAATGGAGTAATGGGTCATTAAGGCACATGACAGCAAATGGATGAGTTCTAAGGTTGACACTTAGCAATAGAGGATTTAATATCCCATAGGCCCCCTTTTCTCTTCCCCTCTAGTGGAATCATATCCCCTCAGGTTATCTTTACACAACCATCTTACACCATTTTATTATTTTAATTATGCAACATAATATTTACATAGCTTCTGAGTTAGCATGATAATTCAACCACGTGGTCCATATAGAAATATTTACATTATAGCTTACTATCCATTCACTAGTCGATCGTTGGCCTTAAGTTCTGCACCAGGAATCCATACTAGCATATTTACATCATTTACATGATTTGATTTAATACATTCTTAGTCAAAATTGGATTTATTACATATTTCCTATAGGTGGATAAAAATTCCAAAAAAGATCCAAAACTTGCAATCTTTCAATTTTATTCAAACCAATGGATTGTATGAGAAAATTTTGGGGAAAGCAATGTTGGAGCCTACAATTGTTGAATTTAGGGCTCTAATTAAAAGATTGCATTATTGTTTGAATAATTGGACATAATATGGAAAGTACCGAGGTAAAATTTTCAGATTTTTAGATTTGGTTTTGTGAAATTTGTGTGAAAAAACACAATTTGCAAGCTAACTATTTGATGAAATACCCTTGCGGAAATTCATGGTTTTGTATGCCAAATGTTGTTTTCAGAATTATCATGAGAGATGGTGATATTCGATTTTGAAAAAATTGGATAAGATTCAAACCACTGTCAAAAATACCAATTATCCTAATTGACAGATAAATCATAGTTTGGAACAAGGTGCCATGTGTAATTTCATGGTAGTCACCTATTGTGGGAGTAGAATTATAATTTTTGTAAATTCAAAATTTTGGTGAAAATCTAATGTGGACCCCAGAAGTCCCATGTGTATAGGAGGTATGACATGGATGAGCCATGTGGATTTTCATGTATAGGTGGAAGTACTAGGTGCAATCAAGTGCATGGGTGGTGTCCACATAGTAAGGGAAGAAACCAGTTTATTTTGTGAATGACCTAAATTAAATCAAGCAATCTAGATCAGTAGATCATAATTGTTTCCAAATAAAGAAGCAACCATAGATTAACATGATGGGGAAATGTGTGAAGGACTTAGATTAAATCAACCCATCCAAATCGATAGATCATGTCCATTTGCATAAGGAAAGGTGAATTTACCTTAACACAAGGGGTGGCACCATGAACGACTAAGATTAAATCAAGCCCATGAGATTGATAGATCACGACCATTCATGCAAGGAAAGGTGAACATACCTTAACACAAGGGGTCCCTACGTGAAAGACTGAGATTAAATTGGGCCATCAAGATCATTATATATTAACCAACCATGCAAATCTAAGTGACTAGGCGTTAACAAGAGGGTTAACTTCATGAATGACCAATATTAGATTGTGTCACCATGATAATAAGATCTTGACCATCTGTTACAGCGTAATTTTCCACCTTGTGAGCATCAGAACTCTTTGGCCTGCAGGATCCATTTTACTGACTCAGATCCACTTTATATCCTCCAGACACTATTTTTCCCTATTTTTTCCCTTGTACGCTAGCTACATCACTATAGTGGGCGTACCCGCGAGTTGCATCACTATAGCCCGTGGGTAGAATATAAAATGGTAAAAATCACTAGTTTATTACTTTTTACTTCCAAAAAGCGGTCATAGGGTGACCTTTGGCCCTCCATTTGCCCCGAAATGTCTCGATGTGTCCTTTCACTTACCTTTGGGAGGACTATATATTGAGCACATATGGCTTATGGATGGGAGGAGAAAGGAGAGTAAGAGAACTCTAGTGGATTTTTGCCCTATCTTGAGTCTACACTCATTGATCCTTGTAGTTGTGAACCCTTTATGTTCACCTTCCAAACTCCTATCATAGTTTGAGTTTTCCATTCCATGGAGGATTGAAGTGGTGGAGGCACAACTGGATGGACCCAGATCTTGGTTCAGATTGGTTGCCGGCAAGAGGTCGTATCACATTGTACTTCTTGTTGTTTATTAATAGAAATACTCATATTCTAATCCATTAATGTTGTGAATGTTGTTTATAATACATTGGGTTGCATTTACTTATAATATCGTGGACCATTGCTATTGATGATGTTAATGTCATTTATATATTATATGTACTTGTTGTGTATTGGCTGTCAAGACTAATTTGCAAATTCAAGTGCATGGGTTGAAAGATCCAACGGGGATCTACATCAAACGTTTGGATTGAGGTTGGTCATATTCTTCATTATCTTAGCATTGTCATTTATATAGCATAGTACTAAGGATTAGGTTAATTTCTGGTAGTCAACTGTCTATTGTGGTCTACCCCAAGCCATAGGAAGTTTTCTCCAACACAGAAATGGCGACTCTGTTGGGGAGAACATCCATTTTTGGGGATTTTTGAGCATTAGTCCTTATTTAGAGTTGATGTTTGTCAAAGCTTTGTGTCACTTAGTGGTCGTTGAGATACACTATAGAAAACTGGTTTTTTTCTGAGCCATTGGACTCTTTGTTTTCCTATTTGCTTTTCCTTACCCGTGGGTGAGCTTAGCTCTGCCCGCGTACACCCACATCTGTTTACACTACTGCTCGTGGGTAGCCGCAGGTATTCCTTCGACAGTAGCGTACAACTCCAGCTTTGGTTGTTTCATGACCCTTGGTTGTTTTTGGGTTGGCTTTGGATGATCCTGAGTCTTTATTGGTCTGATTCTTGACTGTTCCATGCCTTGTTTGTGACCATAACTCTTCTCTTCTCTTGGTTGAGCCTTGTTGGTTTTTTACCCATCTTTCGATTTAGTCTTGTTGTTTTTTCCTATCGAGGTCACTCCATTGGTTGAGTCTTACTATTTGGGATCTGTTGGGTTGTCTTAGTGATCTCCTTGGCATATCAGTGACTAAATAGTAGGATTTTGCTTGCATTTTTCATTCCATTATATTGAAAAATACAAAAAAAGTAGTTTTACATTTTCCTTTTTGTTTATAAGAGAAAATACAAAAAATTTACTTCCATGTACTGCATCTTGCATCAAGTGCTTGTTGCTTTCATTTAGATTCTGCTTGTTCATTGAAAATATAAAAGAGTTGCATTTTTATTTCGAAACCGTTGGATTGATTTCACATGCTAGTGGCATTGTTTTTATTGGATAGATGAGTCTAGGATTTGACGATTTTTCATACTATTGAGTCATATACATCACTAGTTTCACGACCATATCCTTTGAGTAACCACAACCATTAAAATTAACACTTAATCTTAAAATTGATTAAACCGATTTTATTTATAGGGTACACCAACTAGCATAGGTTTAGAGTCTTGGAATAGATCATTATGAGTAAACAATCCAAGACTACTAGACTAAACATTATGTGTATGACCAGGGAGTGGTGAAATCCATGGTATACATCGGTGTTCTCAGGAAGCTCTACTCAGACCAGAGTTAAGCACGAGGTCACGAGAGGTTGGTTGAGGAGATATTCCTCCAATACCGGCTGAATGTGGGAGATATTTCCAGGGTTTTTTCATATCGGGGGGTACCGGAGGTTCGTCCTCTTGTGCTTTGGGATTAGCTACCCTTCCCATACGACGGATCCCACCTGCGACTGTCCCCCTGAGCATTGGTTATATTGCGGTGACCATAGTTTCCTTACCTAGGTATCGCATAGTGTACTTGAAGTGGTTATGTTGTTTGTGTCCTGAGTAAAATAGGGGTCGGACAACACAGTTGCCGTTGTATAGGGACTTGACCCTGTGCACGCAGTGAAGTCCGGGGGCCGTTATAACTGATTCAGTTACCTCTGACTATAGTTTGGGAGTCTCAAGCCTCTCCTAGGCGAGACATACTGGATCTAGTGTCGGGAGCTCATTTAGCCACTATGTTTGTCTGCTCTTGGTTGTAGTTTCTCTAGGTGTGTGCTTTTGATTTACTGTTTTTTATCGATAGTTTTCCTTTAGGGGACGTTTTGATTTTATAGTCTCTTTGTAGATATTGTGGCGTGGAGTCCTGCTCCCTGTCGATCTCGTCGGTTGGCTGGTTTACTAGCTGCCAAGCTTTCACGCCATGTCAAGAAGGGATGCCGCCGGACTCCCTCCGAATCTTCGGATTCTTACGAGACATACGTTATCGACACCATGACTACACATTCTGGCACGGGAGAAATCCCGACCATTCCATCGGGTAGATTTGATCACACTTCAGACACCCCTACTCCTCGTGAGGCATGGGGGGGTGATCCACCTGAGACCCAACCTAATTTGTTTGGTTCAGATCCACCCGAGACCCAACCTAGCTTGTTTGGTCTAGATCCACCAGAGGACGACCCGTTCGATCCTTCATATCCACATAATTATCTATATGGGATACCAGAGTTACATGATGACACAGGTCCTACGGTCAACCCTACCGAGTTCTCATATGGTATGCCGAATTACACCACAGTTGATCCTTCCACTTCTTTTGGTATTCATGCTGGCACCATTCATGGTGTTAGCAACACTGCACCCACTGGGGGCAATACCCTCGCTGGGGGAACCATGTTGTCCACTCACACACATAGTATGGGGACTGGTCCTATTCCTCCTAACAATGCTAATTTTGAAAGATGACCGCCTCCTAGGGATACCCAACCTAATAGGAACACTGTTCGCAACATGAATCGCCATCCACCACCGAATACACATGCCGCTAACCGTAAACCTAGGACCACTTTCACAAATTTTAATGCTCCTCCTAACCACGGGGGTGGACATATACCGCATAATTTTGCATCCACTGCTGCTACTAGTAATACTAATGTACGAGGTGGAAATATATCTTATCCTCGTGGTCACACCACCATTCCTGCTACTAGTACCACCAATGTTGGGGTTGGGAATACATCTCATGCTTATGGCCACCACACAATTGCTCACGCTAATCCTAATGATTATGTTGGGGGTGGGAACATACCTCACCATTATGGTCATTACAACATGGTTCCCGCTATGAATAGTACGTGTGTGCCCCATACTTATGGTGGCAACCCTTACTACAACATAGTCGGTGCTGGACACCAGTACAACCGACCTCAATATGGTGCCCAAAACACTTATATACCTACTTATTCTCATACGATTCAGGTAGGAGGAGGTTATCAACCTTATGGCCATGGTCAAGCTTATGGTCCGTCAAGTCCTCATTATCAGTAGTTTAATGATCATGGTCAAGCTTTTGGTCCACCTTATAATTCGGTTCTGTTCAACCAACCTTTCATGGGGGCTTATAATCAATATTTCCAGCCACAGCTCCCATTCCTTGCACGTTTGAATCTTCCAGGTCTTTCAAATCTCATGAATGATCTGGTGTGTCACAACCCTAATTGGCCTCCGGTCCCTACCAAGCTCCCTTCGGACATTCCTAAGTTTGAGGGGAAAGGTGGTGAGGATCCCGGTGATCATGTCACAACGTTTCACCTTTGGTGCTCTTCCAACTCGTTTAATCACGATTCCATTAGATTGCAACTATATCAATGCACCCTCACAGGGGCAGCCGCGAAGTGGTATGTTGAGTTTCCTGGGAACACTTATAGGAGATTTAATGAGATCGCTTTGGTTTTCTTGGATCATTTCCAATTTCCGGTTTGCTATGATATTGGTACTGAACTTTTGTCTACCTTCCGTCAGAATAAGGCCACACACATTTATGACCACGTTCAAGAGTGGCGTCGGCGGAAGCGATTAGTGAAAGCCAACATTCCTCCAGAGTTCCTATTGGAATGGTTCCTCAAGTATTTACTCCCATATATTGCAAAGGATGTTTCGATGTCTGGAATTATGACTGAGGAACAAACCATCTTGAAATTCCAACAGTTAGATTTACTATACTCTCAGTCTGGAATTTTGTATGACATTATTCTTGATGCACCGCGAACACTCCATGAGCCCAAGTCAGTTCCTGGACCACATTTCGATGGCATTGTGGGATCCGCAAGCACTCACCCTATATATTTGGTGGCTAATCAAATGCAAAATTTGTCGCTAAACTAGTCTACTCCCAGACAGGTTCACACCTTGTCCACTTCCACCCCGTCGTCCGATGTACACAGTGTGCAATCGACAAACCCATCAGGTAGCCAGCAACCTGATGGTAAGAAAAAGGGGAGAAACAATCGTAAGGGTGGAAACAATGGGAACAACAATAGCAATCGCAATACCCCTCGTAAGGAGAATGCCAACCCTGCTTGGGAAGGCAGAAATGCTGGTGAGGAATGTAAACCTAGGCGTAAGGTGAAGTTTTCTTGTAAGCTTTGCGGGGAATATCATCTTACTCACTTATGTCCTCGAATCGAAGAAGCATCGAAGCATTTGGAACAGAGCCCAGCTGTGTTGAAGGATCCCCTTCCTCATCACCAAAACATGGCTTTGCACACTCCCGCCACTGGTTATGGACCTAACAAGACCGCAACGTCTTCTTCCAATACTAGTGGTTATGTATGCGTGAATATGGTTCAATCGGAGGTTAGTGTTGCTACTCGTCAACGCGATTATGGTGCACCACAACCTAATATGGGGAGTGAGCCTCCCTCTCCTCCTGATAATTCCTTGCATATCGAGAAGCCCTCTATTATGCCACGGATACTGAAAGGTGTTTTTAAGCACTCTACGCGTAATCCCAATGCTCGAGCTACCCAGAACTACTCCATTGTAGAATATTTGGGCCAAACGCCGTGTGCCATTTCGGCTCTTGAAGTTTTACAGGCGTGCCCTTCTCAAAGGCATGCCCTTTTGAGTGCGTTAGGAGCTCAGGATGGGGGAAATCCCAACGTTATCAAGTTCGACACTACTGATATTCAACCTTGCTTACCTTACCATGTGGCTTTACAAATCCATGTGGAGTGCCTTAAGAATTTCGTCAAAAGAACGGTGGTTGACTTCCGCGTCAGTGATGTTGTTAGGTTGTTGGAAATCTCTTGGCTCTCCTCCTCTACTCACGTCTAGAACCATGCTCACTACTTTTGACGGTCAGTCATTTAAGATGCATGGGATTATCCCTTCCCTTGTTGTCTTCTTGGGGGGTAAACCTGTGCCTATTGAAGTCGAATTGGTTGATGCACCCATTGACTACAACCTTTACTGGGTCAGAATTGGATGTATGCTATGAAATATGTCACGTATACTATATTCATGATTAGTTTCTTTCCACATGAAGGAAAGATAGTGACAATCGATCAGCTGGATTTCGTTAATCCTCCTCCTGAAGCATCCACGGTGATGAGTCCCCATTTCAGGTATCTGATAGTTCTTTTCCCACCAGTAAAATACAAGAAAGGTTGTAAAGATACACTTGTTAGTGGGAAAATGATTTACCTTAATTATTTTATGAAGTTTTTAAAAGATTATTTCTGTTATGTTTTGAAAAGTGTTGTTATGAGCTAATTGCATGAAAAACGAGGTTGAATGAGAAGGTGTAGGTGCACTAAAGGATAACGTATGAATCAAATGAAGAACTGGAAGAACATCACCAAACTCAGTGCCTTTTCCTAATCTGTAGAGAACGAACTCCTATTCAAAGAGAATCGGCAGTTAGACATTTTGGTTAGGTTAAGCATCAGGATTTTATAAATATGGACCTCTCGGGTAGCGAGAGGCCCCTGCTGCTATTTTGAAGAATTATTGTTTAATTTTCAGACTATCAAGACAGTTGATTTACAAACCTGGTTTTAAACTATGCGGTCTCTATTTTAAATAAATACTTTATGTTACCTACAATTCAACATTTATAAGTTCTTTTCACTCCTAAGTACAGGTTGGAGAGGGCCCCTCCAACACATAAGTCAGGACATCTCGTAGTACAGGTATTTCTCATTATGTGTTTTGCATTGGTTGAATTTATATTGCAGATGAGAGTATTCTAAATAGCATCTAAGTAACACAATTTGATTTCTGTAAGTGGTTGATCACTTCTGATTCCGTAGTTCATTACAGCGCATTCTGTAGTATGATAATGTTGTGTCTGTAGTCCTGTAGCAGCATTCCGTCAAAGCATAATTTAACACTTATTTCTTTATGTACTTGCATTTACTTATGAAGTAGCGATTTAGATCTTAAGCCCATGTATTCATTTCATTATTAGGACTTCTCATAGAGATTGATTTCTTTCAGTATTTATTGGTTATATAATGACATTCATTTCTTAGATGTTTTGATTAAAAATGTAGCATTAGATAATGGCATTCTGAATTCAACCTTAGTATTCATTTATGTTAGATCAAACTTTGAGTTTTATGCAGTTGATTTTCAGTAAAATACCCCTTAGATTAAAGATCAAGCTTTCATTACTTTAGAATAGATCTGTGCTAAATCCCAACATTTCAATTCCATAGTATAATTTTTATTGTTTTCAGCAAGTTAATTCTTAAAAATGGATTTATTGTTTCCTGCATTCAAATCCTTATCCATAGATTTCCTACTTTCAGTATTTGATTTCTTAGCATAGGAGTCTCTCTTCCATAGATTAACAATCATGTTTACAGTTTGTTTAATCTTTCTTAGGCAGCTCTTTAAAAACATTGATACCAACACCCAACTCCGACAAAGACTATCCTAGAAGAGCACATATAGTGCCAATGCCTCTAAAGTTTGTACATGCCCTGGTTTGATAATTAAAGTAAGCTCCTAGTCTAACTGTCCTCATTAGGCACCCATACTTAGAGCTCACCACTTTTTGGCGTCGTTTCCGGGGAGGTGCTAAATCTTTTAGGACACATCACCTAAAAACAAAAACAAAACAAAAAAAACAAAAATCACATAAAACAAGAACATAATTTTTCCAATGAATGCCTCGTCGGCAAAGGGATAGGTTTGGACGATTTCTTCCTAGGAATCCCATGAGCATTAACGGTGACAACAATTCTTACCACTCTGAGTTTGGATCCCCAAGCTCTGAAATCAAAACTGATTCCACATACGATCCAAACAAAGACAACTTCTTTGCTAGTTCCAGCTCAAACACCACTATGGCTGATGAAGAAGAAGAACCCAGGGAGCTTTTAACCTTTCCCATTAGCATACCTCTTGGAGATGATAGAATGAAGAATATCAACCCTAACAATCTGCCAAACTTCCATGGATTGACTTCAGAAGATCCTGACACATTCCTGTTTGAGTTTGAGGTAGTTTGTAGATCTTTCGATTATACTACAAATGCACAAAAGCTGAGGCTTTTTCCCTCCTCACTGAAATATTTATCACTTAGGTGGTTCATGAGTTTAGAAGGAAATAGTATTTTCAGCTGGGATCAAATGAAACAGGCATTCCTAGAAAAGTATAGGAACTACTACAAAGTAAAATATACAAGGGATGAAATATTTAGGATGCAGTAGGGAGACCGTGAATCCTTAGAAGATTATGCCCAGCGATTTCAGCTTAGCTACAAACTAGCTAACCATTGCACCCTAGACCCTGAATCGCTGAAACTAGTCCTTCTCAGGGGGATTAAAGAGGATAATTTTGATATCTTAAACCTCTTGGGAGATGGAGACATATTTCAGAAGACTTATGACCAAATACTACAGATCTTCAAGAACCATTCTAGGTCTAGGAAAAGAAAGAATGGGACAAGAGATACACATCTACCCATAGGATCCTCATTATCTTAAGGACCCAATCTTACAAAATCTAACTTAGGAAACCTGTTAGATGACATGAAGACCGACATCTTACAATCTATGGCCATGCAACTAGATGCACTACAAATCAAAAAGAAGTAGGATGAAATTAACCAAGCCTTGGCAGTATTCTGTCCTCGTTGTAGAAAAAAACATGAAAAGGGGCAGTGCACCTTAAACACCATAGAAGTATGTGGTTTCTGCACTAACAACCATTCCATTGATAAATGTCCCCTCTTACCCTCATGTAAGGTGTTTATTCAAGACCCAGCAGCCGAAGGAGCAATAGAACAACTATGTTTTATAAATCAGAGGAGGAATAATTTTGTTAGACCATATCAACCGAGCAATCAAGCCTACTATAATCAAGGACAGCCAAATTGGAACTCTGCACCAACTCCATGGAAAGCACATCCAAATCCAAACCAATGGAAACAGAATCAACAAACATATCAACCATCCTATCAACAATCGTATTACCCACCATCTTACCCCCAATACCCCCCACCTTTTCCTCCAGCCACCACAAATTATGCAAATCAATACCCCCATCCATCAAATTGGAGGGCCCCATTACAACAACCACTTATTATGCCACCCCCAGACCTCCACCCATTCCATCCCAACCAATCCCAAATCCTAATAATAACTAACCTCCACAACAGCAACAGACGTATAACGTTGATATCACACAATTCCCTACCTATGTCATAGACACCATAGAAATAAACGAAATAAACCTCCGATCTGGAAAAACATTGCAGAATACATCCCCACACAATATACAACAACCTGAAGCTCAAGAACAAACATCAGAACCCTATGTTCAGCATCCAGATGAACCAAACCCTCCTGAGGACGAAACCCAACCACTCCCACGCAACAGAAACCCTCCATTTCCAGAAAAACTGGTACGAAGTACGAAAGAAGAGGAAGAGAATACAATTTTAAACGAATTCAAGCACTTAAACATCCAAATCCCGATTTTACAAGCCATAAGGGATGTTCCCATCTGCAACAAATTTATTAGGGAAAATTGCCTAAAGAAACCCGGAAGGACGAAACGTGACCCACCAACCATAAATATAGTGGGACAATTGGCTGATTTAGTGCTAGGTGTCATAATAAACCCTAAATATCTTGATCCAGGTAGTCCTGTAGTAAACATCACCATTAATAACAAGCAAATAAATAAAATCTTAATAGATTTGGGAGCTGCGATCAATCTCATGACTAAGGAAACCATGCTATACCTGGGACTCCAATCAATGGTTAGACCAACCACAACAGTACTCCAACTAGCGGACACATCCACTGTGAAACCCGAAGGGATGCTAGAAGACATTATGATTAATATTGAATCCTGGGAATACCCAGCCAATTTCATAATAATTGAAGTCAAAAGCAAATTTACTGGTTATCCAATCATACTAGGTAGACCCTGGTTAGCAACTATGGATGCTTACATAGGTTGTCGATCATGAAATATGACTATCACCAATGGATATGCCAGGAAGAAAATCACGATCTACCCACCAGCAATGAAATATTCAGAGTTAGAATATCAAAATTGGACTGATGATTACCAGAACACACCAAATCAAAACCTCCGACCTATCCTAACAATTGATGTTGCACCATCACTCAAAGCAATAAACGAAGATGGCCATATAGATAGATTTATACAAAATGTATCTTCTAACAATCATGTTATTCAAGGATTTTTTTCCACAGAAACAGGTGACAATTCAAAACAGAACATGGATGATTATGGACATAAATACTCGAAGAACAAATTGAAAAGGTAAAAATCGTGGAAATTCTGCCTAGCAAAACAGTCAACATAAATTCCAATTTGAAACCAGAGCAAGAAAATAAATTAATGAAGATACTAGAAGAATAAAGTAAAGCATTTGCATGGACATATGCAGACATGAAAGGAATACATCCTGATATCTGCAAACACTACATTTACATCAAAGAAGGTTCTACTCCTATCAGGCAACCACAAAGAAGGTTGAACCCTACATTGAAAGACATAGTCAAAGTGGAACTACAAAAGTTATTAGATGCAAGGTTCATCTATCCAATATCTGACAGTGAGTGGGTCTCACCACTAGTTATAGTACCTAAAAAAGGATGCAAATGGAGAATTTGTGTGGACTACAGAGAGCTTAATAAAGCAACCAAGAAAGATCACTTTCCTCTTCCATTTATAGATCAGGTGCTAGGTACATTATCTGGAAGCAAGTATTTTTCATTCTTAGACGGTTTCAGTGGATACAACCAAATTTTAATACACCCAGCTGATCAAGATAAGACGACCTTCACATGCCCATGGGGAACTTATGCCTATAGGGTCCTACCCTTTGGTTTATGTCAGCAACATTTCAAAGAGCCATATTGAGTATTTTCTCTGATTTTATAAATGAAAAAATGGAAGTCTTCATGGATGATTTCATACCCTATGGAAAAAAACTTTGAGCAGGCATTGAACAATCTTGAATTAGTATTAAAAAAATGTATTGAGATGAGCTTGTGCCTAAGCAATGACAAATGCAGGATGTTAATGGAAAAAGGCATCATTCTAGGACATCATATATCACAGAGGGGGATAGAGGTTGATCAAGCAAAAGTCTTAGTAATCAAAACACTGCCACCACCTATCAAACAAAGGGATGTAAGAAGTTTCCTTGGACAAACAGGGTACTACAGAAGGTTTATTGAAAATTATAGCAGAATTGTTGCCCCAATGTTTGCACTTCTCACAAAAGAGAATGAGTTCATATGGACAAGAAATTGCATGAAATCATTTGAAAATCTTAAGGAGAAAACAATCACAGCACCAGCACTCCAAGGACCAAACTAGGAAATTCCATTTCACATCCACACAAATGCATCAGATAAAGCTATTGGATCTGTGCTCGGACAAGAACAAGACAAGAAACCCTATGCCATATACTATATAAGCAAAAATTTGGCTGGGGAAGAACTCAACTACACAGTCACAGAGAAGGAATTTTTAGCAGTCATACATGCAATAAATAAATTCAGGCATTACATCACAGGATACCAAAGTTTTATCCACACTGACCACTCAGCAATTAGATATCTTATGAACAAGCCTAATACTAGTGCAAGAATTATTAGATGGATGCTACTTCTACAAGAATTTGACATTACTATAATAGATCAACCAGGCAAGCATAATGTTGTAGCCGACTTTTTTTCAAGAGTCACACATGGAAAAGATAATGAATTGGTTAAAGATGACTTCCCTAATGAGCACCTTTTTTGCTATATCAACAAGAATCCCATGGTTTGCTGACATAGCAAACTATTTAGTATCCGGGAAGTTTCCATAACATTATAGTTATAAATAAAAGACAAAAGTAATAAGGCAAAGTGCCACATACACATGGATAGAGGGCATACTTTTTAAACAGGGACCAGATCAGATACTTAGAAGGTGCATTAGGGAAGATGAAGTACATGACATAATGCATGCCACTCACAATGAACCCTGTGGAGGACACTATGCTGCAAAGAGGACAGCCTACAAGATCTTGCAAATAGGGTATTATTGGCCAACACTCCACAAAGATGCTTATGAGTATGTGTCACACTATGACGACTGTCAAAGAATGGGGAAGCCTACACAAAAAGAAGAAATGCCTCTTCATCCACAAATCTCCTTAGAAGCATTCAAAAAATGGGGATTTGACTTCGTTGGTCCAATCAACCCACCATCAAATCAAAAGAGCTACATTCTAGTATGCACAGATTACCTTACAAAATGGACTGAGGTAGCAGCACTTGCTGCAGCAAATGAAAACAATGTAGCAAAATTTTTCACTGAGCAAATATTCCACAGGTTTGGTGTTCCAAGGGAACTAGTTTCTGATCAAGGACCACAATTTACATCCAACTTAATAGAGGACCTACTGAAAAATAATAAGGTTAAGCATAGACAGTCCTCTTCATATCACCCTCAAGGAAATGGTCAAGCAGAAGTCACCAACAGAGAATTAGAAAGGATTCTAACAAAGACAGTCCATCTCCACGAAAGAGATTGGGCTGACAGATTAAGTGAGGTAGCATGGGCCTATAACACCACATGGAAGACAACAACAAGATTCAAACCTTATGAGTTAGTATATGGAAAGAAAGTCATGCTGCCAATTGAATTCGAAATAAAAACACTAAGAATTGCAGCAGAGTTAAACATGGAATTATCAGAAATACAACAAGAATGCATGCTAAAATTGAATCAACTAGATGAGCAACACTAACAAGCACTGGCTCACACTGAAATCATCCAGCAGCAAAGAAAGAGGTGGCATGACAAGCACCTAAAAGATAAAAATTTCAAGGAAGGTGACTGAGAACTACTCTATGATTCCAAGTTTCCCACATTCAAAGGAAAATTAACAACCAGATGGCTAGGACCTTACATCATTGAGCACATCTATGAAAATGGAGCAGTCAAGATTATTACAATAGATTAACAACAGTTTCCCATGATAGTTAATGGACATCAACTAAAATTTACAAGACAGCACAGTCAAAAGAAGAGTTTACACAGGTACTCTACCAGCAACAACTGATGCTGATAGAAAATTTGAAAAAGCATTGAAAAAAGAAAAAAAAATGAAAAATGAAAAAAAAAGAGAAAGGAAAATAAAATTGATAGAGAAACTAACAGACCCAATTACAGGGCCACGTATATCCCTATGAAGATCCAGCGTTACTATTACAAAGAGAAATATCAAGCACAATTCAAGCGAGCCCGAAAAATTCACCAACATTTTCAGCAATGAAACAAGCCAGATATTTATTCAAGAGGGCCAACAAAATTATCTACCACTATAGGAACAATCCAAGCACACTCTTCAATCAACTCTGCCAAATGATCACGAGAGCCTAACCCTACTTCAAGTGAGCCTGCAATTGATTCAAGCGAGGCTGCCATTTATCCAAGCGAGCCAGAAATTCATCCAAGTGCAGCAACAAGCAATCAAATTCATGCAAAACATTATCAAAGTCAAATCAGAAAGGGCACGAATAAAGAAAAATGCCAACAACACACATAACTACTAACATGCCGAAGATCACTACGGATTACACCAAATCTACTACAGCATCCAACACGCATATAAATCAGCGATGATCGTGAACTTAGGTACGCTAACAAAATATAACAAGGTAATCTCTGAACATTTTCATTTTATTCTTAAGGTCAAATCATTATCCCCAAAACAGTTATATTTTAAGTTGAGGACAGCCTTTCGATAAAGTCGGAGGGAAAGGTTCAGATTACAAAATCATGATTGCACACACCCGTCATTTCGACAAATGATGAATCCGCATATAACCACCATACTTCACAATAATCGCAAAGTACAAGCATAAAGCGAAATGAAGAGCTTGATTATGAAAAGAAATGGATCAATCAGCAAGTACAGTGAAGAATAATAAGGATAAGTGCGGAAGGATAGTTAAGTAAAGCTGCATGATCGTCAAAGAAAAAAGAGCTAGTTTTTGCAAACAAAAAAAAACTCTCAGCATTTCCCGGAAGCAAACCATCAGAAGTGAGTGTGGTCACGCAACAAGCAATCCGACCTCGAGCCTACAATCAATACAGACCAGTAAGGTAAAAGACACATTCAAAATTGGTTTTTGTCGGTTGTAGAATAGATTTTAAGATGATGAAAGGATTCAAGAAAAGTGAACCAGAGGAGCACAGCGCCATCTACCAGAACCTGTGAATATTAACAACCATCCACAGTGCGGGTTGGATGCCTTTCATCCTAGGACTGAAAGGGTACAATATAGGGGTTGCTCTGGAGTTTGCGAGAAATTTTAAACATATCAAGGATGAACAATTCATCACCCGAGTGAAGGGGTTACGTATAAAGTTGGATGAGGATGTAATTGCCAAATTCACTGGTCTACATAGAGGTTTGCATTGGAGCAAGGATGACAGGGAGGTAAACCATGAAGAAAAAACAGCATTCTTCGAGCAAGGAGAGGTCTATGACGAAGACAAAAACGGAGTCAAAAGACTCTCCATGCCAGCGCCATGGGAGGACGTGGCTGCAATCGTTCAGAAGTACATCACATGCTCTAGTAGGTTAAGCTATGTCCCCATCTTTCATTTTCAGATTCTACAGCTGTTAAGGCATAGGACTCATCATCCACCAAACAACAACATTAGTATTCCATACTACCTGCTCCAATCCATAGCATAAATGAGCAAGAAGGTGGCTAAAGGTAAGGAGGATGCCTTGGCCCATCATGGGATGATCAAGTTAATCGTTTGTGAGGAATTAAAGGCACAGATACCAGAGCTTTCATGGGAAGAATTCGTGTTGGTATCCACTGAAGATGTTCAAAGGATGAAGGGTACACCCACAGCTGGCATACCACCAGGAGCAATGAACAAAACCACCTCTACATCAGGGTCGAAGAGGAAAATTGACCTAGACCATGTGGCCGAGACCCTGGTGAAAATCAAGCATTCAAAGATGACTCCCCCAAGACGAACCCATGGATCCCTGCCAATAATCAAGAGCCGAAAAGAAGAAGTAAGAGATTCACACAAGCATCCAGAATCTGACTAAACAAAGAAAAGAGTAAAGAACCCAATCCATAGTTCAAAATGTGTCAGATGGGGACAATGATCAATGGGTAGATCAGAGGGATCCCACTACAGAAGAGGAGTAGGATGAACAGGAAGAATAGGAGGAGGAAGAAGAATGGAATGAAAAAAAAGAGCAAGACAACCCCCAGGGGGACCCTCCTAAGCATAATGAAAACCCTGGGGTTGTCAATCAGCTGGTTGAGGCACAGGCAGAATTAGAAGAGATTAGAAAGGACCCGGCGGCATTAAAAATTGAATCAGGAAGCCAGACAACATCAACCCTGTTCTCATCTGAGAAGACACAAATTCTAAGACTGCATCATGCAGGGGAGCTAAGACTGGCGGAACAGAGAAATTCAATACTTCAAGAAAAGTTGGCTGAGGCACAAGGAAAACTAGCCAAAAAGGACTAGGAAATTGTTCAATTGAAGCATGTTTTGGCTACTACCACTTAAATATACAGTAAACTATTGGAGCATAGGCCACCTTTAGCAATATATGCAGTTTACCTACAAGAAAAGTGGGGCAAATTCCAGCTCCAAAGGTTGGCACAGGGACTACCAATAGAAATCAAAACAACCAGGGAATTTGTGGATGCATCTCTTAAGGCCACAGAGTTGGAGAAGGACCAGCTCAGTGAGTTTTTCCTACACAATTTTGTAGCTCCTAGCTCATCCAATTGGTCGCCAAACCATTACATGGGCGATTTCCAGTTAAGGGCATTATGTTCTTGGATGAAAAACGAAATTGAACGAGCTCAAGACTACCACATTTATGTGGTAGCAAAATGGAAGACCCCGGTATGGATCAAGGCAAAAGCATCTCACCATGAAATAATAATCTATGACCATAGAAATATCACCATAGATGAGGAACTGATCCCAATTCTCCTTTTGAAACAACAGGGAGTTGTGGTTCACTTCGATCTTACTCTTCAGAGCACACATAAGGAGGTTCAAGAGTCTATTGGTGAAAGATGGCGCGGAGTGGCAAATGACCTGAAAATAAAAGAGCTTCACTCCCCTGCCAGACTAGAAAATGCTCTCATAAAATCCAAGCTCTAAAAGGATTCATTGATAAAGAATCATCTTAGGTCGATAGGGATGAGGCTAAACCCCCCATTCTTCCTTCCTCCGGGCATTAAGGAACAAGTCAATGAGGAAGAAGAAAGGAGGGCATGGTTCAAGGAAGATCAAAGTATGGGCTACCACAGGCAGGCAGGGAGACCCAAGGTGGTAGCATGGGGCATTAGAGACGTCATCAGAGAGCAGAATATGTCACCCAAGGATGGGTGAATCCTTCAAGCATGGGGGAGATGATGATTCCCCATTTCAGGTATCTGATAGTTCTTTTCCCACCAGTAAAATACAAGAAAGGTTGTAAAGATACACTCGTTAGTGGGAAAATGATTTACCTTAATTATTTAATGAAGTGTTTAAAAGATTATTTCTGTTATGTTTTGAAAAGCGTTGCTATGAGTTAATTTCATGAAAAACGAGGTTGAATGAGCAGGTGTAGGTGTATTAAAGGATAATGCGTGAATCAAGTGAAGAACTGGAAGAACATCACCAAACTCAGTGCCTTTTCCTGATCTGTAGAGAACGAACTCCTGTTCAAAGAGAATCGGAAGTTAGACATTTTGTTAGGTTAAGCATTAGGATTTTATAAATATGGACCTCTCAGGTATCGAGAGGCCCCTGCTGCTATTTTGAAGAATTATTGTTTAAGTTTCAGACTATCAAGACAGTTGATTTACAAACCTGGTTTTAAACTATGCGGTCTCTATTTTAAATAAAGACTTTATGTTACCTACAATTCAGCGTTTATAAGTTCTTTTCACTCCTGAGTACAGGTTGGAGAGGGCCCCTCCAACACGTAAGTCAGGAGATCTCACAGTACAAGTATTTCTCATTATGTGTTGTGCATTAGTTGAATTTATATTGCAAATGAGAGTATTCTAAATAGCGTCTAAGTAACACAATTTGATTTATGTAAGTGGTTGATCACTTCTGATTCCGTAGTTCATTACAGCGCATTCTATAGTATGATAATGTTGTGTCTATAGTCCTATAGCAGCATTCCTTCAAAGCATAATTTAACACTTATTTCTTTATGTACTTGCATTTACTTCTGAAGTAGCGATTTAGATCTTAAGCCCATGTATTCATTTCATTATTAGGACTGCTCATAGAGATTGATTTCTTTCAGTATTTATTGGTTATATAATGACATTCATTTCTTAGATGTTTTGATTAAAAATGCAACATTATATAATGGCATTCTAAATTCAACCTTAGCATTCATTTATGTTGGATCAGACTTTGAGTTTTATTCAGTTGATTTCCAATAAAATACCCCTTAGATTAAAAATGAAGCTTTCATTACTTTAGAATAGATCTGTGCTAAATCCCAACATTTCAATTCCATAGTATAATTTTTATTATTTTCATCAAGTTAATTCTTAAAAATAGATTTACTGTTTTCTTGCATTCAAATCCTTATCCATAGATTTCCTACTTTCAGTATTTGATTTCTTAGCATAGGAGTCTCTCTTCCATAGATTAACAATTTTGTTTACAGTTCGTTTAATATTTCTTAGGAAGCTCTTTAAAAACATTGATACCAACACCCAACTTCGACAAAGACTATCCTAGAAGAACACATATAGTGCCAGTGCCTCTAAAGTTTGTACGTCCCCTGGTTTGATAATTAAAGTAAGCTCCTAGTCTAGCTGCCCTCATTAGGCACCCATACTTAGAGCACACCACACGGGATCCATAGTCTGTTAGGATATTTAGACACTTAGGAGTTAGTTAAGATCAACTTGTGTAATAGATCCGTTAGGGATAGTGTGTTTCTTTAGTATGCATTAGTATGCATTTGTAAATACTTAATCCGACGGTCACGATATGTTCCCGACATAGAGTGATTCGACGGCTCAACTTCTCTTAGATCAAACCTAACCTTGATCCATGGCTTAACACCCAATTGGTCCATGATCTCTATTTAAAGAGCATGGAGGGTCATTGTTTAGTTGATCGATTATGAGAAGCTCATTTGTAACTTTCTTTCTTTACATGATAAATTGTCCCGTAGAAGCTATTTGGCCGAGGCCGTGGAGTGTTTCCCTCAAGAGGGTTTAAACCACGTCAAAACATCGGTGTGTTGATCTGTGATCTGTTTGTGTGAAGTGGTTTCTCTTGGTGTTCGGTCCTTTGGTAGTACCCTATATACCCGAACATGGTATCAGAGCTTTTATGAAGTGCCGCTTCTGATTATGATCTAGATCTTGAACTGTTGTTGCCGAAACTCGAAAGGGTTTCTAGTTCTGGTATTTCTGTTCATTTTTGGGCTGTGGGAGGTGTTCCATTGCGTCCGAAGCGTCGTTTCCATTGAGAAATAGTTTTCGTTTGATCGAAAACGATTCCCGGTTGCTCCAGAAACGCGTATTTCATCAAAACTGAAGGTATAATGTTACAGTGACGCATTTTTTTATTTCCTTTTTTAAAAAGAAAAAATCTCATATTTCATCATTTTTTACTATTATATTTTTTTTGGGTTCAGATTGTTGCTTTCTCGTCTGCGTATGCTCTTTGTCGTGCACCTTGAGTGATCTCGGCAAATCAGAAACAAAAAGGGAAAGGGTTTTTCTCAGTTGTGTATACTCTTTGCCATGCACCTTGCGTGATCTCGATAAATCAGAAACAGAGAGAAAACGTAGACTTTCCGGGCAAGCTGACAATATCTAAGTCCACAAGTGTGGAAAAAAAAAAATTGTTTCGATTTGTGGTTTGTTTTGCAGGAAAAATGGCAAGCACGCAAACCGAGCAAGAAGAGTAAAAAAAAATATTAGAAAAAACCCCCTTCCTCATTCTCATATTTTACATACCTTTTAATCTAGCTCACTTTGTTCAAAGTTGTTTTATTCTTTAATAGGTCTTGAGTTCAAGTCTTAGGAAGTTACTTTTAAAAGAAAAAGTGCATGCAATTTCTATTTTCAAGTTATTTTATTGTAAAAGTGCATCTCACTTAAATAATAAAAAATAAAAATACAAGTGAGTCACTTAAGTTTTTTTTATTGTTGCACTATTTAAAAGTAATATCATTGTAAAAGTGAAATCACTTATTTTACAAAAGTGGTTCACTTAAAGCAAATTTCTTGTAAAGTGATTGTCAAAAGGTTCATCTTGGGAAGAGGGGGGTTCTTTTTTTTGCTGGACATTCTCTAGCTGCCACGTCACTATTGTGGACATCTTCAACAGTTTCTTTGTTCAAACATAACTTCATCATACAGAGTCAGTTTTCAGTGCCGTTTTTTTTAAACCGCCTATTTTTTCGCGCTCTTCACATCCAGACTATTGGTTTCTGCTTTTACATCCATAAATTTACAAATATGGCCGCCCCTTGTGACATTCTACTTAACATTTCCAACTATTTCTCATGGAAATCTCGTATGGAGGATGTTCTACGAAGTAGGGGACTTTTCAGAATTACCTCAGGGAAAGAAAAAGAACCCACTGATGATGATAAGAAAATAAAATGGGCAAATAGATGTGATGAAGCTCGTGGATTGATTGGGATGTCAATCTCTACTGATTTGCGATTCCACATATCTGGAATTGATTAACCTAATGCTGCTTGGGACAAGTTGGAATCTGTGTTTGGTAAACACAATGAAATTCGAGGTCACCAACTCGAAAATGAGTTGATTTCTTTAAATCCAAGTGACTTTTTATGCATTCAAGATTATTTATCTAAGTATAAAACTCTTACTCTTATGTGCAGAATGTAAGATTGAGAGGGAAGACAAACAATGCATTTATCATATTCTTTCCAAACTTGGACCTGCATATTCTGTTTTTGTATCTACATTTTACTCCATGAAAGCATCCTTGAATGCAGCTAGCTATCAAGAGTCTAGTCTTAATTCCTTTTGTGATTCCTTGATTAGAAAACAAGATAAACTCATTCATCTTGGAATAATCAACAATGCAGATACATCTGGGAAAGCCTTATTGTCCCAACAGAAAGAAAAGTCCAAGCCTCCCAAGAAACAAAATTTTCGAAATAATAAGTCAAACAAGGGTCCAAAACCCTCTCAGTCAGCTCCTTCTTTAAAAAATGACAAAGGATCCAATCCAAAAGGCAAGAAGACTGAACGTCATTGCAACTATTGCGGGAAAGATAATCATGATGAATCTAAGTGTTTCACGAAGATGGCAACTTTGGAAGCAGCAATGAAGAAGCACCACATCAGCCTAGATTCATCTTCAGAATCTGCCTCTCATGGACATGCACTTTGTGCTTTTGGTTATTCTTATCATGCATCTTCTTCTTCTACTTCAAATGAATGGCTCATTGATTCTGGAGCATCTTATCATATGGCTAAGGATCAAGCCATCTTTTCTACTATGCATCAATGTAACACCAAACAAATATTTGTTGGTGATGATAGATCTCTAAGTGTTGTAGGAGCTAGAACAGTTCCAGTAGATAATGGTCATTTTAGTGATGTACTATGTGTTCCAAGAATTTACTGCAATTTGTTATCAGTCTATCAGATCACTCATTTTGGTGAAGGTAAAATTGTGACCTTTACACCTCACCAAGTTGTAATCAAGGATTTTAAAGATCCTCAACAGGTCCTAGCTACCGGAATTGTTGATGATATTACCAGGTTGTACAAGTTTAACAACTTTGGGTCATCACCTTTCCCTTCAGTTTTTGTTGCTCATAGTGATAACTTGAGCAAACTTTGGCATGAGCGATTTGGTCACTTAAATTATCGCTCATTGAAACAACTATGTAAAGAAAATATGGTGACAGGTATTCCGATGGTATCTTGTAGGGATGGTGTTTGCTCCGGTTGTGTACTCGAAAAACATCATCGAGACAGTTTTGACAAACGTGCCTCTTGGCACGCCTCGGTTCCCTTGGATCTTGTGCATAGTGACTTGTGTGGTCCTCTTCCATCTGCTTCCTTTTATGGTTTCAAATATTTCTTAACTTTCATTGATGATTACACCAGACGCACTTGGGTTTATTTCCTCAAACTTAAGAGCGAAGTATTTAACATGTTCTTGGCCTACAAGGCCCTTGTGGAAAAACAATATGGTCATCAAATTATTAAGTTAAGATATGACAATGGAGGAGAATATGTTAACAATAACTTCACTACTTTCTGCACTGAACAAGGCATCCAACAATAGCACACTGTTCCATATACACCATAACAAAATGGTGTAGCTGAGCAGAAGAACCGCACTTTAAAAGAAATGGCTAATTGTATGATCCAATCTAAGGGACTAAGTCTTCAATTTTGGGCTGAAGCCATTAATTGTGCAAATTACATAGTTAATCGCACCCCCACTAAAGCATTACAAGGTATAACACCGGAAGAAGCATGGAGTAAAACTAAACTTGATGTAAGTCACTTCCATGTGTTTGGTAGTGAAGCATGGGCTCACATTCCGAATGAAAAACGGAAAGCATTGCAACCTAAAAGTGAAAAGTGCATATTTGTTGGATATTCTGAAGATGTAAAAGGTTATAGACTTCTTCAACCACATTCTCATGATATAATCATTAGAAGAGATGTTAAATTTGATGAAAATATCTTGGCCTGCGAGCCTAACTCGGCGATTGTTCCATCTTTGGCCTGCGAGCCTGATTCGACGTTTGTGCCTTCTTCTTCTTCTTCCAACTTCCTTGACAGGATTCCAACTCCAATTTCTGATGATGACAGTGTGGATGAAAATCCACCTCCGCCTGCTCATGTTCCTCCAATTGCACCAGCACAAGTGCTTCCTCGATGGGTCCGTTCAACATGTGAAGCAGCTGGTGATCTTGCTGATGATCCTAGATATCAACGTCGAACACGTTCTCAGTTTCAATGAGCCTCTTCTCTTTTGGCTCAAGTTTCTGAGAATCATGATCCAGAAACTTTTGCAGAAGCTTCAGGGAATCCAGATTGGGATGCAGCCATGGATGAAGAATATCGTTCCTTAATGGCGAACAATACTTGGGATCTTGTACCTCTTCCAAAAGGAATAAAATTTGTCAGATGTAAATGGGTCTACAGAACTAAGTATGCATCAGATGGAAGTGTTGAAAGACTTAAGGCAAGGTTAGTTGCCAAAGGTTTTTCCCAAGTTGAAGGGATTGACTACAATGAAACCTTTGCTCCCATCGCAAAAATGAACTCCATCTGCCTTGTTCTTTCCCTTGCATCCTTACACAACTGGGAAGTCCATCAAATGGATGTCAAGTCTGCCTTCTTACATGGTGATTTACAGGAGGAAATTTACATGGAACAACCTCCTGGCTATGTTCAGAATAACTCTAGCCTTGTCTGCCACCTTAATAAATCCTTATATGGCCTTAAGCAAGCTCCTAGAGCTTGGTATGCCAAAATGGATAACTTTCTCCTTGACACTGGTTTTTCTAGATGCCATTCTGACCCCAATGTCTATACCAAGAAAGTAGGAAACCATCTCATCATACTTGTTCTATATGTTGATGACCTTATTCTTACTGGTAGTGACCCTAAGCTTATAACCCATGTGAAATCCAGTCTTAAACAAAATTTTGAAATGTCAGACTTAGGACATTTGCATTATTTTCTTGGTCTCCAAGTCCTGCAAACCATAGAAGGAATCTTTCTTTCTCAGTCTAAGTATGCTTATGACCTTCTTCATCGCTTGCACATGGAAGATTGTACACTAGCCCCTTCTCCCTTCCAGTCTGGAGTCAAACTTCCTGCCACTTGTACTTCACCTGAAGTCGATGCCACCTTGTATCATCAGCTTGTTGGTAGTCTCTTATACTTGACTCATTCTCATCCTGACCTTTCATTTTCCGTTGGTCGTGTTTCCCGTTATATGCAGACACCTCATGAAAGTCACTGGAAAGCAGCTAAAAGAATACTTCGATATATTCGAGGTATAGTTCAGTTTGGGATTCATTACAGTACAGGGGGGAAACCTTTGTTGGTTGGTTTCACTGATTCATATTGGGCCGGCGATCCTGATGATCGAAAGTCTACTGCAGGTTGTGTTTTCAGTCTAGGATCTGGACCTATTACTTGGGCTTGTAAGAAACAACAAGCTCTTGCTCTTTCTTCAGTAGAGGCAGAATATCGAGCAGCAGTTAATGCCAGTCAGGAAGCTTTATGGCTTCGACAGATCCTTTCAGAGTTTGGATTCGAGCAGCAGCAGCCTACTCCACTTTGGTGCGATAATCAAAGTGCCATCAAGCTTGCCAAAGATCCAGTTCTACATCAACGCAGTAAACACATTGAGCTACATATGCACTTCATCAGAAATCTTGTTCATGATCGTGTTCTTGAAGTGCTCTTTTGCCCTACAGATGATCAAGTTGCAGACATCTTCACCAAGTCTCTTACAAAAGCGAAGTTTTCTAAACTTCGATCTATGTTAGGAGTTCAGGAACTTGTCATTAAGGGGGGATAGGCTCTAATGCCTCCTTCCTTCTCCTAATAGTGTCACTTGTGTAAATCCTTCAATCCTATCCCAAGTTGTTCTTAAGGGGGGATGTTAGGATATTTAGACACTTAGGATTTAGTTAAGATCAACTTGTGTAATAGATCCGTTAGGGATAGTGTGTTTCTTTAGTATGCATTAGTATGCATTTGTAAATACTTAATCCGATGGTCACGATATGTTCCCGACATAGAGTGATCCGACGGCTCAACTTCTCTTAGATCAAACCTAACCTTGATCCGTGGCTTAACACCCTATTGGTCCATGATCTCTATTTAAAGAGCATGGAGGGTCATTGTTTAGTTGATCGATTATGAGAAGCTCATTTGTAACTTTCTTTCTTTGCATAATAAATTGTCCCTTAGAAGCTATTTGGTCAGGGCCGTGGAGTGTTTCCCTCAAGAGGGTTTAAACCACGTCAAAACATCGGTGTGTTGATCTGTGATATGTTTGTGTGAAGTGGTTGCTCTTGGTGTTCGGTCCTTTGGTAGTACCCTGTGTACCCGAACATAGTCCCACAGGTTACAGATTCTCAACTTGCAACTGGGAACATGGGTGTTGTTATGTACCCTTCATTAATGGGATCTTATGATTTTCCCACACCCATGAATTTTATTGGAACCATTTCCAACAATGCATCTCCTTCTTCACATAATGTACCGTTCTGGACCTCATATTTTGATGATCCGTGGACTTTACCATCTATGCGCTCTACGTCTGGAGACATTACGCACGTCAGGATGTCTATACCACTATCTGTAGCTGAGCTTGCTTACCAGGATATTCAACAAGCCACTGCAGAGCCGGATCTCTCTTCTTCTCGAACAAATGAGGAAGATCCCGTTATGCTTCCAGTTTGGGCAGTCAACTCGTCTTGATCGAACGATTGCCTTGATGGTACTTTACCTTCAAATGAAGCTATTATCGAGGCCATGTGTGGTAGTGAGAGGCCTTGGTAGGATATGCACCATCACTCTTATTTCCTTCCCAACCTCGATCTCGCCGAGCAAGAAGAGTTTAGGATGAC
Source organism: Larix kaempferi (assembly GCA_027924585.1). Taxonomy (NCBI): domain Eukaryota; kingdom Viridiplantae; phylum Streptophyta; class Pinopsida; order Pinales; family Pinaceae; genus Larix; species Larix kaempferi. Next base: position 12,727,896 of record BSBM01000158.1, on the reverse strand, counting down.
TCTTGCGGAGATGGTTGGTCACCCTGTGGCTCTTTTGGGTTCACATGGATTTTCACAGAGGGGAACATGGCTAATATTTCCCCAACTCAACCGATCAACATCTCTCGCATTCCTAGAAAAATTGAGAATGTTTACATCGGTGATGATTGCTCTCCTGAAGAGGTTTCCATCTACACTGAATTGTTTACAGAACTTCGGGACGCTTTCGTCTGGTCATACAAGGATATGCCAGGAATAGACCCTAGTATTGTCGAACATGAGATTAGAACGTATCCTCGTGCTAAACTGGTTCAACAACGTCTTCGAGCTATTAACCCTAGGAAGGCAGCCGCTATCAAGGTAGAGGTGGAGAAACTGCTCAAAGCCGGTTTCATCTACCCCGTTCCCCTTACCGAATGGGTGTCAAACCCCATTCCTGTGGATAAGAAGCAGGGAACGATCTGTGTATGCACTGATTTTAGAGAACTGAATCGTGCATGTCTGAAAGACAACTTCCCCACACCATTCATTGATCAGATCTTGGATGCTTGTGCGGGAAGTGATATTTTTTCGTTCATGGACGGCTTTTCAGGGTATAACCAGTTTCAAATCAAACCCGAGGACCAACATAAGACTGTTTTCATTTGTCCTTGGGGTACGTTTGCATATCGAAAAATTCCCTTTGGCCTTAAAAACGCAGGAGCTACGTTTCAGCGTGCCATTACCTATGCCGTTCACGACCTTAAAAGTATAATGGAGGTTTTCTTGGATGATCTTGCCGACCATTCTCGTAAGAGAATGGACCACCCCACGCACCTCCGTTGGATTCTCGAACGATGTATACATTACAAGATCCGATTAAATCCCAACAAATGCATCTTTTCAGTGAGGTCATGTCACCTTCTAGGATTCATAGTTTCGAAAGAGGGTATTAGAGTCGATCCTCTTAAAGTTGAGGCAATACATCGGTTGCCTCCTCCGCGCAACTTGTTTCAACTTCAGAGCCTCCAAGGGAGAGCTACTTTTCTACGTCATTTTGTAATCAATTATGTTAATCTTACCAAAGGTTTCGCGCGCTTATTGAAGAAAGACACACCGTTTATGTGGGATGAGCGAGCCCAACAGTATTTCAATGCCCTTAAGAAAGCTTTAGTATCAGCCCCTATGCTTAGTCCGCCCGACTTCGCACGAGATTTTATACTTTATGTGGCTGCATCTCAAGAGACGATTGGCATGGTCTTAGTTCAGGTTGATGATGCACTCGTCGAGGATGTCATCTATTACCTCAGTCAAAATCTAGTAGACGTTGAACTGAGATATACTCACATGGAAAAGCTGGCACTTGCGACTATCCATGCAGTCCAACGATTATGACATTACATTTTGCTTAGAACAACCACAGTTGTAGCGCATATCAATCCATTTCAATTCGTGCTATCACGACACCTTATAGGGGGGAAGTACAATAAATGGATTGTGATCCTTCAGGAGTTCGATCTCGACTTTGCTTCGGCAAAGTCGGTGAAATCGTTGGTGTAACGCGCCCTCCCATCTAGCCAATTCTTGGAAGGGAACATGATGCCAAATTCTGGGCTTTCACATAATCTCAACCAAAGTCATTAGCTTCATACAATTAAAACAGAGTTCGCAAATGCAAATTAAGCAATTTAAGCACAATGGAATTAAAACTCATCCACACACACATTTCATATGCATACATCATATCAAAAACAGTCATCAATTTAAACATTGCAGAAGTGAATGCATAGACAGATAAACACTTATCTTTATGGTGAAATGGCTCCAAAGAACTAGCTATATCGTTGCAACATTCCACCCAACTATAGGCCAGTTGTGTTCATCAATCTCTCAACACAACTGCCACCCCCGAGATGGGCATGATTCTTGCAAGGAAAAGGGGACATTCAAGCTCATGCATAGCCAAAACAATAGAAACCCATCTCAACCCCATCATTCTTTCACACACAGCAAGTCAAACTGGGCATGGATACACATTTTCAGCAATGGGTTTTACAAACACGATGGCCATGGATTTTCCCAAAACGTGGGCACACCAAAACGGACTGTGGAAAGGGGGATTCAACCACAGGGGGAAAACCTGATTTCTCCCACAGGTTATGAGCATTTCAAATTGCCAAAACGGCCTCATTGAAACCCCAAATCGAGCTCCCTCTTCTTCCAGCAGTTTTGCAAACAAAAACGCCCTCTTCCCAACTGATTAAAAAAAAAAAACATAGGAAAACATGGGGGAAAAACGCCCAGGAAGATCCAAAAACGTGAGAGAGGCAAAACTGCTTGATAGGTAATGGATTGGGAAGAAATTTCTGGCTATTTTATTTCCCAAGAAGCAAAAACACGTTTTTCCATGGAGGGTGGCTTGCCCATACTCGAATTTGGACAGCCATACCTCTCCATTCCCCAAGGAATTAACTACTTCACCCAACTCTTGGGAGAAATGAATGATTGGGTACAAAAGTCAACATGGGTAGTTCAGGATTCGATGGGTTCTCTCATTGACACTTGGCTTGACTTGATTGGCTCAAGGGTTTGAATGTTTTCCCTCCCAATTCCTTGAAAAATCATGCCCCCATCTCTTGTTGCATTGCATAGCTAGTTGTGGGTATTTTATTAAAATGCATATTTACATGATATCGAAATTCCAATGTGCCTGGCTAGCACATAAACCATATGCATCAATAAATCGATGGTGGGGCCTTGGCCTTGAGCTCCTCACCATGATTTTATAACAATATTACATCATTTACACTTTAATACAATGGGGTCAAAATCGGGATATTACAATTGGTGTTTGCTGAGCTTATGTCGGACCTTCCGAGACTTGATGAGGATTCCTTTGTGGATGAACACTTATTTCTTATCTCATCGGAGGACCCTTGGTATGGGGATGTCATTGTAAATCTCCAAACTTTGAAGTTTCCTTTTCATTATTCACGGGATTAGCGACGACGTGTGAAACATCACGCTAAAGATTATACTATCATCGATGACACTTTGTATCACCGAGGAAAGGATTCTATTCTCCATCGTTGCTTAACTCACGAAGAAGCGGAGCGTGTGCTTAATGATTGCCATGCTGGGGCGTGTGGTGGTCACTTATCCGGGCTTGCTACAACCCAACGTATTATGCGATCTGGTTACTTTTGGCCTTCAATCTTTAAAGATTGTATTAATGCTGTGAAGAGATGTCACCCTTTCTAGGTGTTTTCTCAGAATATACACTCGCATCCAACGCCCCTTCATTCGGTCGTCATCGTCGATCCCTTCACCAAGTTGGGGGTGGATTTCATGGATCGCAAACCAGCTTCGGCTGGGGTGCATCACCATATCATAGTGGTCGTGGAGTACTTTTCCAAATGGGCTAATGTCACCTACCCAAATTCTGAGATATATTATTTTATTTGCAAAATACTTTATGTTAAATTTTAATTTCAAAGTTTTGAAATTATGACCAAGTTTGGTCAAGGATGAATCTAATTACTGATTATTATTATTTAAATAAATTAAGTAAGAGACAAACACCCAAGGGAACTGTTAAATGAGTGTTCACTGACCCACTAGGAGGAATGGAAGTTGTTTGAAGGTATGGGACAGATGGCAGCAATTGCACTACACCACTAGCTATGGGTTATGGGACAACTACCCCTAATAATGTGGCATTATCCCCCAAGTGGTGGGAGTGGGCAAGAAGCTCATTTAATGACCAAGTAACAACTAAAAAGGCCTAAGCAGCCTACATAAGGAAAATTCGAATTGAGCAGGCAGCTCTTACACAATATTTTCTGCATAAATATTCCTCATGTGCATCAGGTGATCAGTGAGAGATTCGAATAGGGAGGCTAGTTGTGAGTGCAATCATAAGTCTGCAAACTATTTTGATAAGGAGAACCAGAGGAGCTAGTGCAGGTCCTTTGGACTACTAGTTCTTGTAGATTTGACAATTATTGCTACTGCAAGTGGAGATCCTAAATTCCTAAGTTTATTCCTCCTGGTGGTTCAGTGAACACACTTGGGGGTCTTAAGGCAAGTAACTTGGATTTCTTCGGGAATTGGTTGGGTGGAACAGTCTTCTTGGGCTGTTTGTTTCCCTACAAAATTAATTTAGGTTCTATTGTTTTCCTAATTTGTTTCAGTTTAGTAGTTCTGTTTAGTAAACATTAGTAAACTATGTTTTGAAGAAGAATTGATTTTTTATTTGGTTTAAGTCTGAATGTTAAGTTTTATGATGAAATGAATTGATAATCCAATCTCTACATTTTTCCACATGCTGTTATTTGCATCGTACTCTAGTGTAGAGAAGCAATTTAAATATGGATGAAAGATAGGCAGATTGCCATTGATTAGACAGATAAGTACAGTAATTGATATGTTTTCCATTTTCTACCCAATAGTTAACAATAGTAGAAATTACTGTATAGTATTTAAAATATTATAAAATATTTTATTGTTTCATGAAAAACAAATATCGTTTATTCTTTGTACAAATACATAGTGTTTGCTTATCTCTATTATTTACATAGGAAATAAATGTAATTCAAATTTCCATACATCATTATGTAAATAGATAGTATTGCTACAAATAAATAGAATTGCCAACGATGGAACTAAGTTGCAAATCACATTCAATACACAGTCTTCATATTTCACACACACACAGTGGTTTCTGTATAAATCTCCTACTATAACATTTTCATTAATTATTTTAGTATTATCAAAGAATGAAAATAATGCAAACCCTATCTTGTTTTCATCCATCTTACTTCCATTTATATTACAATCTGTATGTATTGTTTAAAGCTAGGTTTCGTATCAAACCCTAGATAGTATTTCCAAACCCACAACATCGTTTTCCTACAATTTAAACAAAAACATGATCTATATCCTTAGTTAAACTACAGTACCAAAACCCTAGTTTTTGCTCTAAGGAATTTTGGAATTTTACATATGAAAACATCTTTTAAAATCGAAAGGAATCTAGAGCATGGACGTAGCCCTGTTCATTTCTTTTACAGACAAAACAACTACTTCGTTGTTTTCAAACACACAGAGTTTTTCAACTACGAAAATGTTATGGCTTTACATGTTCAATGGACATTATCTTTTACACATAACTCAACAAATAGCATAAACGAATAATATAAAAACAACATTTTCCATTGCCGAGATTTAAAACGTAGCATACAAAGTGTAACGAGCTTCGGATCCAAAATATTTATCATTAAAAATTGAACCCAAAAACATTTCCAAGTTTAAGTTTCGAACCCAACTCAGGTTCCAGCTTTACATAAAAAGCATCAACATATCAGTTCGACATTCCATTTCCAAATGAAATCTACGCAGGGTTTATCCCCACCCTAAATCTCTTAAAACGAGTATTGAAAACTCTCAGCATTAACGATTTAAGTATCTAACTACACTGTGTAACATTTAAACAGACGAGAGTATTCACCCTGTACAATTATTACTTTAACACAAAAACTTCTTCAAAGAAACTCGACTGACAGACAACGCCGAAAGGCTTAGTGGAACTCTGTTACTCATTTTGTTGAAAACCTCATCAACCAAGTCCGAATGGGCACCTACAAGGGTTTGGGGACCCGGAGCTTACCAGGAATGGAGGCATGCCAACCTTTTCCAAACCCTTTCCCAAGTCGTCCTTCGAACCCTGCAATTGACACAACAATTTCGAAGAGTTAGACAAAATGAATCATACAAACTGTAAGTCGAACTCTCAACAAAAGAACCACTGAGTTTCGAAAACGCTTACCTTTCTCAACAAGCGACTGAGTTCTTCACATTCATTCACAGACGACGAGCTTTTGTTCTGGACCAAGAACAGGATACCTTTATCCTTTATGCAAGAGTGTGTGTTTTCACTCAAACTCAGGATCGACAACTACAAACTATCAACTTGGAAGATATTCAAACCAAAGATACAACAGTCTAGAACAATGCCATTACAGTGAGAACGAAACCTACAACTTTAACCTAATCCTACAGTTCACGAGGTCGAATCCTCTTCTCATTTTCGGCTAAACCCAAACTTTCAGCAGCTTGTCGGCCTTGCTACTCAAAAAACACTAGTGACACAATGAAAGATATTAACTCTCCATCAACCATCACAATGACGAGATGCTAGGGTTACATCCAACGATCCAGATTCATCACAATCAACGATCACGGGTGTGCCAGCAAGGTTACTTTGGACTGAACAACTACTGTATTTATTGCTCCATCATTCCATAAGCACGGCCTTTTCCACCTCGGCTCACGATGGATTGTTCTACATTCAGCTCGGAGGAGTTCAAACATAGAACCATTACAAAGTGGCTTCCAGAGTCACTGTTACATTGATACTGCATTACGTGGAATTAAAAGCAATCCTTGTCACAAGGAGTATGGATCGAGCCTTTAATGTAGGATCAAAACACTATCTCCATGCCAGCTCGAAGCACATCCCAAGCTTAAAGGCCTGTCAACCTGTTATTTCATTTTAATACATGTCAGTACCAATTATATCAAATGATATAGTTTCCAAATTGATATTCACGAATTAAAACGTTATTGTTATGTTTGTATAGTAGTTGTTAGTTATATTCATAGACACAATATTAACGTTGTGTTTTCATTTATATGCAAGGTTCATATAATAAATTTTATTTTATATATAAGCCTTAAGCTTATAAGTATGGCATGTATTTGGATTGGCGGCCTCCGAAGAAGTTTTGGCGGCCGTGGCTCCTTCCATGGCCGCCTTCCCCTATCTTCCCTCAGTTACGCTTCCTGTCAATGGCCGACTCAGGGGTTTTCTTCCGCTTTGGGATGAATGGCGGCGACTTGGCGTGGCGACCCATTGGGCAGCTGGTTTCGGCGGCTTCCCAGTGGCGGCGACGGTGGCTTCTGCAATAATGGACGCAGCTCTGGGGCTGTATTTTTCTGAGGGTTTATGCCGACGGCTGTGAGGACTGTCGAGCTTCGAGCTCCAGTTCCCTCTATGGTGAAGGCGGATTCGCAGAGGAGGACGCGCAGGGGGGTCCATATCCCTGATTCGTTGATGGCTGGCGGGCATCAGTGGGCTTATGTGAGGACGGTGGATCCGCAGAGGAGGACGCGCGGGGGTTACAGACCCTGATGGCGGGAATGGCTGCACGATGGCCGCTAGATCCTCTCGGTGGTGTTCTCTCTTGGGCGGTCGAGGAGAGGCCTTCTGTCAGTGTTTTTTGGGGTGTTGATTGCAGATGCTAGTGGATCTGCTTTTTTTTCAGGGGTTTCTGGAAACATTTTTCTCTTTGTTTCTTTATCCTTACATCTTCGGCATTTTGCTGCTGGTTCCTTTGTAGCGTCATCATGGTTGCCTGGGTGAAGGTTTTTAGCTATAGTTTATTTTCTGAGTTTCCTTTGAATTAGTTTGTTATTGTGTATGAAGCGGAAAAGCTTGTAGTCTCTATAAAATTTCTCGGCACTGCTTTGCAGCATAGACACTCTTCAAGAGTGTTGTAGATCTATGTAATTTTGTACTCGCAAGATGAAATAAAATTACTTTTTTTTTCGAGGAAAAAAAAAAAGTATGGCATGTATTTAAACATTGTCGAATTATGGTTTAGGTGAGAATTATAAACATTAGTATTATAATATTAATCAATGTTTATATTTTTTTTCTCATAGTTCTTACTATTGCCAATATCGAAAGATAGAGGTTGCATTTTGATATTTTAAACCAAATCAATGTTATTTGATTAGCATAAAAACTGTGCAAATTTTATGTACTCCATACCATAAATTCATAATGCTAACATTTAAGGATTTTTGCAGTACAAATACCACATTAATACTATGCTAGTATTAATTACCTTATGACGACGACAAAAAGCCAAACTATAACGACATTGATGGTGACGACAACAAACTTAACAGCTGTAGATTTTCTAGATAACATTGTTTTCAACATTGATGAATTGTAAGACAGCGTTGGAAAACTAGTAAGCAGTACTAAGTATTTCATACCTGTAGATACCTTGTTTCGCAAAAAGAATTCACAACATTTCATTATTTGACGTTGAATTGAATTACACACGTATTTTTAAACTAGGCAGTCATTGAACTTCTTACCTATCGTCTACACATAGAAACATTTCAAATGCCTTAGCGTTGCAACTAAGTAAACTCCAGGGTACCTCGTAGGACACCCTTGGACATCAAGAAAGAAAATTGTCAGTATCTTATAAAAAGAAAAGTATCGCATCATATTTCTAACCTTTCTGTGCATTTATTACTTTAAGCATGTTTGTCATGAGTGTGTTAAGTTGTCATTATCAAAGTGTTTCTAACTCAGAAATTAAATTATGTTTAGTGCGAAAAAACTTCTTAATCAATGCTGTCATAATCAAGCATTAGTATTTCCGTAACTATAATTATCTTATTAAATGCTATTTTCAAATGTTTTAAATTTTTATGAAAATTCGGGATGTTACAGCTGAGGCCATGCCTACTGTAAAAGTCGATGGTGCTACAGCAGCCCATTTCGTGTTCAATCAAATTATTACTCGGTTAGGTATTCCTAAAGATATTTTCACTGACCATGGCAGTCACTTTCAGAACAAAATGATGGAGGATTTGTCACTCAAGCTTGGGTTTCGTCAAGAACACTCATCTTATTACTATCCCCAAGCAAATGGTCAGGTTGAAGCAGTCAATAAGTATTTAAATACCATTCTCCAACATACCATCCAACAAAGCAAGAACAACTGGAACATTATGTTATATCCTGCTTTGCGGGCATATCGAACCGCAGTCAAGATTTCCACCGGGTTCTCACCATTTCAGCTAGTACATGGTGTGGAGTCGATTTTACCGATTGAATGTGAAATCCCTTCACTTAAACTGGCCATAGAGACCCTCCCTGATACGACGGGTATTGAGCAACGTTTAATCCACCTTGAGCAGCTTGACGAGCAACGTCGAGATGCCGCCATGGCCATAGATGCCAATAAACATCGTGTCAAGGTTCAGTATGATAGGTCTGTCCATCCCCGGCAGTATGCTGAAGGTGACTTGGTCCTCTTATATGACCAAGCTAAAGAACCCCTGGGGGCAGGCAAGTTCAACCCCATGTGGCACGACCCTTATGTTGTGAAGTGTGTCCTCAAAAAAGGATCCTATGAATTAGAGGACTATGAGGGGAATGTCTTGAAAGAGCCTAGGAATGGGCTCTACCTCAAGCGGTATTACACTTGAACTTCTAGTTTGAGCTAATGCCTTTGTATACTATTGTATAGTTCTTTCTATACATAGTTTAGATTTCTTTTGGTCTTTGGGTTTGTTGATTCGCTTTCGTTTGATTGAAAGATGTCAGCAGAATCTCCTACGTTCTTAGGTTTCACGGATGGTGCTAGCCGTCATACGCAGCAGCTTGCTTCTGCTGCCTGGGTTATTTATTCGCCTGACCATCTAGTTGTGTCTTCAGGAGGCGCTTGTCTCGGTCCTACGTCTAACAATGTGGATGAGTATAGTGTCGTGATTGAGCTACTTCGGGATTCTATTTCACATGGCATACAGTCTTTAGAAGTCCGCCTGGATTCACAACTGGTTGTGTCTCAATTGAATGGTCAGTACCGTGTGCGAGATCCTACGCTACTACGGAAATTCCTAAGGGTAAGACTCTTGGAACGACATTTTGTTTCAATTACATATATTCATGTTCCAAGAAGTGTTAATCATATATCTGATGCATACGCTAACTATGTATTAGATTGGCATTTGTCACATTCACATTGAAGCACACAAATAAAAGAAGACATTCATACATTTGTACATACACACATTCAATAGAACCGGAGAACCAAAGTTTTTTATAAATAATATGTCCAAAAATGGTAGTGTCATAATACAAAACTAGAGCCCGTAGCCCTCAAAAATATACATATCGATACAAAATGTGGGATCATGATATATCTAATCCCTACAAGGAGGCCTAGCTACCGCCCCGACAGGATGAGTCTCATAGTAGTATTGTGCTGCATTTTCTATACGCTGCAGTAGTCGTACCCAGTTACCTAGCACCCCCACTACCCGGCATTGTATATCTTCTGGTAGCCGTGCCACCTCTATCTATGGTACCCTGTCAGTCATCCATGATTAATTGCCTCGCAGGGTATGTAGTGTACGCTCTGCTGCAGCACCCCCTGCCTCATCACCCCTGCCCCGGAGACGATGTCTCGGGAATCCCTCGGGTCTCACTGGGCCCTTATCTGTGAGCAAACAGTAAAACATTAATATGTGATACTACCCCCAAAAATATTTTTGCATTTACATCTATAATCAAAAATCCATAAAAATTTAATACATCAAAAACCTAAAAAGAGTACTCACCAATGTCTCCGAACGCAGCATCCTGTGGAAGCGGCATGTCACGATCTTATCGGAAGTCTATCCCTACATAGGGGTAGTCCTCTATGGCTATGACCTGCCGGTCCCACCAGTGAAAGAACTCCTCTGTATACGGTGACGCCTGACGGCCACCACCCTGTCGAGTCAAGATCTCTACCCACCGGGTCAGGGCTGGGTCGCGGAGACTATGAGGAGGGACCTTAACCCTCGGACTGAGCCCCAGAACTCGCTCAAAGAAGAAACTATACAAGATACTTCCGTAACCGAAGTTTTTTGCCTCCCCTTGCTTAAACTCTGTCGGTTGGGTATTCATGGACCCCAGTAGCGTTGTGTACCAGTCAAATATCATGGGCTACATACATTGTGACACATAGAACATCATTGTCCTGGATTCCTGGTGAAGAGCTTTCTAACCAGTAATCCGCACTAGGGTTTCCACTATGATCTTCATACACAGATTAACTATGGCTCTGATGGGAACCTGACTCCCCACTGCCCGAGTATGTGGTATACAATACCGCTCTATATAGTCGGGGATGTGTTGGCTGCTTTTTGGGGCAGACCCAAGTTTTAATGAAGCGCAGCAACAAAACCCCTTGGCGCACTGGCCCTCTCGGCAACGAGCTGCGGAGCAGCTCGAGATCTCACCCGAAGTGGCTATGGGGGGGCTAAGGAATCATATTTCCTTAACCTAGGCGACGCGGAGACTGCTCTCTTTCTTCTCTTGCGACTCCTCAACGCAGAATGTTGGTCTTTTCCGCAGGCGCTCCTTCGCAACTGCGCGGAATTCTCACTTAGCGGCCTAGCGGCGCGGCATCTCCGTTCCAGCGCACGGGGCGACTTTCCCCCCTGCGTCAGTGCTCTATGTAGCTCTTCTTTCCACGCGCACAGCGTAGTAATGCAATCCTCGATCACTGCAGCGACAGCATTCTACACCTCCTTCGACACTTAACGATTATAGCTATCAAGAAAGCTCCTAGAACGTACTCAACATATTCATAAAGATCATACAACATTCATATAAACACAGATAACACTCAGACATGCATTCAGGCGATTATTCCATAACAATAAGACGTAAAGAATTCACCTCCACAGGAAACCACGTCCACGGGAGTGTTTCATATATTAGCTCAAAGGAAACTTATACAATAATGCTGCGCACACAGCTGCAGCCTTAGATCTTTCCCGGAAACTCCACGCACACAGCTGGGAGCCCTTCTCTCGATCTAGTCTCTTCCTCTACAGAGATTACAATAGTTCAGACGTCGACTCGGACTGTCTGCAACTCAGGGATTAACTCCACGGCTCTCCCGACTCTAACTCTTTCTTCTAACAACACAATAGAAGACTGAATGGCTAGCTTACTAGCTGACTGACTGAAAACCACTAACTAGCTAGCTTACTAACTAACTTTTTCCCTTATCAATTATACATATATATAGGTGGCCATGACGGTCGCACCTTTACAAAACTGTGGGCCTTTCACAGCAGTAATCCCCAAAAACCCTAACCACGCACATGGCTAGGTGTACTGTAGGCGCCGCTTGCAGTCACGTCGCCGCTTCCTGCAGGTTCCGTGACTTCCAACGCAGATTGCGGGTATGGGCGCCTTGTCCTTCGCCTTCAATGCTCTGGTCCGTTGCTCCTCCTTGATCCGAGCAACCATAGCTTCTGTACTTAGCCTTAATGAGGGTAGCTGAGCCCTCTAATCCATCGCTTCATTCATTGTGGTAGCTGAGCTTTCTATTCAGCCACATTCATTCCTCTATGACATGTGTGCGCGAGCTCCGCGAGTTCCAGTCCGTAATCTACGTTAAGCTCGTCCATCTGGCACCGTACTGCGCACCGTCTGCTTCTATCCCAAAATTTGGTGCTTGTTCAAAATTAGCACTTTCCTTCCATACTTGTGCTTTTTCCTCAAAATTCGCAGCTTTTACCATAGTTGCGTCCTAGGCTCCAACAGGCCCCTAACACTTACTTGTGGCTCGCCCTCGAGCCACTCGCACTTGCGTGTGGTTGCTTTACTTGTGCATCTGCTTTTGCTTGAGTCTCCGCTAATGTTTTGTTCCACTGCGCAATAGCGGAGTCCAATTCATCGACACACTCCACAGCTGCCTGCACCGTTTCTGTGGTGGCTTCTTCTTTAGTTATGCCATCAATCACCTGTTGAGATTCTGCAATTTCTTTGATTTTTGTCTCGACTTGGCTAATGATGTCAGCATACTCATCCATAAATGGCTGAATGTTGTTGGTGAGCTTCTCATCTTCAGTTCTGAGCTTGTGCAGTTGCTGTTGCACTCTGCGCACTTCGCTCATTTTCCTCATTTTTGCTAAGCCTGCTAAGGCCTTAGCTTCTTCAGTCAGAACAGTTAGGGATTGTTCTGCGGCTTGCACCTGTTCCAAAAGACCAAATTTAAAAGGGAGCTTCTCAAGCTCCGTCCAAGCTTCCATAGCTTGGGTCATCAGGTTCTCGGCTTCCTGTGTTTTATCTTTCATTTGTGTGGAAGCTTTGCTCAACGCTTCAAATTGTTCCTGCGCATCATCTGTAGACTGCACGGCAACACGAGCTTCCAGCTCGGCGATCTGGGTTCTATGGTCTTCAGCCATAGCAACTATTTCATGCTCCAGGGTTTTCACCCTTCCTCCAATAATTTGAACTTTCTCAACCAGAGGGAGGTCTGGTTGAATATCGCAAGCCGGCAACTCCTGGGAAATCTCATCAACTGCGTTTCTTATGCCAATGTCTTGCGCCTCATAAAGTGCGAGCTTCTCGGAGATATTCTTATGGATTGCCTTCAGCTCTATCTCCTGCGATTGCAGTCGTTGGTTTTCCTGGAATGTAGAGAGCTCTCTAGCTCTCAACTCAACAGAAACTTTCTCGTGTACTAGCTGTAGAGTCTCTATAGGAATTAAGGACAAATTTATTTCAACGGGCCCCACTACGCTTACCTGTAGTGCAGCTAGAGGGTCCGAAAGTGTCATGCTCGTAGGCGGAATGTGCACGACAGTATGCCTTTCTGCGAGTTCTTCAACTCGCTCAGTATTTGTGGTTACTTGTGGCGCCTGCGAAGTAGATGCTGGCGCATGGGTCTGCGCAACCCTTCCTGCGAGACCTTTTAATTCCACAAACTGCAGGTCTAGAGCACTTCTGAGGTGAGCATGCGCAGTCCGCAGCTCGTGAAATTGCTCTTTCAAATACTGGTCGATCATCGAGGCAATAGCCTCAGAGGGATGCAACACTTTCTGTTTCTTGGTTGCTGGTTCTATCGAGCCTTCATCACTTCTTTGCTCGTGGGCTTCCTTGCCCTTATTCTTCTCTTGCGCAGCGGCGGCTGGCATCGCGGATGCGATGTCGGCGGCTTCCCTCCATTCATCCGACCACGACTTGATAGTTTCTTCAACATCCTCGGTGGTCATCCTGTAAAGGCCTACGTCCCATTCCTCTTGAATGCCGTAGGGGCGGAGGTAAAGTTGATGTAAGTCGGCAGTAAAGGCCAACTTTTCGTCATATCTTTTCGCTGTCTCCTCACTCAGCCTCGGCATTTCCTGAATGGTATCTCTGAGGAGATAGTAGTATTCACAAAATACAGCGCGGTTCATCTTGCGCTTTGCAGGATTAGCAGACTCCCAAAGGTTAACATAGCGGATTCCGGTAGGTTCTCCTGCGCGGTGTGGAAGGAACTGAGTGTTCGGGGGCTCCTTCCACTCGACGAGAGCACATAAAATTAAAAGCCAAGAAAAATGGAACAACTGACCGGGGTTATCTTGGACGTTCCAGCAGTCTTCCAAGAAAGAATTGAGGACAAAGAGGGACCAGTTGTACTGTTCTCCCTCCGCAGCTGCGATGGCGAGCTCCACGACAGCTCCAGTAACTTCCTTCGGTCTGCACTTTGTGAGAAGTTTGCCTGCAAGTAGACTTCCTGTAAATCTAAGTGCTTCGTCCTCTACTATAGTGAGGTCATAAGCCCGACCTCCTCTTGTAAGGTTGTATTTCTGCACCAGCTGTGCAGCCAATTTTCTATCCTTGTCTTTTCCCACAAAATGAATATTGGGATCCTTACCAACCTTAGATAGGTCGGTAATACGGTGAATTAAATCGACATTTAAATCGATTGGCCTCCCAGCCAAAGGTAACCTCCATGAACGCAGGATAGCAGTGTCTTAACAACTGCGTTCACTTCATTGCTACGCCTGAAATGCGGTAGCTTTAACAGGTTTAGGAGTCCAGGCCGCTCAAGATTTGCTGTGAATCCCTTTGGGATGAATTCGTCAACCTTTCTGCTGGGATTATGCACTACCGTCAGATATCGATCTGGCGCGAACTGAGGATATTTTTTATAGTCTCCCAGGTTGAAATCAGAGAACTTGACCAGTGGAAGGTGTCCGAGCAGGGACCCTTCTTGTCGCACGCCAGCCGGTAGTGGAGGTAACGGAAGCGGATACTTTGCATTCTTTGGAATATGCACCTCTGGTGCATCATCTAGACGCGGCGGAATATAATTTACCATAGTGGCCAACGGTTCTAGAACGGGCTCTTCTGGCTGTTGCTGAGACGCTCTCGTGCCCGTAGATTGTCTAGGATCATTAGAACCAGGATGTACATAAGTCGAGGCTGTCACTGGAGTAGTCATGCCAAAATCTAAGCCTCAGCGCATGAATTGACGAACAACTTCTTCAGTTGACAGGTTCTCCGTCGTGAACCGGTATAGGGAACAAGAACTTGGTCAAACAAATGGCGGAACAGCGTAGGATATGGACGCTGAAAACAAAGGAAACACTCTGCACAACTCGGCTCTGAAAACAATAACTCAGATTCTCAAACAAGACTATGCAACTCGAGAAAAGTAACCCGAAAATATACAAGTGTGGGGTATTTATAGCTAAGGCGCCAGTAAATGCAGGCAAGTGGGGCTACTAGTTGTAGGCGCCTATGCATGAGTTGACAACTCCGTTATCCCCCTCGCCTCTGCAGTGCATTTATTGTGATGGACGGGCTCTGACAGCCTTCCGGGAGAAGCTAAAGATTTCGGCACCTGAGTTAAATGCAAATCTTACGAAGATCAGGCTGAATCTGTCAGAGCGGCTATTCTTAAATGGCGGGCTTATCCTTCATTTATTCTCAAACGTGGCTACATAACTGCTGTAATTCAAATTTTTCGGTGGGTCATTTCAACTTAGGTAACTGTGCATAGAGGGGTCCACAACGAGAACTCTTCAAGTGGCAACTTGACACAGGGAACTCCGCAAGAGCGACAATTCAACATCCCGGGGAAAAACTTCGTCAGAGCGCAAAATAAGGTCGCTTCTTACAAACTTTTACTGATATGCGCGGATGGTTCAAGGAACTGCGCGGGAAGTCAAAGACTGAGGGTCTCGCGACTTCCGTGTAGACTGATAATGCGATGCCTCTTTCAACTACACTGGACATCTGCATTTCTTTGAGCATCTATTTAAGTCAACAGGGCGGAGTGGCCGTCGCGATAAAGCTTGAGCCGACTCCCGTTGATCTTTGTAGGCAGTACTTCTCCATTCAGCTTCGCAAGCTGAACTGCTCCTCCTTCTGTTATTTTTATCACCTGAAAAGGGCCTAACCAGTGTACACGAAACTTGCCTGGAAACTTGATGAATTTACTATCATAGAGGAGTACCAAGTCTCGTTCCTGAAAGACTTTATTCTTAATATGCCTGTCATGCCAAGCTTTCTGTCTTGCCTTCTGTACCTGTTGATGGAATCCGGCTAAAAGTTTGTCTTCCTCTAAGGCAAGCAATTGTGAAAGTCTTTCACTCATGGTATCCGTATCTGCCATTTCTGTAATTTGCGCAATTCTGAGACTGGGAACAATGTATTCCATAGGCATAACTGCTTCTTGTCCATACACCAAACTGAAAGGTGTGTGACCTGTTAGTTTCTTGCATGTGGTTCTGTAAGCCCATAATACAGCTATGACTCTAAGGTCCCAATCATCCCTTTGTTGATTACATATCTTCGTCAGGGCATTCTCAAGAATTTTATTGAATGCCTCCACCGTACCATTAGCTTGAGGGTGGTAGGGTGTACTCTTATGGTGACTAATTTGGAATTCTTCCGTAAGGGCCTCTATAGTCTCATTGAGGAAATGTGTACCCTGATCACTCATGAGAATCACTGGACATCCAAACCTAGTGATAATGTTCTCAAAAATAAACTGCGCGGCAGTGGCATCGTCGCAGTTCTTAACTGGCTTCGCCTCAGCCCATCTGGTGAGGTATTCAGTAGCTGTGATGATGTATCTTGCGCCGGTTCTTTTTCCTGGTGGGTTGATAGGTCCTACAAAATCAATGGCCCATTTATCAAAAGCACGTAGTGTTATCTGAGGTCTTAGCGGCATTTCATCTCTCCTGGAGGGTTTTCCTGTTCGCTGGCACACATCGCAACATTTGCAGAATTCCTTAGTATCCTTGTGCAATGTCGGCCACCAAAGTCCTGCGGCTAAGATCTTCTGAGCAGTCGGCTTTCCTGCGAAATGGCCTCGTGCAGTTCCTGAGTGCGCTTCTGCGATGATAGAGTTCTTTTCATGCGGTAAGATACATCTGCGCAAGACTTCATCGGGGCCCAACTTATAGAGCTGGCCTATTATCAAAGTGAAGTCTACGGCTTTAACAACAAGTTGTTTCTTCTGCTGGATTGTAAACTCAACTGGCGCTTGTCCAGTAGTGAGAAACTCAAGGATATCAGAATAATATTCATCTGCTGCTTGAACAAAAAATAGCTGCGCATCAGGAAGATTGTCCTCCAGATTTGTAGGTTCTTCCCCTGACTCGATCCTAGATAAGTAGTCAAGTCCTGCATTCAATCTACCTGGCTTTACAATAACCTCAAAATCATATTCTTGAAAGAGCAGTAGCCATCTGCAAATTCTTCCCCCTAACACTGGCTTATTGACCAAGTATTTCAAAGCAGAATGGTCCGTGTACATTTTAAAATGTGCGCCCAGAAGGTAGTGTCTGAACTTCTGTAGGGCGTACACCATAGCTAGTCCTTCTCTCTCTGTAGTGGTGTAGTTCTTCTCGGCTATGGATAGCTTTCTGCTGGAGTAAGCAATCGGGTGGTCAATACCTCCTTCTCCCGGTTGTGTAAGGACGACCCCCAATGCTATGGAAGAAGCATCGACATGAGCATGAAAGGGTTTATTCCAGTCTGGGAAAACTAGAATTGGCGTAGTGATCATCTTTTCTTTAAGTGTATCCAAGCTCTGTTGGAATTCTTGTGTCCATTGGAACTTCGAATCCTTTTTCAGCAATCTTTCCATAGGTGATGTGATCTTTGCATATCCTTTGATAAATTTTCTGTAGTATCCTGTATGTCCCAATGTAGTGCGCAATTGCTTGACTGAGTTGGGCGCAGGTAAATTAGCAATGATGGTAACCTTCGTAGGATCCATCAGGAGTCCTTGTCTGCATACAATATGGCGCAACAAAATGCCAAAAGGAGCACAGAAGATACATTTTTTCAAGTTAAGGGAAATCTAATGCTGTCTACATTTTTCTAACATCATTCGCAGGTTCCCCATATGGTTCTTTAGTAAACCAAACACAGTCCAGTCATCAAAATAGACTTCTAAAAACTTATGGATGAATTCTTTAAAAACAGCAACAACGACTCTAGAGAAGATAGCAGGAGAGTTTTTAAGACCAAAGGGCATTACCGTATACTGGAATGATCCCCATTCAGTCGCAAAAGTAGTCTTATGGCGGTCGTCTGGATGGATTCTGATCTGATGGTATCCCAAAAATCCATCAGTGAAGGAGTAAGCCTCTTGTCCTCCAACATTATTAAGCAGTTCGTCTGTAAAGGGAGTAGGAAATGGATCATGCGCTGATGCGTCATTGAGTTTGCGTAAGTCCACACAAATTCTTATTTCACCTTTTGTCTTTTTCTCTTGTACCACCATAGGACTAATCCAATCGCTTTCTTCTACTGGCTCAATAATACCTGCTGCGAGCATCTTATCAATTTCTTCTTTGACTTTTTCTTTATAGCGCGGGTTCAACCTGTATGGGCGCTACTTTACTGGCTTTGCGTATGCTTTCAGAGGTATGCGCATCACTCCTAAGTCTCATAGGATGCCTTTCATTTCTGTGAACTTGGTAGGAAAGATATCCTGGTAGTCACGTAATAAATCTGAAATATGACCAACAGTTTCATCATCCCAATAGTCTCCTATAGAAGCAAACTTGGGTTCGGCTTCTGTACCAATGTTAATCTTTTTGAGCTTGATGTGTTCTGTAATGGCAGGGATATCAAGCTGAGGACCTTCAACATTGCACGTCCCTTCTGATTCTGGGATATTGACGTTGCGAGGATCATCCTCCTCTTCTCCAGCGGTGAAATTGTAGTATTCCAGGGCATGTTCTATCTGAACAGCCCAATCTGGTTGGGAAGATTCTGGTAATAGACATGGTTCAAATACCTTCATTTTAATACACGTCAGAGCTTGATCAATACTTGGATGCTCTGACTCAAAGCTGAAGGTAAGTTGAAAACTTTCTATCATAAGAGGCCAAGTAAGAGTGCCTCTGCGCAATTCTGTTTCAGTGTACCAGTTCCTTGGAACTGTGTCCAATGTGTGGATGAATAGGTGAACCCACTCATCTTCCGGAATATCCGACCATTGCTGAATGCATGCTTCAATGTGTGACCTGGGGTCACTCTGTCCCTCATATTTGTGCAACACTTCTGCTGTAGTGTCCTGGAATCTGCGCAGTATCAGTCTGCGACAGTCTTGCCATGTGTGAATATTGTCTTTATGCGCACCCCACCATCTTGCGGGTGTAGCGCGCAGTGCTATATCCAATGCTTGTATGTGCTGCTGTTCTGGAAGCTGTTGTTCATATGCATGTATGAATTTGCTTACGTCAGATAAACCATCAAAAATTGGAGTGTCAGTCAATTCTGTGCCAATCCAACGAATGGATTTAGTCATCATGGCACAACGTCTTGCAGAAACCTCATGTAAACGATTCTGCCAGTTTTCCAATCCTGCATCTGAGTCTGATGTGCACGAGCTATCGCATCGCCAGCTGATATGGCCGTCTGCTGTGGGATTGACATAGTCACTCTGACTAGCAGTCATCTGATACAAACTTTCCATGTGGCGTGCTTCTTCTTCTGCCCGGATGGGTTCTATATACCTTGGTCCTTGAATAGGATCAAGTGGTGCAATGACCCTAATCTGGTCATCCTCAAAGGTCATCTGTCTTTTCTTCAGATTAATGACAGCCAAATTATCAAATGCCCAGTCTAAACCTAAAAGTGTTGGGTAAGGTCTACTATCATCCAGAATTTTGATTACTTCAAAGTCTGCAGAACTTATTACTCCCTCGATATCAATAGGCACATTGGGTAATCTGCCCAATGGAGAGACTCGTTGCTGGTTTGCGAGTATTAGCTGGATGGGGGATCTTGTAAGCTGAGGGATTCCCATCTGTTCCCATGTCTGCATGGTGAGAACATTAACTTCTGAGCCCAAATCTAAAATGACTTCGTCCATCTCAAATGCTCCAATCTGCGCTGTGAGCCTCATCTCTTTTCCAGTTCTAGTGTGACTCCCAATCTGGTGAACAGCACGCTGCGGCGTGTTCGTCGAAGCATATTGTTGACATTTATCCAATAGGTGTTGAAGTTCCATAGTTTCTTTTTCATTGCGCAACAACTTCAAGCAGTTCCTTAGAAAAGTATGGACACTGCCTAGTGCATCTTCTTCATCGGGCCTTCCGGATGTAGTGGCCTGTTCTTGTACCAGGTTGTCTTGTCTTAGTACTTGCGATCTAATATCATTATGCGGAGTTGCGACAGAACTTGAAGCTCTCGGATCTGAGAAATATTCTTGGGCTTGCTTGAATGCTTCTTTTTGCTTCTGCAGATTAAGTGGGGCTGGTTTAATATTAGTGCGGCGCACCCATTGTGTCGCTTGCTTTCCAGTTCTCGACTCTGGCGCACCAGTGGTTGTTCCACTACGCGTCACGATATTAACTGTAGGGTCTGGTTCCATTTTTTCTGCTCCAATCAATTGAATATTCTGGTTGACCTGTGGCGTCTTTGCTTGCATCTTAGCCATCAACTGAGGGCATTCTTCAATGATATGATCATAAGATTTACAATATCTGCAAAGAGTTGTAGGGTTTTGGCAATCTCTTGCAAAATGACCTTGCGCTCCACAATTATAACAAGTGATCTGGCCTCTTCCGCGGCCAAAATTTGTTGCGCGTCCGCGGCCCCTATAATTTCCTGCTCGGCCGTCGCGAGTTTGGTCATACTGTGGTCCTGCTGCGGGTCCTTGTGCTTCTGATTGTACTCTATAAACATCATGTTTCCTTTCCATCATAAGGTCATATGCTCTGCAATTGTTCTCATCATGGCCTACTGATTTATAGAAATTACAATATAGATTCTTTGGAGTTTGTACATATTTCTGAAGTAAGTGACATTCTTGTGGTCTATGACCTCTAGTTCTACAGATTTCACACCAAGGCCCCTGTGCCTGTGGTAAAGGGTTAGGTGCTCCAGTTGCAATATACTCTATGAAAACGGGACAGTGGTTCTTTGAATGACCTTGTGCTTTACATTTTGTACACCATATTTCTTCCTTAACATCCTTGCCTTTCTTAATATCATGCACTTGCAGGGTTAAGTTTGCTAATTGGTTCTGCAACTACGCAACATCGTTGCTTGTTCCAACAATTGGTGAAGCTTCTAGTTTCATAGCCATCTCTAGATCTTGTTCCTGAGTAGTGAGATTCTGTTGCATAAGAGGAAGTCTAATATGTGGGAGCAGCGCAGCAATGAACCATTCCTTATGCTGTTGTGGTGCAAACTCAAAACTTACTTGATCTATCAAGGCTTTGAACTTTTGGTCAAAGTCCCATACTGACTCTGTAGGTAACTGTTTTATGTCTTTGAGCTCTGTTATACACTGTGATTCTGATTTAGGTTTCTTGAATTCTCTAATCATAGCATTTCTGACATCAGCAAGCGTTCTATTCTGTGCTGCTGAGTATTTCATGAACCAAGTTAAGGCTCTTTCTCTTAATGTGGTTGCTAACTGAACCAGTTTAACAGCATCATCATTAATTTGCTTAATTGTCCAAATGGCTTCACATAGGAACCAATGTTGCTCAGGGTCTTCTATCCCTGTTCCTCTAAAAGTTGGTAGTTTCATGTCATCACCCATCCTTCTTGTGCTAGGTTGAGGTGGAGGTGTTGTAGCAGTGCTTCTGGGCTGGTTAAACAAAGGTGGCACAGAGGTACTAGAAGTACCATGTGGGCTACTAGAGGGTGTTACTGCGGGATTATACTGAGCTTCGTCTGGCTTTTGCGGTGTAAAAGGGTAATAAGGGATATGAGCGCTCCCTTGTCTTTCTATGTGGCTTGCTCTAGGAACTTGACTGTCTTCTGGGCCCGACTCAAAAGAATGTTGGTCAAGGCCTACTTTATACCGTTTTCCACTACGAGTGCAACCAATAACTTCAGGGTCACTATCAGAGTCTACAGACATTACTTGTCTATGCTATTCATCTGAAGCTATACATAGTTTTGCTTTTTCATACAGAATCATTTTAATCCATAAGTTCGAAGAATTTAAGAACTTACCTCTATGTACTTGGAAGAAACTCCTCTCAGCTTCACTGAAACTCTTTCTTGTATCCACTGCAAACTCAGTGATGAAACCTTCCAACAGACTTTTCAACCAAAAGTCTACTGCGCGGGACACAGAATTATCTACCCGCTTCAAAATACTGACTAGCTCAGGAGTCCAAGCGACTGGTCGATCAATATGCAGAGTGGGTCTAGTATCTGCTAACTTGGATATCCAAGCATGCAACTCAAGTGCAAATGTGACAAAGAAAATTTCGTGAAGGTCAGTATAGATATACTTCTGCAACCAGTCTTCTGTCTGGAGCCTAGAGCTTCTATTTTCTTGTTCAGCGAACTCTTTAGCCTTTACATCAAACCAGTCCTGAATTTTTGTAGCTGTAGGATTCCAGTAACACATTTGTTACCTGAGCAAGTCTCAAGGCAACAGAACCATTTGTTGGCTTCAGCAACAATCTCCTACGTCGCAGAAATAGCAAGTCTCATAGTAACAAGTCACAAGGCAACGGAACCATTTGTTGGCTTCGGCAACAATCTCCTACGTCGCAGAAATAGCAAGTCTCATAGTAACAAGTCACAAGGCAACGGAACCATTTGTTGGCTGCTTTTTGGGGCAGACCCGGGTTTTAATGAAGCGCAGCAACAAAACCCCTTGGCGCACTGGCCCTCTCGGGAACGAGCTGTGCAGTAGCTCGAGGTCTCACCCGAAGTGGCTATGGGGGGGCTAAGGAATCATATTTCCTTAACCTAGGCGACGCGGAGACTGCTCTCTTTCTTCTCTTGCGACTCCTCAACGCAGACTGTTGGTCTTTTCCGTAGGCCCTCCTTCGCAGCTGCGCGGAATTCTCACTTAGCGGCCTAGCGGCGCGGCATCTTCGTTCCAGCGCACGGGGCGACTTTCCCCCCTGCGTCAGCGCTCTATGTAGCTCTTCTTTCCACGCGCCCAGCACAGTAATGCATTCCTCGATCGCTGCGGCAACAGCGTTCTACACCTCCTTCGACACTTAACGATTATAGCTATCAAGAAAGCTCCTAGAACGTACTCAACATATTCATAAAGATCATACAACATTCATATAAACGCAGATAACACTCAGACATGCATTCAGGCGATTATTCCATAACAATAAGACGTAAAGAATTCACCTCCATGGGAGACCACGTCCACGGGAGTGTTTCATATATTAACTCAAAGGAAACTTATACAATAATGCTGCGCACACAGCTGCAGCCTTAGATCTTTCCCGGAAACTCCACGCACACAGTTGGGAGCCCTTCTATCGATCTAGTCTCTTCCTCTACAGAGATTACAATAGTTCAGACGTCGACTCGGACTGTCTGCAACTCAGGGATTAACTCCACAGCTATCCCGACTCTAACTCTTTCTTCTAACAACACAATAGAAGACTGAATGGCTAGCTTACTAGCTGACTAACTGAAAACCACTAACTAGCTAGCTTACTAACTAACTTTTTCCCTTATCAATTATACATATATATAGGTGGCCATGACGGTCGCACCTTTACAAAATTGTGGGCCTTTCCCAGCAGTAATCCCCAAAAACCCTAACCACGCACATGGCTAGGTGTACTGTAGGCGCCGCTTGCAGTCACGTCGCCGCTTCCTGCAGGTTCCGTGACTTCCGGCGCAGATTGCGGGTATGGGCGCCTTGTCCTTCGCCTTCAATGCTCTGGTCCGTTGCTCCTCCTTGATCCGAGCAACCATAGCTTCTGTACTTAGCCTTAATGAGGGTAGTTGAGCCCTCTACTCCGTCGCTTCATTCATTGTGGTAGCTGAGCTTTCTATTCAGCCACATTCATTCCTCTATTACGTGTGCGCGCAAGCTCCGCGAGTTCCAGTTCGTAATCTGCGTTAAGCTCGTCCATCTGGCACCGTACTGCGCACCGTCTGCTTCTATCCCAAAATTTGGTGCTTGTTCAAAATTAGCACTTTCCTTCCATACTTGTGCTTTTTCCTCAAAATTCGCAGCTTTTACCATAGCTGCGTCCTAGGCTCCAACAGGATGGTGATCCCACCACCCACAGAACAAGACCGAAGGCTTGCCACCTCACCTCGGCGGGACAAACCAGTAATGAAGGAGATATCTTCCACTTACAGTGATAGTATTTTCCCGTCTAGATTGAAGTTCTGTGCATCGACGTCCTAGTAGTCTATCAAGCGGCGGAGTAATAGGTTTTGGGCCCTTAAACCCCCTATGCTCCAAAATTTGTATAGCCGACATGCTTGCTATGCACGCACATCATTGTGGACGGCCTCATCAACTTGGTCATGCTCCCCCTCTCTCCACTCTAGAACCATCCTGGAGGGAGAAAAACAAAGATTTTAGTCCATTTTATTTTAAAAATTAACTTCACATCCGTACCTGCAGGAAACTTTGCTTAAAGAGGCGGGTACCCGCGGTCAACACGTGCGTTGACTGCGCGTACCCTGCCCTACCCGCGACCCGCATAGTTATATCCCGTGGGTAGCGCCGAAGCCATTTAGGGCTTGGCCAAACAAAAAATCCAACTGGTAAAAATTGAAATAAAAGCATTAAAATGGAAGGGTTCGATGAGACTACCAACCTGCTCCTGACAGTTCGATGATCGGACGCCCATAGCTCCCAGAATTAGCAGCTGAACTTTGAGGTAAAAACTAACCACAAAACTCCAAATGGGTGAATAGTAAAAATGAATTGTAAATTGTAAATTTTTGTTACTATTTATAATTTTCAAGACCCACTTGTCTATAGTTTTCGCTATTATATGTTGTTTTGGACTAATATAACGTCTTGGAGTAGCATTTTTTACCATATTTCTTTGGCAAGACTTGTTTTGGACCATTGCACACCTACGGCAAGTATATTTCACACTTGGCATATAGGTTAGACGTCATTTTCACATGCATTATGCATTTAACCTTTTTACCATGTTCATAAACCCTAGTTGCGACCCCGCTTCTTAACCGACACGGAACCTTCACATTGTTATAGAAGTGTTGTATGTGGCGGTAGGGCCCTTCCGAACATGGGTACCCTAGTTAGAAACCCCTGTTGCATTATGGTGCCCATGCCATTGTGTGTCCTTAGGATTGGGATTCCTTTGTAGTTACGCCATGACTTTGCGATAAATATTCATACTCTACTTTGTCTTATGCAGGCCATCTCCCATAAGGACTCCCACCAGTTGTATCATGTTGTGATTGCATTGCATCGTCATGCTTGCCGCTTGAGCCTTGTGCCGGCTCCCGCTCACTCAATTGTTAGCTTGGTGCCTGAGCACTTTTCCCTGTCGAGCCTTGTAGAGCTTCCATTTTTCCTTCACAATTTGATGACCTTTTGACCTTGAGGGAACACCCCCCCGAGTGTCCACATCCTGCACATGCTTCCTTGCATTGATCATAGGTATGTTCCACTACTTGGAACTAGTCTACTCACTATTTGACACTCGTTCCCTCACTTGTTGTACTATAAGCAATTTTATTCTTTTTCAAGCTTCCTCCAAATATGAAAAATACCAAAAAAATCAAATATTCCAAAAAGCCGGACGGGATTATGGTTACTACTTCTAGTTGGCACTTGTTGTGTCACCTTTGAACAGAGCATTCATTCCACTCCATACATTATGAGTCGGGACTATAGTTGGACCTTAGGAGTTGTACTTGTTTCTCAGTTTACTCCGTCGATTGGTTAAGCTTCCATTCATTATGGAGCCCTTTGTGGTGCCTCCTTCATCACGTAGTCTATATTGAGTCTATGCTACCTGAGTCTATCCATCTGCCCATGCTCTTGTTCAAAGGAAGTCCTAAAACCAAAGTCGGCCACTCCTCAAATTTCTTGACTATTGCATGTCGGCCATCCTTATTGAGTCAATCCGTTTCACCTGAGATCTTCCAAATCTTTCAGCGTAACTGGTACCTCGTGTTGGTTGATGGGGGATGCCTTAATGCCCTCCTTCCAGCGAGTCTCATTCCGTCGACTTCAACTCATTTATTCCAGGACTTGAGGCTTAGAGTTCGGTTGAGTACCTTGAGGCTTGCAATCATTAGTGGCAGGTTCTCTCGCCATCGACAGTTTTGGGAATACATCAATGTCCCCTGATCGATGGATTCATCCTAGTGTTCGACTTCATCACATATATTCACACTCCGATGATTGTACTTTGTGCCTTGATGCCCATTTTCATTATTAGTGGGTTATCTCGCGTCTGTTAACGGTATACATCATTGACTGCTAATCAGACGATGTCACATCAGGTTTGACCTCAACTCCTTGATTCACTTGATGGGACTTTCACCGTTGAAGACTTGCGTAGAAGACCCCAGGCAAGAGTGGCATTTAGTATGCTACTTATGATCATGACTTTACATCTGAGATATCACCTCTTAGATATCAGCAGTTTGTACCTCCAGTTTGTACCAGTTGTTTCCTTTTCAGTAGGAGACCATATCTTACTGTAGAGGGATCATGGCTATGATCACTAATGACTTGTATTCATTATGTATTTCCTATTCATGGCCATTGTATCAGATTGTTGTACTATACTGACATGTATTCAGGAATACTATTGTATTATGACGAGTGAACTGCTCCTTCCACTTGTGTCTCCATCACTCCACTTCTGAGATTTATAATGTATTTCGGCCATCGTAGCATCAGTCTCTGACCTCACACATTAGGGGGCATCTGTTACAGCGTAATTTTCCACCTTGTGAGCATCAGCACTCTTTGGCCTGCAAGATCCATTTTACTGACTCGGATCCACTTTATATCCTTCAGACACTATTTTTCCCTATTTTTTTCCCTTGTACGCTAGCTTCATCACTACAATGGGTGTACCCACAAGTTGCATCACTATAGCCCGCGGGTAGCATGTAAAATGGTAAAAATCACTAGTTTATTACTTTTTACTCCCAAAAAGCGGTCATAGGGTGACCTTTGGCCCTCCATTTTCCCCGAAACGTCTCGATGTGTCCTTTCACTTACCTTTGGGAGGACTATATATTGAGCACATAAGGCTTATGGATGGGAGGAGAAAGGAGAGCAAGAGAACTCTAGTGGATTTTTTCCCTATCTTGAGTCTACACTCATTGATCCTTGTAGTTGTGAACCCTTTATGTTCACCTTCCAAACTCCTATCATAGTTTGAGTTTTCCATTCCATGGAGGATTGAAGTGGTGGACGCACAAGTGGATTGACCCAGATCTTGGTTCAGATGGGTTGTCGGCAAGAGCGTATCACATTGTACTTCTTGTTGTTTATTAATATAAATCTTTCGTTCATTAATGTTGTGAATGTTGTTTATAATACATTGGGTTGCATTTACTTATAATATCGTGGACCATTGCTATTGATGATGTTAATGTCATTTATATATTATATGTACTTGTTGTGCATTGGCTGTCAAGACTAATTTGCAGATTCAAGTGCACTGGTTGAAAGCTCCAACGGGGATCTACATCAAGCGTTTGGATCGAGGTTGGTCATATTCTTCATTATCTTAGCATTGTCATTTATATAGCATAGTACTGAGGATTGAGTGAATTTCTGGTAGTCAGCTGTCTGTTGTGGTCTACCCCAAGCCATAGGAAGTTTTCTCCAACACACCATCCATGCAAAGTGAAGTGCATAGAGCTTAACCCGAGGAACAATGCCCCAAATGGTTGATATTTTATCAAGTCCATAGGATCATCATATCGCAACCATCCACAAAAAGGAAAGTGACCAGGGTTTAACAAGAGGGGTCATTGCATGAATGACCTACATTTGATCATGCAAAACAATGGGATTGAATAAAAAGAGGCTCAAGGAGAGACAATTAAGGGCCACGAATGTTAAGGATTGATCAAGAAATAAGGTCAATGACATACAATGTTTTGAAGAGATGCAATTATATGGAGGGTCAGGGATGAAAGGGATGAAATGCTATACCTTGTAGGTGGCACGTGGGATATAGGTGAGCACCAATGCCACATGTGCCATACCATGTTAGTAGATGATGAAGAGTATGTGTGTGTGTGTATTATTTTGGCCATAACAACAACATATGAAGTCAAATTTGGACAAAAATTTGGTGGTAAGTCCCCAACGAAGAGGACTACAAAAATACTAGGGAGGAGAATTGGCCTATTCAGCTCTAGATTTTTAGAGAATTAGT
Organism: Larix kaempferi; assembly: GCA_027924585.1. Classification (NCBI taxonomy): domain Eukaryota; kingdom Viridiplantae; phylum Streptophyta; class Pinopsida; order Pinales; family Pinaceae; genus Larix; species Larix kaempferi. The sequence continues at coordinate 12,699,702 of BSBM01000158.1, read as the reverse complement.
GACTCTTGAATATCTGAACCTAGATTTTTTACAAGGACCACACTGGGGCTGAAATATTGACAATACAATGTATGACCAGGAATGGAGATACCTAGAGAAGGACGTGGCTTAATTCCAAGGAATTTGGAGTGGAGATGCAAAAATCGACAAAAATCCACTCTATCGAGAGACTTTTTGGCGATTTTGGAAATATTAGAGGAAGCTAAAGCGACCCGAGATATCAAAATGGGAAATATTTATTTACCCAACATTTTACCTTCTCAACAAGCCAAACAACTCTACTAAAGTGAAGTTTTTTCCATTTTTGCTCCATTTGTGAGATGACAGTTTTCGCCAAAAATTCTAAGTTTAGAAGAAGTGTGAAACGTAAAAGTTAATCATTCTATAATAATGTACAAAATTGACAAAAGACTCATATTAGTGCTCTAGAAGTTTCTACGTACTCAAAATCATATGGGATATTAGCATCTGATACAAAAACAATTGTAGTTCTTTCTAGCTTTTGTTCCACGTGGCTTTGAAGTTGGTACTTCAGATTTAAAGCAGCTACAGGAACAGTGCAAAATTGGGCAAAAGTGTTAATTTTGGGGAACTGTAACTTTTAGCTCATAACCCGTAATTAAGTGTAGGTATAGACATTAGAAAGGTAATGCAAAGGAGAATATAATAGAAAGTTACGTTGGGGCTCCAACAACTCCCCCTTAGATTTTGTAAAAACTAAGGGCCCCCATGTAAATTTTTTAAATATATTGCTTTCAGTTGCTTTTATTTTATCTTGTTTGATTCAGTCAATCTTTGATGATCTCATTTTGGATCCTTGATTTTATGCACTTCTCATTTTCTTTAAATTTTCACGAAACATGGTTTGGTGGTCATTTTCCTTCTCGACTGTTTGACTTTGAGTGCTTCATGATTAATGCTTTTACTTTGTTTCTCATGGGATAAATGACTTTGCAACATGATGTTTTTGGAGTGGAAAAACTAGTGAAGTTTCATGCATAATTATCATAATTTTAGTCATGAACTTGTTGTGTTATTTAAACTCGTTGTTTTGCTGGCAAGTTATCATTCTATCGTTAAAGTTTTTTTTTCCTTCTGGTCTTTGCACAACATTTGCATGCCCTTACGTGAGCTTAGCTGAGTTGATTATATGCCTTAGTTTGAAAAACAATCAATTGTCTTGTTCTTTCGACAACATCGATTAATTTCGTTCTTCAATGCATTAACAAATTAATGGTCACTTTGGCGAATCCAAATAAATCAATTAATTGTTTATTTCTAAAGGTTTCAATCCACGTCTTAAAAGAATTCATATTAAAGAATGAATTTGAGCCTTAGTTTTGAATTTGAATAATCTATTGAATTTTTCAAGCTATGATCTTTTATTTCAAATTTGTCTTTTTATACAATTTCGTAATTTAGGGCAATTTTTTTATAATTTGATTTAAGCTTATTCATTGATACTCAATTCACAAAACATATAAGATTTGAAACCAACTAATCGTTTTTCAATTAAGCAAATCATTAATTTTCTATGAAATTTTTATGCTATTTTATTCATTTGATTATTCTTCTCCTTAATTAATGTGCTTATTGTTTACATGACCAAGTACACATCCCTAGCAAGATTATTCATATCGTAACACATACTTAGGTTTTCAATAAGTATGATGGGATGATGTTAGTTGTTAAGAAATTCTTAATTGGGACATGTATTTAATCACTTATATAATTATAAAAACTTTATTAAGTAAATGATTATAATGTTAATCTTTATCAATATTTATAAACTATGACCTTATTGTTTGGCCTATATGCGATATGAAGAAGAGATTATTTTATTTTTATTTAAATATTGAAATCACTTTTTTTAAGTAACATAATGAAGTTATTTTACATCAAATTCTAAGCTTTTTCTTTATTTTCTCACGTCTATCAAACCTTATATATGTATAACTTCATTTTATCACTTAAGTAAACATGCTTTTTGAATTAAAGTGACTTTAAACTTAGAATGAAAAATATTTTCATTATTTTGGAGAGAATACAATTCTTGTGGTTTTTGAGAATTAAATGAATTAATTTTTTCCTTAATTATCATTTGGAATTTGATATGTTTAAAGTGATTGAGATAACCTTAAATTATTGTTTATTAAAAGTCAAGCAAGTTTTTTATCTCCATGCTCCAGCCCTTTTTAAAGCAAAGTGACACATATTTATATTTTAATAACATAACACTTCATAAAATATTAAGTAAGTCGCATAAGTTATTCAAATAAGGGTAATATGTGCTTATATTAGGACCGATCCAATGAAGGGTTAAAAGTGAATACAAATCTTTTTTTTAATTTAATGTATATTGTGTGTTTTGGGTTGTGAATACAAATCCTTTTTTTAATTTAATGTATATTAGAAGATTTGACAGAATTGCTGGAAAATCTCACCAGAATGAACAGTCCGTCAACAAATTAAGAAGAAACACAGACAAAACCTTGGATATGCCACGAATTGACAGTTTGCCACGCGAAAAAGAGAAACTTCCCAGTTGCTGCTTCATTACCTGCGCATTAAAGAAACAATTCATCATCCAACAAATCGCAGAAAATTTTGTGGATTGTCATTGGACTTCCCATCAAATTACGGAGTGGACGTTTTTCAAAAGGACATAAAGCTTCTCAATTATTTTCTTGTTATTTTATTTGTTGAAGTTTTGTTTTCAATTTTTTGATTTCAGGTTCATTTTTTATTTAGAATTTGTTTTATTTTCTTTTGATTTCTAAATAAAGTTATCCTTTTGTTATTGCAAGTACTTTGAACCTTCACGATGGTGTGTTTCTCTTCTATAAGAATTCAAAAGGAGAGTATATCTTAGATTTTGAAGGAAGCGTGGAGAGATTTCAGAAGACACCACATCAACTCAACAAACGAGAATGAAGGTGACAAATTCAACTAGCCAGGTCATTAAAGAATTAATTGTCACCATTGTTGTTTTGGAGGCTCTTATTGGTCTCCATACTCTATACCAGCCTAGATCCAAATCCTAGGCTCTATCAAGTGTCAAGAGGGATCAAATCTCCCGAGGTGCAAACCTCTCCTTGAATAGCTCCTTGAGTGCAATACTTGAGCCACCTAATCCTAAGCTCCAAAGTCTCTAGTTTAAGTCTCATATTTACTTTTTACTTTGTATTATTCTTTTTTGTTTATGGCCGACATAATATTTACCACCCAATCCTAAGCTCTAAAGTCTCTAGTTTAAGTCTCATATTTACTTTTTACTTTGTATTATTCTTTTTTTGTTTATGGCCGACATAATATTTATTACTTTTTACTTTGTATTATTCTTTTTTGGTTTACTTTGTATTATTTTGTTACTCGACTCACAAGATCTCCCCCATACTGGGCTGTAAAGCGCCTCTCGGCTCAAAAAGGAGCAGGATATCAACGGTCAAGAGGGGGATATCAATGGTCAAGGCAGTGGCACAATTCTCAGAATCGTGCATCGCCTTGGGTTCTCAGAATCACGCCACCTCATTGGGCGGCCCTTTGGGTGCACAAGGGAGCGACGTCGCCAGGGGGATGGGTAGGGGGAGAGCGCGGAGGGGGACGGGCACGAGTGCCACCGCCAAGGTTGGCCAAGGGGGATGGGTAGGGGGAGAGTGTGGAGGGGGAGGGGTAGAGGAGTGGAAGGGGAGATGGGAGAGGGAGGAGGATAGGGAATGGGGATGGGGGCGGAGGGGGGGGTGGTGGAGAGGGCGGAGGACGAAGAGGGAGGAGGAGGGAGCATGGGGTGGGGTAGATAGGTTAGGTATTTTTTAATTTTTTTTTAAAATGTTATTTTTTTTAGTTTTTATAATTTGTTTTCTTTATAATTTTAATTTTTTTTTAAATTGTTTTTTTTTCAAGTTTTTATGATTCTTTTTTTATAAATTTTAAATGTTTTTAAAAATTTGTTTTGTTTTATTTTTTAGGTATTTTTTATTTGGATTTTATTTATATACAAATTTTTTAAATTTTGTTTACATTTTGTTAAAAAAATTGTTTTGAAATTGTTTGTTGGCTGCTTTTCTGGGCAGACCCGGGTTTTAATGAAGTGCAGCAACAAAACCCCTTGGCGCACTGGCCCTCTCGGCAACGAGCTGCGCGGCAGCTCGAGGTCTCACCCGAAGTGGCTATGGGGGGTTAAGGAATCAGGTTTCCTTAACCGTGGTGACGCGGAGATTGCTCTTCCCCTTCCGGCTTCTCAGCTGTCGGCAGTCGGACTTTCCCGCAGGCCGCTCGGCGCAGCTGCGCGGATTCCTTCCTTGGCCGGCCTACTGCGCGGTTTCTCCTCTCTAGCGCAGAAGTCGGCTATTCCTTGCGTTGGCGCGCTAAATACTTCCTCGCCCTTCGCATCCAGCGCAGTAACGTATTCCTCGCTCGCTGCTGCGACAGCGCGGTACTACTTCTTCGGTACTTCACTTATAGTTATCAAGGGACCTTTCCGACTCACTTAAACAGTCGCAAAGATGATGCAAAAGATGTACACACAGGTAATGATCTTAAACAGTTATCATTCACGCAAACATCATAACAAGAAGATATTTGTGAAGCTCATCTCCTCGAGGAAAACCACGTCCACGGGAGTGTTATATTAACCAGAAAATGATAGAGTTATACAATATGCTGCGCACACAGCTGCAGCCTTAGATCTTACAGGAAACTCCACGCACACAGCTGGGAGCCCTTCTCTCAATCTTGTCTCCTCTCTATGGAGATTACAAAGGCACAGACGTCACACGGACTGTCTGGCAATTCAGGGATTAGCTCCTCGGCTATCCGATTTTCTCTCTAGTTCTACACACCGGGTAGAAAATACAGTGAAGGATAATCAACACATGATCTATCCTTTAGACTGGCTATCTAACAGTCTAACATCTAACTCTCTAACTCTCTAAAAGGAAGGGAGAGAGCCTCTACCCATTACAATGATTCATATATATAGGTGGCCATGACGGTCACACCTTTACAAAACTGTGGGCCTTTCCCAACAGTGATTCCCAAAAACCCTAACCACGCACATGGCTAGGTGTACTGTAGGCGCCGCTTGCAGTCACGTCGCCGCTTCCTGCAGGCTCCGTGAATTCCGGCGCAGATTGTGGGTATGGGTGATCGTCCTTCGCCTTCAATGCTCTGGTCCGTTGCTCCTCCTTGATCCGAGCAACCATAACTTCTGTACTGAGCCTTTAAATGAGGGTAGCTGAGCCCTCTACTCCATCACCTTATTTATTATGGTAGCTGAGCCACCTTCGTTCTTCGATGACGTGCACGCTTGGCTCCGCAATTTCCGGTCCGTGATCTGCGCTGAGCTCATCCATCTGGCACCGTACTGCGCACCGTCTCCTTCTTACCCAAAACTTAGTGCTTATCCCAAAATTAGCACTTTCCTTCCATACTCGTGCTTTTTCCCAAAATTCGCAGCTTTTACTATAGCTGCGACCTTGGTCCCAACAGGCCCCCAACACTCACTTGTGGCTCGTCCTCGAGCCACTCGCACTAGCGCGTGGTGGCTTGATTTGCGCATCTGCTTTTGCTTGAATCTCCGCGAATGTTTTCTTCCACTTCGCAATAGCGGAGTCCAATTCCTCAATACACTCATCAGCTGTTTGCACCGTTTCTGCGGTCGCTTCGTCTTTAGTGAGTGTATCAATGATCTCCTGAGATTCAGCAATCTCTTTGATTTTTGTCTCAACCTGGCCAACGATTTCAGCATACTCATCCATGAATGGATGAATGCTGTTGGTGAGCTTCTCATCTTCAGTTCTGAGCTTGTGCAATTGTTGCTGCATTTTGCGCACTTCGCCCATTTTCTTCATCTTTGGCAAGCCTGTTAAGGGCTTAGCTTCTTCATTCAGAACAGTGAGAGACTGTTCTGCAGCTTGCACCTGTTCTGACAGTCCCACTTTAAAAGGGAGGTTCACAAGCTCTGTCCAAGCTTCCATAGCCTGGTTCATCAGATTCTTGGCTTCCTGTACTCGATCTTTCATCTGTGTGGAAGCTCTGCTCAGTGCTTCAAATTGTACCTGCGCATCATCTGGAAGATGCGCAGCAACGCGAGCTTCTAGCTCAGCAATCTGGGTTCTATGGTCCTCAGCCATAGCAACTATTTCTTGCTCCAGGGTTTTCACCCTTCCTCCAATAATTTGAACTTTTGCAACCAGAGGGAGGTCTGGTTGAATCTCGCAAGCCGGCAGTTCCTGGGCAATCTCTTCTATTGCGTTTCTGATGCCGGTGTCTTGCGCCTCATAGAGTGCAAGCTTCGCAGAGATATTCTTATGACTTTCTTTCAGCTCTATCTCCTGCGATTGCAGTCGTTGGTTTGCCTGGAAAGTAGAGAGCTCTCTAGCTCTCAACTCAAGAGAAACTTTCTCCTGTACAAGCTGTAGAGTTTCTATAGGAATCATAGACAAATTTATTTCTACAGGTCCGACTGTGCTTACCTGTAGTTCAGCTAGAGGATCTGGAAGTGTCATGCTGGTAGGCGGAATATGCACGACAGTGTGCCTTTCTGTGAGTTCTTCAACTCGCTCATCACTTGGAATTTCTTGTGGCGCCTGCGAAGTAGATGCTGGCGCATGGGTCTGCGCAACTCTTCCTGCGAGACCTTTCAATTCTACAAATTGTAAATCTAGAGCACTTCGGATGTGAGCATGCATGTTCCTCATCTCACGAAATTGCTCTTTCAAGTATTTGTCGATCTCCGAGGGAATGGCCTCAGTGGGATGCGACACTTTCTGCTTCTTTGTGGCTGGTTCTGATGAGCCTTCATCGCTTCTTTGCTCAGGGGCTTCCTTGCCCTTATCCTTCTCTTGCGCAGCGGCGGGTGGCATCGCAGGTGCGATGTCAGCTGCTGCTCTCCATTCGTCCGACCACGACTTAATGGTTTCTTCGACATCTTCTGTGGTCATCCTGTAAAGACCTAGCGCCCAGTCACCTGGAATGTCGCAAGGCCGAAGGTAAAGTTGATGGATGTCGGCAGTAAAAGCCAACTTCCCTTCATACAATGTGGCTGTCTCCTCGCTCAGCCTTGGCATATCTTGTATGGTATCTCGGAGGAGATAGTAGTACTCACAAAAGACAGCGCGATTCATCTTGCGCTTCACGGGATTAGGGGAATCCCAGAGGTTGATGTAGCGCATGCCGGCAACCTCTCCTGCGCGGCGCGGAAGGAACTGAGTATTCGGGGGCTCCTTCCACCCGACGAGAGCGCATAAAATTAGAAGCCACGAAAAATGGAATGATTGGCCTGCATTGTCCTGCACATTCAGGCAATCAGCCAAAAAAGAATTCAGCAGGAAGAGAGACCAGTTGTACTGCTCTCCCTCCGCAGCTGCGATAGCGAGCTCCACGACAGCTCCAGTAACTTCTTTTGGTCGGCACTTTGTGAGAAGTCTGCCTGCAAGCAGACTTCCTGTGAAGCGAAGTGCCTCATCTTCTACTGTCGTGAGGTCATAAGCCCGACCTCCTCTTGTCAAGTTATATTTCTGGACCAGCTTTGCAGCTAATTTTCGGTCCTTCTCCTTTCCCACAAAATGGATATTGGGATCCTTACCAACCTTAGATAGACCGGTGATGCGGTGTATCAAATCAACATTTAGATCAATTGGCCTCCCGAGCCAAAGGTAACCTCCATGAACGCAGGATAGCAGTGTTTTAACGACTGCGTTCACTTCATTGCTACGCCCAAAGTGCGGTAGCTTCAACAAATTCAAGAGTCCAAGGCGCTCAAGATTTGCTGCAAATCCCTTCGGGATAAACTCGTCGACTTTTCTGGTGGGATTATGGACGATATCCAGATATCGGTCCAACTGAAACTGAGGATATGTCTTATAGTCTCCAAGGTTAAAATCAGAGAATTTAACCAATGGAATGTTTCCCAATAGTTGGCCTTCTACCCGCACACTAGCCGGTAGTGGCGGTAGCGGAATTGGATACTTTGCGTTCTTCGGAATCTGTACATCCGGCGCATCATCTGGACGCGGCGGAATATAGTTCACCATAGATGCGAGCGGCTCTGGAACAGGTTCCTCCGGCTGCTGCTGAGATGCTCTTGTGCCTGGAGATGTTCTGGGATCAGTAGCACCAGGGTGTACATAGGTCGAAGCCGTCACCGGAGTGGCCATGCCGAAATCTAAGCCTCGGCGCAGAAATTGACGAACAACTTCTTCAGTCGATAAATTCTCCGTCGTGAACCAATGTAGATAACAAAACTCTGGACAGCAATTGGCGGACCTGCGTAGGGTATGGACGCTGAAAACAAGGGGAAATACTCTGCACACTCGGCTCTGAAAACAATAATTTAGATCTTAAAACACAACTATGCAACTCGAGACAGTAACCCGAAAATGATACAAGTGTGAGGTATTTATAGCCAGAGGTGAGTAAATGCGACCAAGTGGGGTAACGTAGCTATAGGCGGCTATAGACGAGTTGACAACACGCTATCCTCCTTGCCGTAGCGGTGCATTTAATGTGATTGACGGGTTCTGACAGCCTTCCGGGAGAAGCTAATGCTTTCGGCGCCTGAGTTAAATGCAAATCTTTCGGAGATTAAGCCGAATCCGTCAGAACGGCTAGACTTAAATAGCGGCCTTATCCTTCATTTATTCAAACGCGGCTACATAACTGCTGTAATTCAAAATTTCCGGCGGGTCATTTCAACTTAGGAAACTGTGCCTCTATGGGTCCACAACAAAATTTTTTCAAGCGGCAATTTATCAAAGGGAACTCCGCAAGAGCGATAGTTCAACGGTCCAAAAACAAAACTTCGCCAGAGCGCACCGATAAGCTCTCTTCAAGCAATTTTTATTCAGGATGCGCGGATATTTCAAGGAACTGCGCAGGAAGCTGGAAACTGAGGGTGTGTCGCAGCTTCCGTGTAGACTGGATGCGATGTCTCTTTCAACTACACCGGACATCTGCACTCTTGAGCAATATATTATGTCGACAGGGCGGAGTGGCCATCGCAATAAAGCTTAAGCCGACTCCCGTTTATCATTGTAGGTAGTAATTCTCCATTCAGCTTCGCAAGCTGAACTGCGCCTCCGTCTGTTATTTTTATTACCTGAAAAGGACCTAACCAATGCACGCGAAACTTGCCTGGAAACTTGATGAATTTACTATCATAAAGGAGTACCAAGTCTCCTTCTTCAAAGTGCTTATGCTTAATGTGCCTGTCATGCCAAGCTTTCTGTCTTGCCTTCTGTACCTGTTGATGAAATCCGGCCAAAAGTCTGTCTTCTTCTAAGGCAAGCAGTTGCGAAAGTCTTTCATTCATAGTATCAGGATCTGTCATTTCTGTAATTTGCGCAATTCGGAGACTAGGAACAATGTATTCCATGGGCATAACTGCTTCTTGTCCATACACCAAGCTGAAAGGTGTGTGACCTGTTAGTTTCTTGCAAGTGGTTCTGTAAGCCCATAATACAGCTGTGACTCTAAGGTCCCAATCATCTCTTTGTTGATTACAGATCTTCGTCAGGGCATTCTAAAGGATCTTATTGAATGCTTCCACCGTACCATTAGCTTGAGGATGGTAGGGTGTACTCTTATGGTGATTAATTTGAAATTCTTCAGTGAGGGCCTCTATAGTCTCATTGAGGAAATGTGTACCTTGATCACTCATGAGGATCACTGGGCATCCAAACCTAGTGATAATGTTCTCGAAAATGAACTGCGCGGCAGTAGCGGCGTCACAGTTCTTAACTGGCTTCGCCTCGGCCCATCTGGTGAGGTATTCAGTAGCTGTAATGATATATCTTGCGCCAGTTCTTTTTCCTAGTGGGTTAATAGGTCCTACAAAGTCAATGGCCCATTTATCAAAAGCACGCAGTGTGATCTGGGGTCTTAGCGGCATTTCATCTCTCCTTGAGGGTTTTCCTGTGCGCTGGCACACATCGCAACATTTACAGAATTCCTTAGTATCCTTGTGCAATGTCGGCCACCAAAGTCCTGCGGCTAATATCTTTTGCGCAGTCGGCTTTCCTGCGAAATGGCCTCCTGCGGTACCTGAATGCGCTTCTGCGATGATAGAGCTCTTTTCATGTGGTAAGATACATCTGCGCAAAATTTCGTCAGGGCCCAACTTATAAAGCTGGCCTGCTATCAAAGTGAAATCTGCGGCTCTAACAACAAGTTGCTTCTTTTGCTGGATTGTAAACTCAGCCGGCGCTTGTCCGGTAGTGAGAAACTCAAGAATATCAGAATAATATTCGTCTGCTGCTTGAATAGAAAACAACTGTGCGTCAGGCAGATTGTCCTCCAGACTTGTAGGTTCCTCTCCTGACTCTATCCTGGATAGATGGTCAGGGCCTGCATTCAATCTTCCTGGTTTTACAATAACCTCAAAATCATATTCCTGAAAGAGCAGTAGCCATCTGCAAATTCTTCCTCCTAATACTGGTTTATTGACCAAATATTTCAAAGCAGAATGATCAGTATACATTTTAAAGTGAGCTCCTAACAGGTAGTGTCTGAATTTCTGTAGGGCATACACCATAGCTAGTCCTTCCCTTTCTGTAGTGGTGTAATTCTTCTCAGCTGTAGATAGCTTTCTGCTGGAGTAAGCAATTGGGTGGTCAATACTTCCTTCTCCAGACTGTGTAAGCACGATTCCTAATGCTATGGAAGAAGCATCATCATGAACATGAAAAGGTTTTCTCCAGTCCGGGAAAACTAGAATAGGCGCTGTGATCATCTTTTCTTTAAGTGTGTCCAAGCTCTGTTGGCATTCTTCTGTCCATTGGAACTTCGAATCCTTTTTCAGCAATCTTTCCATAGGCGTTGTGATCCTTGCATATCCTTTGATGAATTTTCTGTAGTATCCTGTATGTCCCAATGTAGTGCGCAATTGCTTAACTGAGTTGGGCGCAGGTAAATTAGCAATGATGGCAACCTTCGCAGGATCCATCAGGAGTCCTTGTCTGCATACAATATGTCCCAACAAAATACCAAAGGGCGCACAGAATATACATTTTTTCAAGTTAAGGGAAATCTGATGCTGTCTACATTTTTCTAGCATCATGCGCAGATTCGCAATATGGTTCTTTAGTAAACCAAATACAGTCCAGTCATCAAAATAGACTTCTAAAAACTTGTGGATAAATTCTTTAAAAACAGCAACAACAACTCTAGAGAAGATAGCAGGTGCGTTTTTAAGACCAAAGGGCATTACCGTATACTGGAATGAGCCCCATTCAGTTGCAAAAGTAGTCTTGTGGCGGTCGTCCGGATGGATTCTGATCTGATGATATCCCGAAAATCCATCAGTGAAAGAGTAAGCTTCCTGTCCTCCAACATTATCAAGTACTTCATCTGTGAAAGGAGTGGGAAATGGATCGTGCGCTGATGCATCATTGAGTTTGCGCAAGTCGACACAAATTCTTATTTCACCTTTCGTTTTCTTTTCTTGGACCACCATAGGACTAATCCAATCGCTTTCCTCTACTGGTTCAATAATACCTGCTGCAAGCATCTTATCAATTTCTTCTTTGACTTTTTCTTTGTAGCGCGGGTTCAACCTGTATGGGCGCTGCTTTACTGGCTTGGCATCTGGTTTCAGAGGTATGCGCATCACTCCTAAGTCTCCTAGGATGCCTTTCATTTCTGTGAACTTGGTAGGAAAGATATCCTGGTAGTCACGTAATAAATCTGAAACATGCGCAACAGTTTCATCATCCCAATAATCTCCTATAGAAGCAAACTTTGGGTCAGCTTCTGTACCAATGTTAACTTTCTTGAGCTTGACGTGTTCTGTGATGGCAGGAATATCAAGCTCAGGACCTTCAATATTGCGCGTCCCTTCTGATTCTGGGATATTGATGTTGCGAGGATCATCCTCCTCATCTTCAGCGGTGAAGTTATAGCATTCCAGGGCATGTTCTATCTGGACAGCCCAATCTGGTTGGGAATATTCTGTTACTAGACATGGTTCAAATACCTTCTTTTTAATACACTTCAGAGCCTGATCAATACTTGGATGAGCTGACTCAAAGCTGAATGTAAGTTGAAAACTTTCTATCATAAGAGCCCAAGTAAGAGTGCCTTTGCGCAATTCTGTTTCAGTATACCAATTCCTTGGAATTGTATCCAATGTGTGGATGAATTGGTGAACCCATTCATCTTCCGGAATATCTGACCATTGCTGAATGCATGCTTCAATGTGTGACCTGGGGTCACTCTGTCCTTCATATTTGCGTAGCGCTTCGGCTGTGGTGTCCTGAAATCTGCGCAGTATCAATCTGCGACAGTCTTTCCATGTATGAATATTCTCCTTATGCGCAATCCACCATCTTGCGGGTGTAGCGCGCAATGCTACATCCAGTGCCTGTATGCGCTGCTGTTCTGGAAGATTTTGTTCATATTCCTGTATGAATTTAGTTACTTCAGTTAAGCCATCAAAAGTTGGAGTGTCAGTTAATTCTGTGCCAATCCATCGAATGGATTTAGTCATCATGGCGCAACATCTTGCCGAAACCTCATGTAGACGATTCTGCCAGTTTTCCAATCCTGCATCTGAGTCTGATGTGCACGAGCTATCACATCGCCAGCTGATATGGCCATCTGTCGTGGGGTTGACATAGTCACTGTGGTTAGTGGTCATCTGGTACAAGCTTTCCATGTGGCGCGCTTCCTCTTCTGCGCGAATGGGTTCTATATATCTTGGTCCTTGAATAGGATCAAGAGGTGCGATGACCCTGATCTGGTCATCCTCAAAGGTCATCTGTCTTTTCTTCAAGTTAATGACAGCCAAATTATCAAATGCCCAATCTATTCCTAAAAGTGCTGGGTATGGTCTACTATCATCCATAATTTTGATTACTTCAAAATCTGCAGAGCTTCTTACTCCTTCAATATCAATAGGTACATTGGGTAATCTGCCCAATGGAGAGACTCGTTGCTGATTTGCGAGTCTTAGCTGGATAGGGGATCTTGTAAGCTGAGGGCTTCCCATCTGTTCCCATGTCTACATAGTGAGAACATTGGCTTCTGAGCCCAAATATAACATGACTTCGTCCATTTCAAATGCTCCAATCTGCGCTGTAAGCCTCATCTCTTTTCCAGTTCTAATGTGACTCCTAATCTGGTGAACAGCACGCTGCGGTGTGTTCGTCGAAGCAGAGTGTTGGCACTGATCCAACAGGTGTTGGAGTTCTAGAGTTGCTTTTTCATTGCGCAACAGTTTTAAACATTGTCGCAGGAACGCATGAACACTGCCTAGTGCATGCTCGTCCGCATCATCATCATCATCATCAGGCCTTCCAGCTGTAGTGGCCTGTTCTTGTACCAGGTTGTCTTGTCTTAGCACTTGCGATTTACTAATGTTCTGCGGAATTGCGGCAGAACTTGAAGCTCTCGGATCTGAGAAATACTCTTGAGCTTGCTTAAATGCTTCTTTTTGCTTCTGCAGGTTAAGTGGGGCTGGTTTAATGTTAGCGCGGCGCACCCATTGCGTCGCTTGCTTTCCCGTTCCCATCTCTTGCGCACCAGTGGTTGCTCCACTGCGTGTCACTATATTAACTGTAGGGTCTGGATCTCTTTTTTCTGCTCCGATCAACTGAATATTCTGATTGACCTGTGGTGTCTTTGCTTGCATCTTAGCCTGTAACTGAGGGCATTCTTCAATGATATGGTCAGAAGATTTACAATACCTGCAGAGGGTTGTAGGATTTTGGCAATCCCTAGCAAAATGACCTTGTTCTCCGCAATTATAACAAGTGATCTGTCCTCTTCCTCGACCAAAATTTGTTGTGCGCCCACGTCCTCTGTAATTTGCTGCTCGGGCGTCCCGAGTTTGGTCATAAGGTGGACCTGCTGTGGGTCCTTGTGTCTCTGTTTGTACCCTATAAACATCATGCTTTCTTTCTATCATAAGATCATATGCTCTACAATTGTTCTCATCATGACCTACTGATTTACAGAAATTACAATATAGATTCTTTGGGGTTTGTACATATTTCTGAAGTAAGTGGCATTCTTGTGGTCTATGACCTCTAGTTCTACAGATTTCACACCAAGGCCCTTGTGCCTGTGGTAAAGGGTTAGGTGCTCCAGTTGCAATATAGTCTATGAAAACGGGACAATGGTCCTTTGAATGACCTTGGGCTTTACATTTTGTACACCAAATTTCTTCCTTAATCTCCTTGCCTTTCTTAATATCATGCACTTGCAAGGTTAAGTTTGCTAATTGGTTCTGTAAATGCGCAACATCGTTGCTTGTTCCTGCAATTGGCGAAGCTTCTAGTTTCATAGCCATTTCTAGAGCTTGTTCCTGAGTATTGAGATTCTGTTGCATAAGAGGAAGTCTAATGTGTGGAAGCAGTGCAGCAATAAACCATTCTTTATGTTGCTGTGGTGCAAACTCGAAGCTTACTTGATCTATCAAAGCTTTGAACTTCTGGTCAAAGTCCCATACTGATTCTGTAGGTAACTGTTTGATGTCTTTGAGCTCTGTTATACACTGTGATTCTGATTTAGGTTTCTTGAATTCTCTAATCATAGCATTTCTTACCTCAGCAAGCGTTCTGTTCTGTGCTGCTGAGTATTTCATGAACCAAGTCAAGGCTCTTTCTCTTAGTGTGGTTGCTAACTGAACCAGTTTAACAGCATCATCATTAATTTGCTTAATTGTCCAAATGGCTTCACATAAGAACCAGTGCTGCTCAGGGTCTTCTATCCCTGTTCCTCTAAAAGTTGGTAGCTTCATGTCATCACCCATCCTTCTTGCGCGGGTTTGAGGTGGAGGTACTGTAGCAGTGCCTCCGGGATGGTTAAACAAAGGTGGTACAGAGGTACTAGAAGTACCGTGTGGGCTACTAGAAGGTGTTACAGTAGGATTATACTGAGCTTTGTCTGGCTTTTGCGGTGTAAAAGGGTAATAAGGGATATGAGCACTCTCTTGTCTTTCTGTATGGCTTGGTCCAGGGGCTTGGCTGTCGTTTGGGCTAGACTCAAAGGAATATTGGTCAAGGCCTACTTTATATCGTTTTCCACTACGAGTGCAACCAATAACTTCAGGATCACTATCAGAATCTACGGACATTACTTGTCTATGCTATTCATCAGAAGCAATACATAGCTTTCCTTTTTCATACAGAAGCATTTTAATCCATAAGTTCAGAGAATTTAAGAACTTACCTCTGTGTACTTGGAAGAAACTCCTCTCAGCTTCACTGAAACTCTTTCTTGTATCGACTGCAAATTTGGTAATGAAACCTTCTAGTAGACTATTCAACCAAAAGTCTACTGCGCGGGAAACAGAATTGTCTATCCGCTTCCCAATACTGACTAGCTCAGGCGTCCATGTGACGGGTCGATCAACATGCAGCGTAGGTCTAGACTCTGCTAACTTGGCTATCCAAGCGTGTAACTCCAATGCAAATGTAACAAAGAAAATTTCGTAAAGGTCAGCATAAATATACTTCTGTAACCAGTCTTCTGTTTGAAGCGTAAGGCTTCTATTTTCTTGTTCAGCGAACTCTTTAGCCTTTAAATCAAACCAATCTCCAATTTCTTTAGCTGTAGGATTCCAGTAACACATTTGTTAACTGAGCAAGTCTCAGTGTGACAGAACCTTATGTTGTCTTCAGCAACAATCTCAGATGTCGCGTAACTAGTAAGTCTTACAGCAACAAGTCGCAAGGCAAAGGAATCATTTGTTGGCTCCTCAATCTCGCGCGTCGCCAAAATAACAGGTCTCACAACAGCAAGTCGCAAGGCAACGGAACCATTTGTTGGCTCCTCAATCTCGCGCGTCGCCAAAATAACAGGTCTCGCAACAGCAAGTCGCAAGGCAACGGAACCATTTGTTGGCTGAGCAACAAGGTTCAGAGCAACGGAAGTGACGTGAGAAAAAAGTCATGAGGCAACGGAACCATTTGTTGGTTGAGCAACAAGGTTCAGAGCAACGGAAGTGACGTGAGAAAAAAGTCATGAGGCAACGGAACCATTTGTTGGCTGAGCAACAAGTTTCAGAGCAACGGAAGTGACGTGAGCAAAAAGTCATGAGGCAACGGAACCATTTGTTGGCTGCTTTTCTGGGCAGACCCGGGTTTTAATGAAGCGCAGCAACAAAACCCCTTGGCGCACTGGCCCTCTCGGCAACGAGCTGCGCGGCAGCTCGAGGTCTCACCCGAAGTGGCTATGGGGGGTTAAGGAATCAGGTTTCCTTAACCGTGGTGACGCGGAGATTGCTCTTCCCCTTCCGGCTTCTCAGCTATCGGCAGTCGGACTTTCCCGCAGGCCGCTCGGTGCAGCTGCGCGGATTCCTTCCTTGGCCGGCCTACTGCGCAGTTTCTCCTCTCTAGCGCAGAAGGCGGCTATTCCTTGCATTGGCGCGCTAAATACTTCCTCGCCCTTCGCATCCAGCGCAGTAACGTATTCCTCGCTCGCTGCTGCGACAGCGCGGTACTACTTCTTCGGTACTTCACTTATAGTTATCAAGGGACCTTTCCGACTCACTTAAACAGTCGCAAAGATGATGCAAAAGATGTACACACAGGTAATGATCTTAAACAGTTATCATTCACGCAAACATCATAACAAGAAGATATTTGTGAAGCTCATCTCCTCGAGGAAAACCACGTCCACGGGAGTGTTATATTAACCAGAAAATGATAGAGTTATACAATATGCTGCGCACACAGCTGCAGCCTTAGATCTTACAGGAAACTCCACGCACACAGTTGGGAGCCCTTCTCTCAATCTTGTCTCCTCTCTATGGAGATTACAAAGGCACAGACGTCACACGGACTGTCTGGCAACTCAGGGATTAGCTCCTCGGCTATCCGATTTTCTCTCTAGTTCTACACACCGGGTAGAAAATACAGTGAAGGATAATCAACACATGATCTATCCTTTAGACTGGCTATCTAACAGTCTAACATCTAACTCTCTAACTCTCTAAAAGGAAGGGAGAGAGCCTCTACCCATTACAATGATTCATATATATAGGTGGCCATGACGGTCACACCTTTACAAAACTGTGGGCCTTTCCCAACAGTGATTCCCAAAAACCCTAACCACGCACATGGCTAGGTGTACTGTAGGCGCCACTTGCAGTCACGTCGCCGCTTCCTGCAGGCTCCGTGAATTCCGGCGCAGATTGTGGGTATGGGCGATCGTCCTTCGCCTTCAATGCTCTGGTCCGTTGCTCCTCCTTGATCCGAGCAACCATAACTTCTATACTGAGCCTTTAAATGAGGGTAGCTGAGCCCTCTACTCCATCACCTTATTTATTATGGTAGCTGAGCCACCTTCGTTCTTCGATGACGTGCGCGCTTGGCTCCGCAATTTCCGGTCCGTGATCTGCGCTGAGATCATCCATCTGGCACCGTACTGCGCACCGTCTCCTTCTTACCCAAAACTTAGTGCTTATCCCAAAATTAGCACTTTCCTTCCATACTCGTGCTTTTTCCCAAAATTCGCAGCTTTTACTATAGCTGCGACCTTGGTCCCAACATTGTTGTTCATAAAATTTATAAATTTTTTATTATTTTTTATTATTTTTTATATTTTTTTTTACTTTTTCGAAAGAAAAAAATAATTTGTTTTCTCATTTTGGTTTTTTCATATTTCGTTTTTTTTTTTTTTTTTAATTTTGATTTTTTACTTTGTTGTGCCAGGCCCTTTTGAGTTGTGGGGAAAATCTCCGCTCATCCCCTAAGCCCTCTTTGGGTGCCCAATGCGCAGCTCCAATGGATGGCGCGATTCTGAGGAAAATGTCAAACTTGACAAATTTTTGAGAATATATTTTTGTAATGTTTTGACTTTAAGATTTTATTTTCAGAGTTAATATTATGTTTTTAATAGGTTATTTACAAATATATGGTATACTTTTTGTTCAGTTTATGTGAATCAACACTTTATAGAAAATAATGTTAGATATAATCATTTTTAAACATAAAATAGCTGAAAATATGTTAAAAATGGTTTGTAATGTCTTTATTTTCTTATTTTTTTTACAAATTTGCACAAAAAAATGACTTAGTTAAGATAAAATTTTAAAGAAAAAACTTTCAAAATGTATATATTTTCCATTCTAACTAGCTTCTAAATGTTAACAAAATTCAAAAATGTATATGTGTTTTCATAATAAGTAGCTACTAAATGTATAGTTTTTAGTAAACTTTGAAAAAACACTCTTGTAAATAAAAGTTATAGTTTTCTTATGACCAAGAAGTTTCAAAATCACAAAAAAATGGCTCAAAGTGAAAAATGGTACTACCAGTATACACACTTTTTAAAACAGAGGTAAAAAAAACTACTAAAATTGACCCCAAAAAAACGAGAACAATGTCAGGTTCTCGTCAAGTTGTATAACTTGTTCTTGAATAAGAATGCATCCAAAGTATTTATTGTGATTAGGATGCCCAATATGAATTGCAAAGAAGAGCCATGGGAGTTATTGATTATTGGAGTTAAGTATTGTATGCCATAAAAGAATGCTTAAAATGGTATGGAAGATACCAACATGTAGAGAAGAGGAGAGGGATTTATGACCACTGTAGTTGGTTTTGTATACAATCATGTAGCAATGACAACTAATGGGAACATGGAATAGACCAACGGGTAAAGAACATTCAACTCATATAGGAGATGGGTGAATCATCCATATGGACAAGTGTATTCATGCCTGAAAGAGTTATAGGATATGGACTAACAACTTATGTGTAAAGAATGGAGAGAAGTGATAAACTTTGACTCACACAAAAGATGCTAAGTAGGTAATGAGGCATTCCCGTGAGCATGGATCTATTGTGTGGTTCAGAATTGTGGTGAAGAGTTATAGGGATAGGAAAATCAAGTTCTAGAACTAAATGAGATCCAAAGAAATGAAATTAGATGAGATATGATGGATGCTTAATCTATGGGAAGTCATTACAACATGGATAATGTGATTTTAATAGTAAATGTGGAATGACATCAACTGTAGCACTATGAAGTGCTTGAAGATTCATGTAAAGCTAGTGTTGGCGAAATATTTGGTGAGGAAAGGAAGTTATTAATGCTACTATGGAATGGAAATTAGGAATGACGAAGTTAGGCTTGGATAGAATTGCTCAAGGTAAATGGAGTAGCAAGGCAATGTGAACATAATGCAAGGAAACCCAAATTAAGGAAAAGATTGTTGCATGTTCGATTGACACTTGAGGATAACACGATACAACGCTAGAAGTTTCTACAATGATAAAGGAGATACATAAGATTAAGAATATTGTTGTAGCGATAATTGTATTTACAATGTCAGGAAGACATAACTGATAAAAGAGGGATGTCTCATCTTAAAATTATTTTGTTTATAGAATAAAAACTATATGGTTTGAAAGTAGTAACTATTAATGCTTATACATGTTGTGAATCACTAGTTGGTGAGAAAATCACAGTTAATGTTCCATTGTGGAATTGACAAAAAGACCATGAGTTAGACCAATTGTCGCATGGAAGAGGAATCCCATGCTATGAAAGGGATTTGAAAAGGGGAATTCCACAACTCATCTCTTGCTACTATATTTATATTTTATGAGTTTTATACGTAGATAATTAAGGCATATGCAGGCTAGAAATGTAAGAGAATGCAATGGCTAGAATGCAGGTGCACTAATGGGCATAATAAGAGGTAATGCGTACTACATATAGATATGCTTATGCATATATATGATATTTAATATTGGTAAAAGTGGTATGACATTACATATGAAATAATCACAAAATGATAATTATTGTGGTTGATGATGGCTACGTAACTAGAAATGGATTGATAACATGGATGAAGATGTTGATGATACTATTGCAAAGGACATGCAACTTGTGGAGAAAGGCTAAGGACAGTAAAATGTTAATCAAGCGCTGGTGAAATGAACTGTATAAACCTTCATAAGACACCAATTGATTGGCTAACATCAAATAAGTTAATGGAATCCATGTAGGCATGGATTTATTTATGTTGATTGCAGAAGTGTTGGAAAAGGGATTGTGTAAGAATCCCTTCAGCTATATTTTAGCATCATAAATTGGTATGTTTGTGATGTTTAAATGCATTTATATGAAGGATAACCCAGTAAATATGGTATGGGGTGGAAAAGAACAAAAATTGTAATGTTACACACACACAAAAAAAAAAAAAAAGAAACCTGCAAAGAACTATGTAAAACAATAAAAAGCAAGGGACATGATCTTCACAATATTAGGGAGAGAATTTTTCAACCCTTGAGCCATGTAACACCCCTGGATTGAAACCCCTAGTCTGATGATGTCAGTATGTAACTACAGTTTAGGAATGCTAGCAAGGTTGAACGTATTGTATTTTGTAAATATTAATACTAAAAATCCACAACTGGTTGTGCTGAGGCGGTACGCTGAAAAAATCGGGGACTTGTGTATTCACCAAAGACAGTAAGGGGGGTAGATGTCTTATCTAGGAGACCATGTTATGGTCCTGTTAGATATTTAAGTCCCTAAAATTTATCCTAAGACATAATCCCACTTAAATGACTTTATATTATATTTTTAAAATCATAATTATTATTTAATTATGATTAAGTGGGATTTTGGGTGGTTTATATTTTTATATATAAAAACTATAATAATAAATAATTAAAAAATGGGTTGAGAGAGAGAGTCCATGTGGTTCCAAGTTGCATACCTGAACTTATGCATGCAAGGGGAAAGTAATTGGGGACCATTCTGTACAGGGGAAGAAGAAGATGAAATTCTGGAAAAAAAAATTCATGACTAAGTGTGTGGGAGAGAACGGGGGAGATAATTATTGTCCAAGAACGAAAACTGATATGAATCCCTAAACCTTTGATCCAAATTGTTGATAATTTCCTGCTGCAGTTTTGTCCATTTTGTCTCTAGTCATTCCATTGAAGTGGAAAATGGTGTATGTAGCTGACTTGGTGGATTTCTGAGCACATATGGCAGTGATGTGTTTCATTGTTGTGCAGTCAGAAGGAAATCAAGGAGTTTAAGTGCATTGTTGGGCATGGAATTGGTATTCAACCCAATTTTCCTAATTGCCAAGTGTAAATTTTGAAAAAAATTGGGAATTGGTGAGAAGTCTTTCTGGTGATTGCACAAGTCTCAGCTCGGGGGTGGTGTTCTGTTGAGTTATTAAGGAGAAGAAATACCTATGGTTGGGTGGAACGTGGAAGCCACATAGCCAGTTTCCCAATTCAAGTGTTTAAACCTATAAGTTTAATTCATGAGAATGGTGTTATTAACTTCCAATAATAATTTGTAATAAAAATTTCCATTCATTTTCATATTTTTTCTTAACTTGGCTCAATATTTGCAAATAGCTAATTTTTTTGCAAAGGCGTGTGTGAAATTACTAGTTTACTATGTAGTCATGTCCTTATTGTGCACCTCCTAAGTTAAATGACATGTTTTACTGTGCAATTCAAAAGAGTTAAATGAAATGTATATTTATACAAATTATTTCTTTTTTCCAGCGGAAAAATCACCTTCCTACTATTCTGAAGGAATCAAGGAAATCTAACATGCACGGAAAATCTCAACAAACTTCCTCACATATCGTGGATGGTAGGTCGAGCAAATCGTCAGTCGGTCATCCAAGCCAAAATATGTCTCAACAGAATTGAACCCGGGTAGATAGAATGAAATCCATCTATCCCCACCAACGGACCACCGTATATAAATCATTATATTCTTACTTTTCATATAGTTGGAAGAAAATAACTCCTAAATGTTCAAATGTTATGTTTGAAATGAGTATCCAAATAATTTCTTACTACGCAGTAAATGTTATTTCGTATTTTATCTTAATAGATAAGTTAAACACAAAACCATGTGTCGAACTTGCTTGTAGTGCTTTGCATTAAGTGGTAATTTTGTTTATTTTAAAACCTTGGTGTGGTAGTTTTGTTTATTTTAAAACCACGGGCAGTTTTGTGTGGTAGTTTTGTTTATTTTAAAACAACAACGGTCTTGTTTGCCTTATTTGCATCCTCCATGTGCTAAAACATATATTTTATGTCTTGCAAGGAATATAAGTTGAATTTAAAAACCATGGGCCAATTATGAGTGGAATTTGTTTTAATTTATAAGTTTTGGAATTGTAGGATTATATACAAAATTCAATGGGTTGAATTAACATATTATATGCAATACAATATGTCAAATTGGTAAATATTTTCCCAAATAATTTATGGAAACCCCAACTTCAAAGTTACTGCACAGTTCTGTAATTTTATGGAACATGTTGGGAGTAAATGTTTTTATTTCCTTGTTTTAAATGTGTAATGCAATACTTGAGGATTGATTTGTTAGTTTTTCATCATTTAATTCAATATGATCTAGGATCTTAACTGAAAGAACAACATGTACATCATATCAAGCATAAGAGACAAGAGTCAAGAGACACAACGCACTTCACCGGGGAAAACCAAGAAGGTGAAAAACCCCACGACTTCCTCAGAGATCGAATAAGCACCAATAAAAAGATCACCAAGATGAATCCCCAAAAGATAAATGTATGTAGTAGCTACTCCTCCTCTACTTGTGCGCACTCCTCCTCTCTCTCACTAATGCGAAGTGAGTGACTGAGTGAATGAATAGAATGAGAGAGATGCACTCTCTATTTATACAATGACTTGACTTGCCTTTTACTCTAACTGGGTCGACCTCTCTTAGGAGAGTCTAATAACCCATTACCACTTGTCACTGGGCCGACCCCACTGGGGTGGTCTATTAACCCTTTAACCCACATGACTCATACAAGGCCGACCCCACCAAGGTGGTCTAATAACCCATCAAATATAAGTTACGACACATACAATATAACTTGCGACACTACTCTGGGGTCTAATGCCCTGTCATACATGGGAGGATGGATCTCAATTACTTTACATGACTCAAGTACAATAATGACTTCTCCGACCTGGAGGAACAAACATCTCCATCGGAGGTACAACAATAGAATACAAATGACGACACTTCCGATCGGAGGAATAAGACATCTCCGTCAGGGATACAATAAAGTACAAATGTAATACATACAATATACAAGTGAATATCTTCCGAAGTTACAAATACATCAACAATCCCTCTTAACTAGGAAGGTATTCTCTTGTCACGGGTCATCAATACATATCGGCACAAGTCTTCAATTATGGAGTTGTATCATCGTCACTGGATCACGGAGCATCATCGTCACTGCTGTTGTACTCGTCATCTCGATCACTAGTGCTATCTCTCAATTCTTCTCGTCATAGGAATTTCTACAGAGCCAACCCTTTTTCATGCTAGTTGTAGGCCTAGCCTCCTATAGGTATTCATCATATCTGGCCATCCTGTGGAATCCTCGGGGCTGATTACATCCGTCAACAAAACCTCGAAAGAGCATCCCAGGAATTTTACGAGCTTACTACTCAACCTATCGGATCTCCCAGGATATTTTACATGTGACCTTCACAAAACCTTAAAAGAGTATCTTGCAACCTGCAAGATCTCTAAAGAGCATCCCAGGATCTTTTCTGTGCCTAGCACAACCTGTCCGTTATCCCTAGGATATTTTTACATGTGAACTTGCAAAACCTTAAAAGAGCATCTTGCATCCTGCAATATCTCTAAAGAGCATCCCAGGATCGTTTCCGTGCCTAGCACAACCTGTCTGGATCTCCAGGATCTTTTCTATGCGACCCTTGCAAAACCTTAAAAGCGTATCTTGCATCCTGCAAGATCTCTAAAGAGCATCCCAAGATCTTTTTCATTCCTAGCACAACCTGTCCGGATATCCAGGATCTTTTCTATGCAACTGCACAACCTGTCCACAGCCAAGAAGTATCATCCTGATACTCATGATCCCATGGATCATCTTCTTCGCATGGAGCATCATCCTAATGCTCATGATCATATTGATCATCATCATACAGTACATCATCCCGATGCACAACATCTGGAGCATCGACTTGATGCTCATCACATATGATCGTCCTTATCATCATCATACAATACATCATCCTGATGTACAACATCTGGAGCATCGACCTAATGCTCACCATACATGATCATTCTGATCATCATCATAGCATCATCCTGATACATATCATCATCACAGCATCGTCCTGATGCACATCACATAGTACTTACATCCATAGCCATGGGAAATATCCTCCTACCACCATGCTTGGAATGGCTCCTACAAATGTGTCCCATCACTTCCTCCTCGAAGTATCTTCTATCTGAAGAACACCAAGCCTCTCTCTGAAATATTCGAACTTCACTCTGGCTAGTGGTTTGGTCAACACATCTGTAATCTGCTCATCTGTTGCAACATACTGGAGCTTCAGTGCTCCTCTCTGCACCATATCCCTGATATAGTGATATTTGATCTCGATATGCTTCCACTTGTCATGGAACACTAGGTTCTCTGAAAACTTCACACAACTCTAGTTGTCACAATAGATACAAGTAGAATCCAATTGGAGATGAAATAAATTAGACAGTAGCTTCCTTAGCCATACTGCCTCACAACTAGTCGAACAAGATGCAACATACTCTGCTTCAGCTGTAGTTAGTGTTACGCAGGATTGCTTCCTTCTAAACCAATAGATCACACCTGATCCCATACAAAAGCAGCACCTTGAAGTGCTCTTGCTATCTGCAACACTTTCTGCCCAATCTGAATCAACATAACCCTCCAGGTTAAACTTTTGATTCGCATCATACTTGAGCCCATAATCAATCGTACCCTTCAGGTACCTCATAATATGCTTTACAGCAATCAAGTGAACATGTCTAGGATCCGTCAGGAACTGGCTCAAGGTGTTCACAACAAAGCAAATATCTGGTCTCGTGTTCATTAGGTACATCAAGGACCCAATCATCTAACGATACATCATGGCATCAACTGACTCTGATGAAGCATCACTCAATAGATTCAGGTTTGATGCCATAGGTGTGGCCATGGCCTTGCAGTCCATCATCCCAAACCTCTTCAATATCTCTACTTCATACTTCCCTTGTCCAAGGAAGATTCCATCTGCAATCTGCCACACCTCCATACCTAGAAGGTAATGCATCATACCCAAGTCCTTCATCTCGAACTCGGCAGTAAGCTTCCTCTTCGTATCGGAAATCAACCTATCCTCACCTGTCACAAACAATTCATCCATATACAGGAGGAGTATTAGTGGATTTCCTTCCTCAACCTTGTAGTAAAGGTTGGAATCCGCTTTACTCTTGGTAAAGCCCAAACTGGACAGGAAGCTGTCTATCATGTCGTACCATGTCTTGGGTGCTTGCTTCAAGCCATACAAAAATTTCTTCAATTTGCACACATGTGACTCCTTGTCATGTGTTTCAAATCCAAGTGGTTGCTCCACTTCCTCTTCGACTACACCATTTCAAGAAAGTTGTTTTGACATCCATCTAGTGTATCTTCCACTTCATCACTTGCCTTGTATTTCTCTATGCTACTATCTGCAGCATTCTTGGTCTTGTAGATCTACTTGGTGTTGATGTATATGTAACTTCGGAATGTATTTCATATATGTATATTGTACTCCTATAGAGATGGTATTATTCCTCTATACGGAAGTGTTTGTATTCCTATAGAGATGTTATTATTCCTCTATATGGAAGTGTCGTCATTTATATTGTGAGTGTTGTAACTTATACTTGATGGGTTATTAGACCACCTTGTTGGGGTCGGCCCTGTATAAGTCATGTGAGTCAAAGGGTTATTAGACCACCCTATTGGGGGTCGTCCATGTGGGTCAAAGGGTTATTAGACCACCCTATTGGGGGTCGGCCCAGTTAGAATTATGTTATGTGGTTAAGTTAAGGCCGACCTAGTAAAGGTTATTAGGCAATTCAAGTCAAGTATAAATAGAGTGTGGGAGGCACTCTATTTGATCATTCTATTATCTCTCACACTCTCGGGAGAGTGGAGCACTTGTGGAGGAGGAGAAGCTATTGCTAGGAGATGTCTATCTATTATGATTGGGTTGTATCATTGCTCTATCTATCTCTGAGGAAGTTATTGGGGTTTTTCACCTTTATGGTTTTCCCCAAGTAAACTCTGTGTCTTTTGTGTGCTTGCATTATTGTGTCCATGATTAATATGCTGTAGATATGTTGTACATGTTGTTCTCTCAGTTAAGATCCTAGATCAGATTGAAGTAAATTCTGAAAAATTAACACTTGGAAGTCACAACAGACTTCCCTTCTGGTCTTGGGACCACATCCCAAACATCATTCTTCATGATCGATTGGTATTCCTCAATCATGGCATCCTTCCATTACTGCATCCCTAATCCTGGGAACTTCAGATTCTTCAATATCTTCAATAGGTAGTTTTCTTTAACTTCGTTGTTGGAACAAATGTCATTGTCCTTCTTTTGTAGGTGATTGTACACGATCTTTCCTACAAGTCAAATTCAATTGCATGATTAGAAACTTCTCATAGTTTTTAAAAACAAATTCTTACACATAAGAATGTATGTCATACAGTCATGCAATTATCTTAGCTAATGCTTCAATACAACATTTATCCATATCCTGTAACTTTCTAGATGTCTTCCATCTCGACCAGAACATTGTTAAGAGTTTGCACAACTCCCAACATGTCAGCAAATAGGTTTCATTCTAGATAAGTAGCAATGGAATGTTGTACAGTACCATAGGCCACTTACCCATTACTTGCATATTAGTAGTATCTTGTTCATTAATGCAACTTTTCTATTATGCATAATATACATCCTAAATCTAGGAACATAAGCATGTACATGACTGGACAACATCATTTAAGTAATCAAATATATAATAAATGACAATTCAAATACTTATCTTTGTTTGGTTGTTGGGTGGACTCCCTCTCAATCTTTGCTTCCTTGCAGGAACTACTGGAGTGTGCTCCCTCTTGATCTTTGCTTATTGGAGTTTGCTCCCTCTTGATCTTTGCCTCCTTTATGATATCATCATGATTATATGTCTTTGAACTTCTATCCATCCTGGATCACTATGCATGCTTAAGTGTGCACTAGTGTCATCATTGTGTCATCCTCAATATCTCATACATAATCATACATGCATTAGTATAATCTCAATACTTATCAACGTTATGATTCTAAATAATCTTAATCATGTATGGTCATGATACACAAACGTTAGTATTCAAGGTTTCAGGGAGGACTTCTCATGCATATTTTTATTTGACCATAGGACTCTTCTAGTTTGTCATATCATTAATCAAACGAAGAAGCATAATATGCATAAACCCATGATTTCCCAAACTTATAACTTCATGAATTATCAATCATACCAAGTATACTTATATAAGATCCTAACACAAGGTAGGATTCTAACTTGATATAGGAAAAACATACCTGGATTATTATGCTTGCTAGTTATGTCTAGCATACCCACATAATGTCTTCTTGTTCTCTTCAATGACTTGTGCTAGTAACCTGTATCTCATAAGTTAACCATTGTACAACCAAATTATACATACCTCGTAAGTAGAGCTTCTATGTGATCCATGACTATGGATGAGTCTTTGTCTTCATGTCACCATGGCCATATGTTCTTGATCTAGTACTTGATTTGTCTTTCTTGATGTACCTTTTATGTTAGCGAACAACATCATCCTCATACAACACCACAGTGCATTAGTACAATCATAAGTGACATAACCCTAATTAATAAATGTCTTCTATCATTCACATGCATTCATACTTTTACTAGGGTGATAAGACAAATCAAGATTGTTACTAACCTCAATAATATGAAGACAAACATATTATAAACTTAATCATGAACATGTTTCAAAACATACCTGTATCTCCTCGAGTCATACCTATCGGGATTGCTTGTAGTCTTCTTATGTAAGGCCTTAGCCTCAAATCCCTCTAGAACTGGAACTTCTTCACTTATGTAGGTGTCAATTCATTCTCTTCTAGGATTAACCCAATCCACTTTGATTTGTTGAAGCTGGATCTGGAGTTGGATTAGGGTTTGTCAGAGAAACCCTAAAAATTCAAAATTTGAATTTCAAACTTCTGATTGGATGAAAAAATGTGCCTTGCTGAGCTGATCAAGCTGGTATACTTCAATATTGAAATCTCAAAAATTTGACCCCTCAAAATTGACTTTGAAAGTTTCGGATCTGCAACTTCTGTCAAATTCTGGTTTTCTGGTCAAAATCTTGAACTAGGGTTTGATAGAGCCCGGTGTTCTACCCAACCAAAATATTCGATCTTGGTATATAAATTTTGATTTTGATGAGGATCATCCAGCCGTGGTCTCAAATTCCAAAAATTCCAACTTTTGCAGAAACCCTAATTTCCCGCAGCAGTGACAAACCAAAAATGAAAGTGCTCAAAATCCAATTCTGTTTGGACATAAATATATGCCATATTGTTTCTGATGTATCTCTGAAATTTAGGATCCGCAGGGTCTAAAACGTCATCCTGTGGTATACTGACTTGTCATCTTTCCAACCCCACAGATTTGAGCTTTAATGGATTCTCTGAGAGAGAGATATGCCAAGTGTCGCAACATGACATGTTTATGGGATGAAACAGTATAGTGAACTTGTACAGAGTGCCACATGTCACTGTTTCAACTTAGGCCTCTAAAAAGAGGACCTATGAAACTACAGTCTATTTTCTAACTGACACTTTTTATGGAATTTCATTTGGAGCTTCCTATCCCGAGATATGACCTATGTTACTAGGTCACCTATTTAGGGCTTCAATCTGGAAGAGGAAAAAACCCTAAATTGTATAGATCATATCTCAGAAAGTACAATGAATCTGAGGCTGAGCTTCGGACACAAGGTACATAAAAATTTCATATTTGGCCTGTAAACATTTCAAATCCTGAACCTTCGCCAAAACTGATTTATAGCAAAAGTGCCACGATGACTAGTTTTTACTATATCAAGCCCTAGCTTCCAATTTGTCGCAAGTGCAACAAATGTCATAAATGCCATACAATGCCTTCCTTCAGGCTAGCTCTGATACCATGTTATTTTTTCATCATTTAATTCAATATGATATAGGATCTTAACTGAAAGAACAACATGTACAGCATATCAAGCATAAGAGACAAGAGACACAAAGCATTTCACCGGGGAACACCAAGAAGGTGAAAAACCCCGCAACTTCCTCAGAGATAGAATAAGAACCAATACAAAGATCACCAAGATGAATCCCCAAAAGATAAATGTTTTCAGCAGCTACTCCTCCTCCACTTTTGCGCACTCCTCCTCTCTCTCACTAATGCAAAGTGAGTGAGTGAGTGAATGAATAGAATGAGAGAGACACACTCTCTATTTATACAATGACTTGACTTGCCTTTTACTCTAACTGGGCCGACCTCTCTTAGGAGAGTCTAATAACCCATTACCAATTGTCCCTGGGACGACCCCACTAGGGTGGTCTAATAACCCTTTAACCCACATGACTCATACAGGGCCGACCCCACCAAGGTGGTCTAATAACCCATCAAATATAAGTAACGACACTTACAATATAACTTGCGACACTACTCCGGGGTCTAATGCCCTGTCATACATGGGAAGATGGATCTCAATGACTTTACATGACTCAAGTACAATAATGACTTCTCTGACCTGGAGGAACAAACATCTTCGTCGTAGGTACAACAATAGAATACAAATGACGACACTTCCGATCGGAGGAATTAGACATCTCCGTCGGGGATACAATAAAGTACAAATATAATACATACAATATACAAGTGAATATCTTCCGAAGTTACAAATACATCAACATGATTATGTATATAACCTTAGATTTCATTATTCCATTATTGTGGAATGGTGAATGTTTTTCTTATTTTTATTTATGGAAACCCCACTTCTCACTTTTAAGACAATTCTTACCGCTCGGTTCTATTCGGCATTAAGTTGATCTCCATAGCAGTTCATTTATGTCCCAATCCATCTTTGTCACGGTTCATACTACACGGTTATTTTGTGTCATGGCTCTTGTGTATTAGCTCGACATAAATATCCCAAATAAATTTTAAATGGATAGGTCCAAGTTAATTAATTGGAATAAATATTTCCCAGGGTTAAATGAAAGATTTGACATAATTATGTAAGAAGTTTTAAATGATATATATTTATTTATGTCGAAGGTAATTTTTGTTTAATAAATAAAATATAAAAATATTCCATATGCTAACCTGTCGAAAATAAATTTATGTTGAAGATAATTTTTGTTTAATAATCATAATATAAACAAATTACATATGCTAAAACTCGTATATTGTGCTTAGTATTGGATGGTTTGGTGGTTTTTGAAAACCACTAGCTAAATTAGTTTATCCAAAGTAGAAATAATGTTTATTTCTAAGCTTAGATTTAGCTTTGTTAATATTCTTTGCATGAATAGTATTAATGTTTGAAAACCATAGGCTTAATCAAGCTAAATACCATGGGTTGAATAGGTAAGGAATTCGATATTGAAATTCCTACACTAAAAACATTAGTACTTATTATCATAAATAATTTAGGAGAACCATAGTGCGCAGTTCTAGTTTTCACTGCGTAGATCTTTCTATGCATTGTTGAGAGAAATTATGGGTCTTATGGATCAAGTTGAAGCTTCCTCTAATTACTTGTACATATTTTATGCATTCAAATGCAGTTGGTATGCATTTTTTATAAGATTGCGTATAAGAAATATGCATGTAGCTAATGAGCATATATATATTATTATTTTAAAAAATTGTGTATTAAGTCTAGTATGACATTGGGTGTGTTACAAGCCATTAACTCTCAACTTGAGTTGTGCACTCAATCATTCAATTCTTCTAGGAAGAAGTGGTTGAGGAAGTTATTGTATTGGGAAGGGGAAGGCATGTATGCCAATTTATTGTCTCGATCACCCAACAATTATGAAACTAGGGATTGTTTGCCATATAGTAGAGTGGCTATGAATGGAAGCCCATCCCTTCAATTAATCGATGGGTCTTACCTCTCTCGAGTTTTGGTTGGATAGAGGAATAACCAGTGAGCTTCTTGCATGTAGTATGTTATGCCTGAGTAAGTATGCTTAACTCGGTATGCTAAAGTGTTTATCCAATAAAGATCTGTTAGTATGAATCTGCTAATTGTTGAGCCTTATGTATGAATCCAAGAGTAGAGATGAGGGAATTTGGATGTTCTTGATAAACCTAATGAAGGATGGAGCCTCCTTTCTTAGAAAATGACTAGGGTTTGGGTTACTTTTCTATGCATGCACTAAATACCACCAATAGAAAAGGGGACCTTCTTGGTTTTGTGTGGGGAAGATATTGTGGGTGCCAGGATGCCTGCATCTTTTTGAGGTGCTTGTAGCTTTGTAGTTGATCTCACTAACTTAGAAATACTTTCCTTAGTTATCTTAGTATCTTGATAAACCCAACTATGTATCGGTTTGGCTCTGAAGATGTGTTATATGACTGTTAGTGAGCCTTAGTAGTTCCCCTTTTCTTGTGGAAATTGTGCACAATTTGGGGGTGGCCTCTTAGCAAAAAAATTATATGTTAGACGAAATGCCTATGGTTGGGTGGAATGTTGCTCTTGCGCAATCAGTTGCTTGGGAAATTTTATTTCCAAATAAGTATTCATTTTATGTGTTTTGTTGATTTCAGTTAATGATCAAATGGGATGAATATATCTATTTTGTTGTATCAAGTGGTTTATGAATATGCGAATGTGACTGTGAATGTCAGGACAAGTCTTGATAACGTGTACTCAATTTGACTGTGTATTATTTCTTAATTACTTATAGCTTTGCTTGATTGCATGTGGAATGCCTTGTTTGCATGAGTAGCACTATTTGTAATTTCATGTAAAAATAAATCATGCATACTGTTAAACTTCAATCATAGAGGTTAACGAGTGGCCTAGATGGGCTTAATGACCCTGGAAATCAAGATTAGATTGCTAAGGAATCCATCATTCATTCTATGTTAGAACCCACAAATCGGCTTAGTATAGCTACCAGATAGTGCTCATTGGAAAGTGTAACCGAGAGTGCATGTAAGGGATTCTGATGGAACGAGGATTTCGATGAATCAGGACCCTATATTGGGAAATCTTGATCAAAGGTTAGACATCAACGAAACTAGCAGATAATTTCGATGCATTAGGACTAGATGTGTCAGGGAGATCCTCATCGAGGATTAGTTATTGGATATTTGTGAAGAGGGTGCAAGCAGAGGATTCCAAGAGTGGGATTATTATGTATCAAAACCTAAGGGATCGAGAATTTGATATCGGAAAATACTAAGTTATCGGATTTGATGTATCGAAGTTAGAGTATCAGGATTCGTAGTTAGGATTGTATTCGAGTGATCTCGTCATAGCAAATCCCAATATCGTATCAAGAATGTTGTATTGGGAGTACGCATTAGGGAATGTCGTGATATTGTATGTGGGGAAGACCCAATGGAACGAAGCCAATATCATATTGGAAATGTTTTATTGGGAGTATTGCATCGAGGATTGTTGCAATAGATTATGTGAGGAAGAACCGATGGACCAAAGCCAATATTATATCAAAAATGTGGTATTGGGAGTATCACATAAGGGAATGTCATAATAGAGTATGTGGCAAACACCCAATGGACTAAATCTCGATATTGTATTGGAAATGATATATTGAGAGTGTGGTATGTTGGAGATACCCAAAAGGGTGAAGTTGGATGGTGTATAGTACCAATGTATCGAAGATGGTTCAGAAAAAGTAGGCTATTATTGGAAAAGTTGGATGAAGCATGTGCAAGGGTTGGGGAAAATCCAAAAGGTGATATCCGATGGAGTATCGGACTGGATATATTGGAGATGGCTCGTAGAAAGTAGGCTATCAGAGGAAACGTTTGAGAAAGCATTTGTAAGGGTTGAGGAAAGCTAAAAAGCAATATTTGGTGGAGTATCGAACCCAATATATCAGAGATGGATCTTTGGAGGTAGGTTATTGAAGTATTCATCCAATAGCGCAGGGGCGAGGATTGAGTAAAAGTCAAAAGGTGAGATTCGTTATATCAGCAAGGTCTCATTATAGGCAGAACTTCAAAGGAATTGAATCAGGAATGGATCATCGGAGAATCACGTCGCAAATGCACATGGGGGTTTTCAATAAAAGATAAGTTGATGGATTAGAGCCGATTGTTTAGGATGGTCATGGAATACAGTCCTGATAAAGCTAAATATGTTGATATTAAAGGAACCCAGTGATAAGAGGAAAGAAATATAAGAAGACAAATATTTAGGTGTAGTTGAGTAACATTTCCTAAGACCTAAAAGGGTTACAGAGGAGGCCATGGACATTGTAGTATTGTATTAGAGTAAAACAAAAATAAGAGTGGTGATGAGGAATTTCCCCGTTTGGCCAAAAGTGCTATCGGGTCAGTTGGGGACACTACAGTTGAACAAGAAGGTGTATATATGATCATACAAGTATTGTGGAAGTGATTGGATGATGCATTGAGTTGTTGGATAGACCTTCCAATTCATCATGGTGGAATGCATGACATAAAAATACAGTATTCTTGAATCAATGCAAGGGTGCATTGAGTGGATGTGCATGAACGAATTGTGTAATTATTTTGGATATCCACAAATATATTTGGGAACATATGTTGGAATGCTTTGTGTAAATGCATGATTCTACCATATTTCATTGCAGTTAATATGTTAATAGATTAAATGATGGAGTTATTGATAAAACATAATTTTGACATCATTTCATGAGTTGTTGTGAATGAAGTGAAAGAATTGTATGGAAATTAGTCATGTTATGATGGACTACAAGAATGATCTGTTGGTAGAATAGAGTTGCATTAAAAATATATGTCTTAGATATGGTAGTGAAAGTAAGGCATAATGGAGACAAGGACTATTACCTGCGCAATTGAAATCTAAGTATTATGTAGAACTTGTGTTACTATCTAGATTTTAACAGTTGTGATAGTTATTTCTAATATTAGTTGAAAAATAAAAATATGGCTCATGATATTGTGTAGTTATGTTTATGAGTAGGTGAATGGTTAATACATTGTTGTTCCTCGGGTTGTACACCATGGATATTCAGGCATGAGATTTTTTCTTGCTTGACTTTCCCAGATAGAATTCTTCCTTACAACAAAACATAGAGATTGCTTAGGAGGGGTTACAAGACCAAGGAGGGCTATTTCGGATACACCTCGTGCACCACTTTAGACCACTAAGCCAGTCCTTGGGTCAAGGGAGGGAACCTTGATTTTGGGAGATAGGATTCCTAGTCTATCACACTAAGGATGCCTTGAATTCAATTAAGCTTTGAGTGACTAGATTTGCTGCATGGATCTATGGTGCATGGAATCGATCTTAGCTATTGATACCTAGTTTTCAACATTATATTTAGGTGTGGAGGGACAAATTACCTCTGAATCAACCAAAATTATTGGAAAAGTATTGCAGGGGCACCTTAATCATAGATTCATTTCTTGGAATGATGTTTGACATCACAAATAAATTTAACGGGAAATAATTTATGAAACTTTCCATTAAACATGCTCATAACATACATAAAACCATGTGGGTAAAGTTAAGATAGATCCACATATTCATGCAATGAAACAAATACATTGCACCATAGAAAGAGAATACAATAACATACATAAGACATCATCTTCCTTAAACCTAGTGTCAAATTGCCTCAGTTGGGAATTAATTCAATGAAAATCTTAGTTGTTCTTTAATGCAGTAGA
This sequence comes from Larix kaempferi, assembly GCA_027924585.1. Lineage (NCBI taxonomy): Eukaryota > Viridiplantae > Streptophyta > Pinopsida > Pinales > Pinaceae > Larix > Larix kaempferi. Next base: position 12,664,935 of record BSBM01000158.1, on the reverse strand, counting down.
AAATACTTTAGGAGGGACACATTGATCTCATTCATGAGTCTACTATCTTTCTTCACATGGAAAATTCTCCAATATTATTACAAAGATGAAAGAGGATAATAAGAAAAGAGAAGAAGTTAATGTTGCATATCTCGTTGTATATATTCCAGATAAAATTTGGCGTCCTTTTGGATATGCTTTGTTGGGCCTCCTATTTTATTCTTTCACCCCTTGTTTTATAGTTGTAATGTCCCATCGGTGACCTTACGTCCTCACACTGGCACATACAAAGGGATACATGGCTCGATTCCATATACTATGCAATCATGGGGAAGATGGTGGTGTGTTATAACCATAAGCAAGCATGATGATGTACCAATTCTGATTGACACACCTCTTTAATCTTTCCCCTAATTATTTCTAAGGAACATTGGATATGCCCAAACTCTTGAAATTTCCTTTAACCTTTCCCTAATAGTACTTTAAATTGACACAACTTCATACATTTCTTTCTCTCCCAAGGATCATTCATATCTTAGATATTTTGGAGTTGTCTATCTTGGGAGACTAAGAAGTCACGAGTTAAGATGGTCTTTGTGAAGATGTTGTTGCTTCTCCCGATGCCAGCCTTTGTTCCCTATACATAATGAAATCATGCAACGTGCTCATAAAATCTATCCCATGTTGATTAATTGTTTTTCACATTTCAAAATTATGAATGATTTGTCTAATTATGAATATGGTGTATAATCCACACCCCCCAAGATCTGAATCATGCTCTTTAGTAGAGATAATGTGGGAATATATGGCTTTAATTTGTTCAAAATTTATGTTGTGGTAGGGATAGAGTGCTTATTTGGCACATGTGTTAATCGTGGCAGGGAATCCTACAATATTTTGATGTATACTTCAATGGAATGTAAGTTTATCTTGTCATCCCATGGGAAAGGGAGACCATAGTTAATCATCGTATTCATATCTTTGAAAAATGGGTGGAGTAGCCTCTTTGATTCTACTATTCTTATTTTGATGATCTTCAAGATATTGAATTTATTCATAGTGGTCTATATATCCAGGTATACAGTTGTTCTATTTTCGATTCCTAGCACCTTCAAATCTTCAATAGATAAGGTTTTATCATTCCTTTGGTCATAATAGTAATTTTTTACCTAGATTGGATGCCTCCTCCATTATTAGTTAGGTATCTCGCCACTTCTTTGTAGAGAATTTCAAACTCTAAGTAGAATTCGAGGTGGTTTCTTAAGGTAAGAAATTTATTGGCAACTTTGTTCCAAACTGGCTTCTTGATGTTTGTTATTGTCCTAACAATTCTCTCCTCTGTCAATGCTTCCTCATGCTCGGATTTCTAGGCATTTATCTCCTCTTTGAGTACAACAATTTCTTTTATGTTTTCATGCACTTTTTTCTTTGATGCATGCATCTTCTCACTCTACTTCCTCAAAGTTTCTTTCCCCTTTTTAGTTAAGTCGCCAGTTGTCACTATCTTCATAGATTTTTCAATTTCCTTGGTTTTCCATTGCATCAAATCTTTGTTAAGCTATTAAATCCTCTATTCTAAAACTGATATAGACTATGGGGAGGTAAAATGTTGACTACTTGAATATGCTAGGTTCGATTCCTTTTTCTCTTATGTAAGTTGATGTTTCAAAGAGTTAATTTAGTGTTAGCCTCCTCTAGCTAGAAACTAAGGTCTCTGACATAATACTTGTCTACTTTTAACTCTTTGATTCTCTCATCCATCACCTCATTTTGTGCAATCAAGGAAGCATTCTTATTTCTCAAAAATCTAATCTCTTTTGTGAGATTTTGATGGTCATTGACCATATGTTGAGTAATAGGGAGAGCTTGAGCCATCATTGAATTTTCTAAGTCTCTTATCCTATCATATTTTTTCCTTTAGCAAAGCAATGGCCTCCTCTGATTCATGTTTCCCTTTTCCCATTGCCATTATTGTACTCTAAATATTATCTTTCTCATTTTCACGAGCCTTCATTCTGGAACTTAGGAACTGGTTTTTTATACTGATGGCTTCAAGCTTCTTTTTGTAGTCTTCACTAAATGATGTTTCCAAGAGGTATTTGTTGTATACAATGTTGTTTGATCCTTGTGCCATAGATACATCATCTTAAAGGGCATATCAACAGTATCCAATGTGACTTGTAGTGTTCTTCGATCTTGGGGTTGCATTTATTTATATGTTTTATATGTGTTATAACCAAATTTGGCACTTCTTCATCTGTGACGACACTTGCATGTTGTGCTTCCATGATGACACTTCCGTAATGACACTTCATCAAGCTGTTGTGGGTCACACAAAAGTACACTGTGGGTGGAAATCCATATTTGGGACCTCAATTGGATGGCCTTAACTCATTCATGGTTCATTCAATTGTTTAGGAGATTATAAACACATTTGGAGACCAAAAACCTCCTGAAAACCCCTAAAAATGGTAGTTTTACCTTATTTTTTCACCCACGCGCAGGTTCAACATGGCTCACCTGCATGTTGTGCGCAGATTTCTCCATATATCACCAGTGTGTGCCTCAGTAAAAGCCAAAAAATATAAAAAATCTCAAAAAATGGGTGGTTTTGGAACTGCCTCCTCGGTTTCAACTGCTCCCTCCTCGACCCTATCTTCTTCTTTCACTATAAAGGAGAAGGATAAGGGCCATGAATGAAAGACATAACCCATGCAATGTTATGCTGGAGAAATTTTGACTCCCATCCCCATCACTTGTTCCCTAGCTTCTCCTAAACCCTTGTAAATTTGATCATAGGTTGGGATCCTTGGAGGAGAGAAGCAAGAGACCCTGAATCTTGGTTTCATGAAGTGCTTCCGTTGGAGGAAGGTAATATTATGTACTTGATTCATTATTTAATGAAAGAATAGGGATTTTCCCCTTTCCAAATAACTCTGTATGTGTTTATCTTATATTTGGTTACATAATTGATGTTTATTAGATCAATAGTTTATGTTCTTTTGAATTCCAAATCTTTATTTGTAGCCAAATTGGTTTGAGGAAGGTATTTGATTTGGTTTTACAAGTTATTGGATTGGATAGAAAGAGGAAAGCTCAAGGATAAGGATAATATCAACCTTCAGTAGTAAGGTGCATGTCTTCTTAACTCATAACTTTTGCTTATTTTGATTATTGCAGAACCTTAAACATCTGCTCTTTCCAACCCCACTATGTTGGTGGCCACTAGACTCACCCCAGCCATAGGAACGTTTTCCTAACAACATAATTGGTGACTCCACTGAGGAGAATCCTATCTGATTTGGGGTCTCCAAGGTTATTTTTCCAGTTATATTGAAGTTCTGAGTCTAATTTCAAGTTAGGAACAGTCATTGGACTTTGTTATACCCTTCCATTGTCAATTTGAGAGTTGGATCTGTTTTTTAGACACTTCCAGTACCTACGCGCAAGTGACAGTACTTACAGGTGCGTATTTTCCTCATACATGTTGGTGATGGTCTTCTCACTTGCGTGTTACACCCTACTGTGCATGTTGTTCACCAGTGTGTCCCTCCTATAGGTGACTTTTTCACTTTCAGGTCTGTTTGGGAGTTTTTGGGTGGATTTTTGGAGTGTTTGTTGATCCTTGGTATGTGTAGGACCCCTTGGAAGTGTGTGCTTTGTCTTATCATGGCTCTTGACTTGATTTTAGGGATCCTTGGAGGAGAGAAGTAGGAGACTCTAAATCTTGGTTTCATGAAGTGCTTGCATTGGAGGAAGGCAATCTTATGTATTTGCTTCATTCTTTAATGAAAGAATAGATATGCTTCCATTTCCAAACAACTATGTATGTGTTTATCTCAGATTTGTTTGCATCTTGATATTCATTGTAATAGTTTTTATGGTTCATTTGAATTTCAACAATGTATTTGTAGCCAAATATATTTGAGAAGGGTGTTTCATTTGGTTTTGCTGGTCTCATGATTGGAGAGAAAGAGAAAGGCTCCAGGTGAAGGCTAGGATCAACCTTCAGTTATGAGGTACATGTCTTCTTAATCCATGAACTTTTGCTTATTTTGATTCTTGCAGAACCTTAAACATATGTTCTTTCCAACCCTAGTATGTTGGTGGCCTCACCCCAGCCATAGGAATGTTTTCCTAACAACAATATGTCAGGGGTTCCAATGTAGTAATCACAAATTGCTTGGTATCGAGATCATATTTAGGTATCAACCTAGCTCTTACTTGTGGTTCCAAATTGTCTATACCTTGAACCTCCTTTTGTACTTTGTTCCTCCTTCTCTACTCTTCCTTTAAGATCTCCAGTGGGTCACTAATGCTTACTAATTGTATGACTCTTTCCCATGGGGCATGTTTCCATGTTTTCTTCAAAGCACTAGTGATATGTGAGCTAAATGTACATTCAAAGGATACGACAAATAAAATGTTAGGGAATTGAAAAAATTTCATGGGAGATAAAATGTGGGGAACAACACATCCAGCTTGTTGGGTTTCTCTAGGTTGCTCAATTTTTTATTGAATGTCCTCAAACATCTGTATGCCTTCTGGTATGATATTCTCTTCTTTCTCGGGCTCTTGGGGTCCCACTTTGACCCTCTTACTCTATGGTTCCTCTTGTATTGATTCACAATTGGCCTTTCTTTTTTCAGTTTCTCCTAAACCACTAAGAATAGTATCAAGATCTTGTCCAAAACTAATTGTTTTAGGTTGAGTGATATCTTCTAAGTTAGGAGAGTGAGTCCTCCCTTGATCTTCTTGGGGATGCTCTTCAATCAAACCTTAATCGTGTGCTAGTTGTTGACTTTTTGTGCACATTTGTTCCACAAGTGGTTGATGTTCTCTAGTCTCCTCCTATATACATATATATATATATATCAACATTGTCTTATGCCACAACCACATGTTGTTATATAGTCTCTTCTTACTCAAAGACAGGAGAAAAATATTGGTGTATTCAAGATTGATCTTTTATAAGAGGTGTTGAGGAGGTACTTGGCTCCATAATAGGTTCCCACTGTTGAGTTATGTGAACAGAAAGGTGGAATGTCTCTTGGAAACATTTTTCTCCAATATTGGGTATATTTGAATCGGATATCAGACCTAACCTCCAAGGTCTGTTATCCACCTAGATGGGCTTAGTTATACCTTGATTATCCTTTCCTAGCCCCAACTCCTGCGAAAATCCCATGGATTGCATGATGGGGAGGGATTTTAAGTAGGGAACTAATTCCTTTGGAGGAAACGAAACAACCAGACCTGTTGAGGATTCTTTACTTCCTTTTCCACCCTCTTCTAATTCTGCCATAGGGGTGACCTGTTCTATTACTTCTTCTGATAGTCCACTCATGACACCTAGGTCCACCTCTAATTCCTCATGGAATTCATCATACAACTTATTGAATTCAACATCTTGAGGAATACCAAGGTATGGGATGTCTTTTTTGCCAAGTTATTTCCTCATTCTCCACTAGGAGCCCCTCTTGTGCTTGCTAAATTATCCTAAATTAACTCACTATAGTTTTCTTGAGTAGGGGCCTCGAAGGCCATATCTTATTTTGTAATGACTACTACCTCTGGCCTATAGAAGGTGTAGTATGGTGTAACTTCAGGCACTTTTGGGGCAAGAGTAGCTAAATCCTGGCTAGGAACCTTGATTGGATCAAAATCACCTTTAATGAGTTTCTTGACTTCTTCATAATATTCTTTGTTTTCCAGCTTTTCAATCTTTGTCTTAAATTCATGATATTAAGGGTTAGGAAATTTCTTGTGCTCATTTTTTGTTACTACTGACAAGGAAAGTCCCACCTTTATTGGATCTGATGAGTTGATGATGAGCATCAGAATATGTTCTCCATAGTGATATTTGCGGAGGTATCTCATACATTACATTGAATCTTCAACTGCTTTGTCTAATCCACGAGCAAGTATATTGGTGTGAATGGCATGGATCAGTTCATGTGGACTTGGAGGATCACATCATGATTGTTGGAGTGGGAACCCTCTTTATTATCTTCTTCACTTTTACCTTAGCGTGAATGCACCAAATTAAGTGTTGTGAGGATGCACAATACATCCCATCCATTGGCGTGGGTTCTCCCTTTCTTATCTCTCACATGTGTACCTTAGCGCAAATACCCCATATTAAACGCTATGGAGATGCACAATACATCCCGACCATTGGTGCAAGCACCCCCTTTATTATCTCTCACATGTGTACCTTAGCATGAACACCCCATATTAAATGTTGTGAAGATGCACAATACATCCTGGCCATTGGCATGGGCACCCCATTTCTTATCTCTTGTGTGTGTACCTTAGTGTAAATGGACCGAATCAACAGTTGTGGACATGATCGATAGATATAGACCATCAGCACAGGTATCCTCATAATGTTTTCCATGTGAGCGAGTAGATGATCATGATTTAGAACCCTACAGTTCTAAAGTCTTACTACTTCACTTTTGTTGGGGGAATTCTTGAACCATATGGACTGATAGCCTAAGTAACAACATATACTACTTAAGGAAAATGGATGGATAGTGTGAGATAGAAATCCTGGGAAGAAGGTCATTGCAATGACACTAGAACCCTATGATTGCCTCCCTTGGAAATAAGACTCTATAAGTTGATTCTCTTCTTACTTGTGAAATCATTGGCAAGATGGATCACCCGAGGGACTGTTTACTAGAGAAGAGGATGCTTCAACTTGGAAATATGAGTGCAACAAGGAGTAGGTTACTAAATGAATCCATTGTGAGAAATTCATGTGATGAGTGATATATTCAAATCAATGAGGGTGTGTTAGAAAGAGTAGTGAGACGAATTATTGTCTATGGTAGCCATGTGAAAGAAAGAAATATTCATACAGATAAGTATTGGACAAAATTTCATACTTATTTGGTATGAATATGCATGCATCTCTTGTGATATTGAAAATGGCTATGGACATAACAATTGTTGCATGCGAACGATTCTAACATACACAATTAATTTTAACGATTGTAGTTATATGTTGATATGCCAGGTCTTAGGAGACAAACGGGTTAGCAAATAGTTAATGTTGGTGCATTGTATATGGTATAGCCGACAACTATGCAATATTGCAAGGAAAAATGATGGTATGGAAAATGGAGTTGAAGAAGCAGCTTGGGAGCTAGAGGATGACATGTAGATGCATACTATACATGTTTAAGGACATTGCTTACTTTATGTGTGTGTGTGTAGGTCTCTCTCTCTCTCTATGTGTGTGTGTGTACACACACACACATATATAGTTCACGATGCATCAAGGTTGGTGCATACCCCAAAATGTAATGAAATGTGTAATGATGAAATGACTAGAAGTCAGATATAATTAGTCTAGGATGACCAAGTGTATTGTAATTATGTATGATGATATTTAATATAAAAACTATGATAGCTGCATATGAAGAAGGATGAAGAAGATATGGGGGTATACGATTCCACAAGTGGAGGAAGTGAAGGGGGGGGATAAGGGGCATGGAAATTATTGACTTATTAACATATTCCCTTAGAACTTGATTACAAACATTGGTTAGTGATATATCCTATGGTCTTAAACATGTGTTTATTAATGTTGTTTTATTTAGTCATTTGTTATTATTACCTTAAGTTGGGATTAAAGGGGAAAGATATGGGCTCCTTATGAGTGTCGCATGGAAAGTTGAGAACATGCATATAAATGCAGGGAATTGAATTTAGGAAATCAATCTATCATTCATTTTTCATTGTCATGGATATTGGTACATTACAGAGGGAAAAAAGAGAGGAAAACGAAATTTCAATGGCTACTGATGCAAATTATCTAGTGAACATATGTGGTGATAGTTATTATTCCATTGGGAGAGGAAACCTTCCCTACAACTAAGATTCCTCAGAGTCTTAGTGGTGATATTCCCTGGCCATATTGTGTTGGAGCACTAGAAGGGATTGAGATAGCTTGAGGGAGTGCATGCAGATAAGAGGATATCATTCCTTGTGTTGTGTAGGATAAGGGGGGAGAGTGGTGGTGATTAGGAATGTTGTAGAGGGGGTTTGGAACCATATCTAGTTTTTCTAGGTTTTGGGTTGAGTGGAAATCATATGTAGTGATGGTTATTATTCCATTGGGAGAGGAAAATTGCCCTACAAATAATATTCCCTGGGGTCCTAGTGATGAAATTCCCTATCCATCCTATTTTGGAGCACAGGAAAGGAATTGGGATGGCTTGAGGGACTGCATGAAGATAAGAGTATCCCATTCCTTATGTTGTGTAGGATAAAGGGGAAGAGTGTTAGTGATTAGGAATTTTTTAGAGGGGGTTTGGCACCAAATATAATTTGTCTGTGTTTTGGGTTGATTGGAAAGCATTAGGAGCTTCACCCTTGTGCAATGATAGCCTCAACTCAGGGGTGGCATTTGTCATAGAGGTATTATGTGTGACATAAATCCTATGGCTTGGAGGAACACCCTTCATTTATATCTAGTCACAGGATTATCCCTCAGAGAGACAAGTACTTTAAATGTGTATGGAATGCCATTATTTGTATTTTGTTCTATATTTAATTAAATTACAACTTATGTAAATATGTGTGCATGAATGAATTACCATATTTGTGGGAAAAATCATGGTTGATTACATACATGGTTGTGGATGTAAATTTAATTATTAGGTTGTTATATTGTTACTCCATTGTTAAATTTTTTATCTAGCCCATGAAATTTGAATTGGGTATTAGAGGTAAAAAAATTATGTTGAAATTTAGTACCCTACAAGCCTAGATAGTGTTGAGAGGTTAATGGGTGTGTGACAAGAAGTATATAAATTCATTTAGTTCTTGTTACTTAAGTTTTTTCTCTTATTGCATTGTCTTCACACTACACAGGCATTTGGCTCTCAATGCTTTGGCACTAATTGTGCATTAACTTTCTTCCTTATCTAGTTGTATATTAATCAATGTAAATTGTCCTAAGGGCTTGGAAAGTGTTTGAGATTCCATGTTGAAACTAATGCTAAGGGTACCATATCCTTCCATGTTATCACCAAATATGATTTTCCTCCTTTAACATGTGTGTACTAGTTCTTGCACTATTGATAAATAACATCATAATATTACAAGTAATATACTTCATCCAAGGTACCACATCAAACTCTAATCCATCGATGTAATCATCTAAGGTGGAAAAATTCACGATGTACTTGCATTGTTTGCATAGGTCCTTATGCTTGTTAATCCATCCCAAAGGGTAGGTTCAAGATGTGCAACTATTAGAAAATTGTGGTTCTTAACTATAACATATGAAATTAAGTCTCATTGGATGCCATTGCAATGTAGATACCCTTCTTAATATAAATCTTGAAAATGAATAATGTTTCTTATTTTGAGAGAGTGGAATTGATGACTAAAATTAGATAAATTCCTTTCATTGCAAATTCAAGTAACAATAGCTCATTTTCCTTACTCTATTTACGTAGACCTTTGGCACCTCTCTATGTGAAGCCTCCAAAATTCATCTTTTGAGTTACTCTACACATACACAATTTATATAAGGGTACATTTTTCTATAGATTAATCTATCATTTCTTCAATGATTTGGAGTCAATATTATTAAATATACAACATCAGGAGACATTCTCCAAACCAATCTTGTGTAGTCAAGATTGATCCTCCTGTATAAAGGTAAGCACTTTGATTTCCTTGTGTGTAAAGGTTATTCCTCCCATATAGAGGTAATTGATCAAAGTAATGATGTTGTAAAGTCTTGTTGGACAAGGCTCTGAACTTGTGTGTATGAAGTCATGATTATCATGTGAACCTTTCATATAAGGGTATCCATGAGATGGACCTCCAGTATAGAGGTGGAGATTCCATATAAAGGTCACACTTTACTTGTTAAAAGCATTTAATGTTGTGTGGTATATTATTAACCATGATCACTGGATTGCTATTAAGTATCCTATAGAGATTGATCACCTCTAAAATGAATTACTTTAGCATATGATCATTTGGTCCGAAACAATATAGTATGATCACAACATCCGATAATTCTTCTTAGTATAATGTAATGTGATGGATAATTAAAGTTAGCACATATTGACCATGTGTTAAGAGATAAAGAAATAAAATACAAAGCATAGAGATCAAGAGAATTCGAAATTTCCCATGCATACACTTTAGCTAATTAAAGAGAACTCGAATTACTAAAGCTTTAGTTAAGTATCAATGCTTCAATTAAAGCATCAGATAAAGATATGTCTTAGTTAACTAAAGGACTCACAGTGGTCACTTCAAGTAAATCAATCAACATGATTTCAGTTAACTAAGTGTTAAATAAAAGGGACTATTTAACTAAAGTATTTTCACTTTAGTTAAACTAAAAGATGACACTTCAGTTAAAGAGAGTTAACTAAGTGAAAACAAAGAAGATCTAGTTAACTAAGTGTTATTGCATGACGACATTTATGTTAAACTAAAAGATGACACGTGAGTTGTGACACTTGCATGTCGACACTTAAGTTAGCCACATAACTAAGTGGGAAAGCTTTCAGTTAAGAGGCGAGTTCATCCTAAGTGACAACTCAATGAGATGAAGCACTGCATGAGAAGTGGGGTGCACCACTCCATGCAAGATTAATACATCCAGTTTGAGGGCGAGTTTATCCTAAAATTATAAGTTAAAAATAGAAGAGAAGAATGTATAAATATGATATACAAGATTGTTGAATCCAGTTTGAAGCGAATTCTCTTCTCCATTGAAGGCACGGCGCTTCTCTTTATGCAGGGTATTGTTCATGCTTGTTATTGTTGTGTTGGGCACACATCCGATTGATCTCTCTTCTCTATTACTTATATATCTTCACCAAGAAGTTTGGTGATCTCTTATCTTCCGAAATCAATCTACTATGTTGTAAAAGAAAGCATTCTCTGTTATCCGTTATATTATACTGAGAAGAATTGTTGGGGTTTGTTGTTCTCATAATTTGAGGATTTTCCCTAGGGTATATCTTGTGTTATGGTTGTATGAATTTCATGGATTGAATTGTCTCATTTCTTCAATTCTCTGCATCTAAAAGAATTAATGATCAAATCTCAACCAAATTTCAACATGGTATCAGAGCACAGGGCATGAAGGAGCTCAGTTTTGCATGCCATATAGAACCTACGTAGATCTTGAGAAGTTGAGCACAAGATTTGAAGACTATGGAATCAGTCTATGTACAACCGGAAGACCGTCTTGAGGGAACCTCAAAATTCAACACTTGGAAGGATAGGATTCTCAACATCCTAGAGGAACATGACTTGGGTGGCTATGTATCCATTGTGATGGAGGAGCCTACATCTAATGCAAGGCGCATCAACTTCAAGAAGAATCGAGCTAAGGCTAAACGGATCATCTATGATTCAGTAAAAGATAACTTAATGCCCATGATCACACCATTGAAGACCATGAAAGAATGTTAGGATACATTGACTAATCTATATGAGAAGAAGGCCCCGAGTCAAAAGAGCGAATTAAAGAATAAGATTCAAAACTTAAAGATGGAGACAATGAGACAGTGGCCTCCTTCTTCTCCAAGATCTCTCAGGTAAGAGATCAACTTGCTAGTATTGAAGTAGTGGTGGATGAAGATGATATTCTCCAAACTGCTATTGATGGTCTCTCATGCTCATGGGAGACATTCTTGGTTGCGGTAAATGGATGAGAGGTACAAACTAACTTCGAAAGGTTGTGGCATGACTACCTCCAAGAGGAGGGGTGAATCCAGAACAAGTTAGTGTGCATCAAGGAAGAAAATATTTCCCTCATGGAAAGAATGAAGAAAGGGAAGAAACCCTTCTTCCAAAAGAAGTTATCTCATTCAAAGAAGAAGGAGTTCAAAAAAGGCTTTGACAAGTCAAAAGCTAGATGATTCAATTGCAACAAGAAATGCCATTTCTCAAGAGATTGTAGAGAAAAGCGGAAAGGAAAGTTTCATGCTTCTACAACCATAGATGATGAAATCCCTAAAAAGAATGCATTCGAAGAAAAGGAGACAAGAAGGGAGTATTATCTTGTCTCATCCCTTTCAGGATTCGTCATCACAAATGAAAACACATGATTGATTTACAGTGGTGCATCCAAACATATGATTGGTTACAAGAGTACCATCACCAATCTAAAAGAGAAAGAATTCACATGCATGGTAGAGTTGGGGGACAACTCAACTTATTCGATCCAAGGAGTTGAATTCACCTCATTCCAACTAAGCACCGGTGATATTCTACATGTGTAGGACATTCTATATGTTCCAGGATTGAAGAAGAACCTCCTCTCAGTTTTGGTTCTTGAAGGCAAAGGCTTATGAGTTATCTTCATGGATAACAAAGCACTTTTATGGCCAAATAACAAAAGCCTAGAATCTGTTGGTGTGATTGGATTTCGAGAGGGAGGACTCTACAATGTACCCAGGAAGTACATTCAAGATATGATTCACCACACTATCGTTCCATGCGAGCTATGGCACCGAAGGCTTGGACACCTACACTACAAAGTGCTACCAAGACTTCAAAAGATGGTAAGAGGTATGCCCATATTTGATTTTGAGCATGATAGTGTATGTCGGGTTTGTGCAATTGGGAAGAATGTTAAGAAAATGTTTTCTAGCATTTCTACTAGATCTAAGGGGATTTTAGATTTAATACATTATGATGTATTTGGTCCCATGGAATCCCCCTTCCTGAGTGGATTCTTATATTATGTACTATTCATAGATGATTTTTCTAGGAATTCATGGATTTATTTCATGAAGGATAAAATTGAAACTCTTAGCAAATTTAAAGAGTTTAAAGCCCTAGTTGAAAATCAGAAATAAAATCACATCCGTGCATTAAGGTCTGATAATGGAGGTGAATTTGATTCACATGCATTTAATGAGCTATGTAGTGATGCGGGAATTTGTAGACAGTTAACAGTACCATACAACCCTCAACAAAATGGGGTTGTTTAAAGAAAGAATAGAACCATATGTGAGGCTACAAAATCCATGATGCATGATCAAGATATGTCTACCTCAATATGGGAAGAATCCACTCGTATAGCTGTGTACATCCAGAATAGAAGCCCGCATTCCATTCTAGATGAGAAGACACCAGAAGAAGTGTTTACCGGTGAGAGGCCATACATCTCACACTTGAGGATCTTCAAGATCCCAATATACATTCATGTACCGAAAGAAAAGAGAACAAAGATGGAGCCTTCTAGAAATAAAGGAACCTTTGTGGGTTATAGTGAGTCATCCAAAGCATACCGAATATATGTATCTAGTGAGAGACACATTGAATTCAGCCGATATGTTACCTTCCATGAGGAAGTTGCTTTCAAAAGATTGAAAGAGATTCAATGTGATTCATATATGGAGGATCCCGAGTCTGATTCTCCCCTTTAGAGTTAGAGAGGGAGAAACCAGAAGATGCCTCAGATTCGCTAGCTCCTGAAGAACCAGTAGAACTGGTTGAAAGGTCACATGATGAACCTCCCACTAAAAGAATATTTTCTTGGTGCCGAGACATCTTACAAAATACAGAGAAACATGGAGCACCTGCAGGCTCATCCAGAGTGCGCAAGCAACCTGACATATATTTAGGGTATGTTGCACTGATGAGTCACATCAGTGATTTAGAACCATCCTCATATGAAGAAGTTGCAAAGTAGCAAATTTGGAAAGATGCAATGACGGAAGAGTACAACTCTATAATGAAGAATGATGTTTGGGAGGTTGTTCCCAAACTTGATGGGAAGTCCATTGTGACTTCCAGATGGATTTTGTTGACACAAACCCAGTCGACTGGGGTTCCTCACTATGTCGAGATCCTAACCCACGGAAATCTCCCTAAGCACTGGACCAGACAGGTTTTACCCTGTCCAACAACACCTGCAGAGCGGATGAGGTCTCACCCGAGATGTTCAAGGGAGAGTTGACGGAACCATGTTTCCTCCGAATGAAGGAGGATGTTGTGCATTTAACTGATCAACTTATTGTAGCATTCGGAAATAGATCTAAGCATTCAAATCAAGCATTTATCATAATCACAACATCATTCGACAGATCTCATCATTAACATAACCATAAATGTTCAATAGATATAATAGTAAAGCATTAATCGCAGCAAGGAAACATCGCATCATTCACAGACTCATAACGCATAATGCATTCACCACAGAGAACCGGAAAAGGTGCAAGAATTCTGCTCAAAAACTCTGTCACATCATATTTATCTCCGCAAAAACCCAGATACAACAAGATATTCAATCACCAACTCTCTGTCTTCGGCTATGTCACAATGATTGATCTCTTCGATATATCTTCTCCTTCGACACTTACAATCCTACATCTATTTATAGGCTTTCACCTTTACATTTACGGTCCACTTAGGCAACCGCCTAACTACTTCTTAACAAAATCTACTAAAAGATTACCCGAAATCCCACATAATGCGGTCCAAATGACCAAAAATACACATGACACAGTCCAAATGCCCCAAAACTACAAAAAGTACTATCGCCATGCATGTTGCTTTCCTCCTTTCACGATATCCTTGTCCTTGCGCAGCATCCATGGTGCTGCAATGTTGACTCATCAAACCTCCTACCAACAGGACCCCAACACAATCTTGTGGCTCGCCCTCGAGCCACGTCAACTCGACAGGGTGTACTCATTGGTCTTCAGCCTGAAGTCCTCATACTGCTGATCAACCTCCGTAACCTGGTCCTTCACTACCGCAGCCACCGCATGACTCTTGGTCACATCCTGCGCAGATGGATACTCCCTCATCTTCTCAGCAACTCGTTGGAAACCCTCCTACACAGCCTGTAGTGCAAAAATTTCCTTAAGCAAAAACTGTCTTCCAACCTCTTGGAATTTGTTGACGCAAACCCAGTCGACAGGGGTTCCTCACTCTGTCGACATCCTAACCCACGGCAATCTCCCTGAGCACCGGCCCAGACAGGTTTTACCCTGTCCAGCAACACCTGTGGAGCAGATGAGGTCTCACCCGAGATGATAAAGGGAGAGTTGATGGAACCATGTTTCGACTGAATGAAGGAGGATTTTGTGCATTTAATTGATCAACTTATTGCAGCATTCAGAAATAGATCTAAGCATTCAACTCAGGCATTTAGCATAATCACAACATCATTCGACATATTTTATCATTAACAGAACCATAAATGTGCAACATATATAACAATAAAGCATTAATCGCAACAAGGAAACATCGCATCATTCACAGACTCATAATGCATACTGCATTCACCACAGAGAACCGAAAAAGACACAAGGATTCTGCTCAAAAACTCTGTCACATCGTATTTATCTCCGCAAAAACCCAAATACAACAAGATATTCAATCACCAACTCTCTGTCTTCGGCTATGTCACAATGATAGATCTCTTCAATATATCTCCTCCTTCGACACTTACAATCCTACATCTATTTACAGGCTTTCGCTTTTACATTTGCGGTCCACTTAGGCAACCGCCTAACTACTTCTTAACAAACTCTATAAACAGATGACCCAAAATCCCACATAATGTGGTCCAAATGACCAAAAATACACATGACGCAGTCCAAATGACCCAAAACTACAAAAAGTACTATCGCCATGCGCGCTGCTTTCCTCCTTTCGCGGTATCCTTGTCCTTGCGCAGCATCCACGATGTTGCGATGTTGACTCATCAAACCGCCTGCCAATAGATTTACAAGATAAATCATGATGCATATGGTATCATTGAGAAGTATAAAGCCATATTCGTTGCCAAAGGTTTCTCTCAGAAAGAAGGCATCGATTATCATGAGACATTTTCCCCTGTGGCAAGGTACACCACAATCTGAGCAATGATTGCACTTGCATCTGTTCTAGGATGGAAACTTCACCAAATGGATGTGAAGACAACCTTTCTCAATGGTGAGTTTGAGGAAGAGGTTTATATTCAGCATCTTGAAGGATTTGTGGTGCATGAGAAGGAGTCCCATGTTTTCAAGCTAAAGAAATCTCTATATGCGCTTAAGCAAACCCCAAGGGCTTGGTACTCTAGAATTGATAGCTACATTCATAAACTAGGTTTTTGTAAGAGTGAAGTTGATCCAAATTTGTACTTCAAAGTAGTGAAGAACCAACCGTTGATATTGGTTATGTATGTTGATTATTTGTTTCTCACTGGAGAGGAACACCTGATTGCTTGGTGCAAGAGGGAGCTCACCTTAGAGTTAGAAATGAAATAATTAGGTCTAATGCACTACTTTCTTGGCCTTGAGATCTGGAAAAGAAAATATAAATTTTTTCTATCTCAATGGAAGTATAGTGTAGATATATTGTGCAGGTTTGGCGTGATAGATTTCAAATCTATGACTACATCGATGGTTTCTAATTTGAGGAAACTTCACGAGTCAGGCTCTGGATCAGATCCAGTAGATCCCACTTTGTATAGACATCTTATAGGCGAGCTAATGTACTTGATACATTCGAGGCCTGATATATGTTATGTTGTGAGCATTCTAAGTCAATTTATGTTTGATCTGAGACACAAACACTGGACAACTGCTAAGCATGTGCTTAGGTACCTTCGAGGTACAATTCCATATGGACTTAGATATGCCTCCAGTGGAGGAGTCATGCTACTTGGTTATACAGACTCGGATTGGGGAGGAAGCATTGTGGACTATAAGAGCACATCCGGCTATTGTTATAGCCTAGGAACAACTATGATATATTGGTCTAGCGGGAAGTAGGGATCCGTATCCCAGAGAACTACCGAAGCAGAATACACAGCTGCTAGTGTTGCCTTCCAATAATTAGTGTGGCTTAGAAATCTACTTGCAGAGTTGTTCGGTGAAAACCTTGAGCCTACAGTTATTAGGTGTGACAATTTGAGTTGCATCAAGCTTTCTAAAAACCCAATGTTTCATGACAAGTCAAAGCACATTGAAATGAAGTATCACTTCATACGAGACATGGTCCAGAAAGGCACAGTGAAACTTTAGTACATTGCTACTGATGAGCAGATTGTAGATGTGTTAACCAATGCCTTGTAAGTGACGGAGTTCAGGTACTTCCGATACAAGCTTAGTATGGCATAGAATGCCTCCCTCGCTGAGAGGGAGTGTTAAATATACAACATTAGGAGACATTCTCCAAACCAATCTTGTGTAGTCAAGATTGATCCTCCTGTATAGAGGTGAGCACTTTGATTGCCTTTCGTGTAAAGGTTATTCCTCCCGTATAGAGGTAATTGAACAAAGTATTGATGTTGTAAAGTCTTGTTGGACAAGGCTCAAAACTTGTGTGTATCAAGTCATGATTATCATGTGAACCTTTTGTATAAAGGTATCCATGAGATGGACCTCCCGTATAGAGGTGGACCTTTCATATAAAGGTCATGCTTTACTTTTTAAAATAATTTAATGTTGTGTGATATATTAGTAACCATAATCACCAGATTGTTATTAAGTCTCCTTTAGAGATTGATCACCTCTAAAGTGGATTACTTTAGCATATGATCATTTGGTCTGGAATAATATAATATGATCACAACATCCAATAATTCTTCTTAGTATAATGTAATGTGATGGATCATTAAAGTTAGCACATATTGACCATGCAGTAAGAGATAAATATAATAAAAGATAAAGCATAGAGATCAAGAGAATTCAAAATTGCCCATGCATACACTTTGGCTAATTAAAGATAACTTGAATTATTAAATATTCAGTTATAAAGCTTCAGTTAAGTATCAATGCTTCAGTTAAAGCATCAATTTGTGAAGAACCTGCAATAATTAATTAATAAGAATATTCGAAATAGCAGAAATGACAGAACTCCGAATCACTTTTATATTCATCGCAGGCCACTTCGAGGGGGAAACCTCCTTTGAGAAAGCTCAATACAAATAACTTCACAATGCCTTCATAGGCCTCAACACACACTTATATACTAAGTCTAGGCGCCAATACTATGGGTCAAAACCATGGGCCACTACAAATTATGGATCAACAATACTATGGGCGACTTACAAAGCATATGCGCCAACAACAATAACACAAACTATGGATCAAAAAATACTACGGGACTACTTACAAAGCATATGCGTCCAACAACAATATACTAACAAAGTAAAGGCATGGGTTCCTAACATCCCCTCCCACTTAAAAAAAGCTTTGTCCTCAAAGCTTTAAATGTGGAAATTGTTGTTGAATCTGAAGGAGTGGTTCCCATGTAGCATCCTCTGGTTGCATCTTGTGCCACTGAATTAAGACATCTGTGATAGAGCGAGGGCGAAGCTAATGAGTGCACCGATTGAGGACGGCCTCCGGCTCCAAAAGGATGGATTCTTCATTATCCAGTTCGGGTAAAATAGTTTTTCCACTGATGTTGGTGCCAAGAACTTTCTTCAGACAAGAGACATGAAATACTGGATGAATGCGGTAAGAAGGAGGAAGTTCCAATTTATAAGCAACGGACCCAATCTTCTGAAGAATCCGATATGGCCCATAGAAATTTGAAGAGAGCTTATGATGCCCTTTGAGTTTCAAGGAGGATTGCTTGTATGGCTGGAGACGAAGAAAAACCATATCGCCTGCTTGAAAAGTGCGCTCAGAACGGTGTTGATCAGCTTGTTGCTTCATGCGATTTCTTGCCATGTGAATATTGTCCCGCAAAATGCAAAGAATCTGATCGCGGTTTCGAAGGACCGTGTCAACTTCCTGAACTGGTGAACTATTGGGGGTGTATGGAAGAAGAACTAGAGGTTCCTGACCATAGACTGCTTCATATGGGATCATTTTAGAGGTAGTGTGGTAAGAGGTATTGTACCACCATTCAACAAGAGGGAGCCACTTTTCCCACTGATGTTGTTGTTCAGAGGTGAAGCAAGGAAGATAAGTTTCCAAGCATTTATTGATAATTTTAGTCTGACCATCTGTTTGTGGGTGATACTCTGAACTCATTGTCAGTTTGGTGCCAATGTGGAGAAATAGTTCTATCCAAAAATGACTGGTGAAAGTCGCATCATGATCCGAGACAATGGAAGAAGAGATGTCGTGAAGACGAAAGATCTGGTCCAGGAAAATTTGAGTGACTGAGGAGGCTGTATAGAGATGGATGAGAGCACAAAAATTACTATATTTGGAGAGGCGATCAACCACAACGAGAATCATTGTCTTCCTACCAGATTTATGGAGCCATTCAATGAAATCCATAGAAATATCTGTCCAAATCCGTGTAGGTACGGGAAAGGGTTCGAGCAATCCTGGAAGGAGTGTCGTTTCACCCTTATTGCGCTGGAAGGTATCACATTTAGCCACCATCTGTTGAATTGTCCTTTTCATGCCCTGCCAAAAGAAGTTACGTTGTGCATGTTCATACGTTTTGAGGAACCCAGAGTTCCCTGTTGATGGAGAAGCATGGAGTTCATAGAAGACAACCTATTGAAGATCTGTGCTCTGGGGAAGCACCAAACGACCCTAGTATCTCAGGTAAGCACCATCCCAAGAGTAATGTGGTACAGCAGAAGGGTTGTTGGTCAAGCGTTGGATGATTTGAGATAAGGAAGAGTCATTGACATAACCCTGTTGAACAGATTGCAACCAATTTGGAACAGGCATAGAAATAGTTGAAAGAGAACCTTGGGCATCAAATGTGCGAGAAAGAGCATCTACCACAATATTGTCCTTACCCTTCTTGTAAGTGATCTCATAGGCATAACCCATGAGTTTACTAACCCATTTATGTTGTGCTGGGGAGGAGACACGCTGTTCCAAGAAATATTTTAGACTCTGGTGATTAATCTTGATGCAGAAATGATTCCCTAATAGGTATGGTCACCACTTCTGTACTGCATGCAAAATAGCCACCATTTCCTTCTCATATGTAGAGGCAGCTAAATTCTTACCTGAAAGGGCTTTGCTGGTGAATGCAATGGGGTGTTCATCTTGAAGGAGAACAACACCAAGTCCATTGCTGCAAGCATCACTCTCAATAGTGAAGGGCTTGGAAAAATCGGGCATAGCTAGAACAGGTGTAGTACACATAGCTTGTTTCAGTTTGTCAAATGCACACTGAGTAGCATGTGTCCACGTAAAAGCATCCTTTTTCAATAGAGCTGCAATCTTCCCATAATCCTTGACAAACTTGCGGTAGTAGCCAATCAACCCCAAAAAACCACAAAGGCTCTTGAGTGTCTGAGGATGCGGCCAATTGTTCATGGCATCGATTTTGGCAGGATCCACGCGAACCCCATGTGCTAAGATAATGTGCCCGAGATACTCAAATTCCTTCTATCCAAAAACACATTTCGACTGCTTGGCGTGGAGATGATGGTCAGAGAAAAGTTGCATGACAAGATCCAGATGATGGAGATGTTCATCCCATGTTTTACTGTAGATGAGGATATCATCAAAGAATACCAGAATGAATTTCCACAAGTAGGGCCAAAATATTTTATTCATTAAAGCCTAGAATGTGGAAGGAGCATTAGTGAGGCCAAAGGGCATGACCAAAAACTCATACTGGCCATCATGTGTGCAGAAAGTTGTTTTAGGGATATCATCCTCATGAACTCGAATTTGATGATACCCAGAACGAAGATCCAACTTGGAGAAAAATTGAGCCCGATGAAGCTCATCAACAACAGGAATTGGAAACTTATCCTTGATGGTGAGGTGATTAAGTGCTCAGAAGTCAATGCAAAGGCGCCATGACCCATATTTTTTGCGGACAAGAAGAACTGGAGAAGAAAAGGAACTAGTGCTTGGGCGAATAATACTTTGCTTCAATAAGTCCCAAACGAGCATTTCAATCTCCATTTTTTGGTGAAATGGGTAGAAATAGGGCCTAATGTTGGGAGGAACGCTACCAGGAGGGAGCTGAATACGATGGTCTTCTGGCCTTGAAGGTGGCAATCCCACTAGTTCAGCAAAGACACTTGTATATCGATCCAGAATTTGTTGTAGATCCAAAGGAGTAGTGGAGACCACTGATGGTTGCATCTGAATGGATTGGATCTGAGCGATGACACCATGTGAATTCTTCTTGAGTATTTTTTCCATGTGATGTGAACTGATGATGCTGAGAGACCCTGGTTGTAATCCTGTCAATGTGTGTTTTTGTCCATTGAGGGAAAACTACATCCAAAGTTCAACAAAATCCCATAAGATAGGGTGAAGTGTGCGTAGCCATTGAGCACCCAAAACCACATCACATCCGCATAAGGTCAAGGAAAACATGTCAGAGCGCAAGGTATAATCTCCCATAGAGATACGCACATTTTGACACTTCCCTTTGCAAGGTAAGGTGCCCCCATTGGAAACCATGACTTCAAAGTTGGAGCAAGGATGGATAAAACAATCAGCTTGTTTGGCGATCCGAGGGTCAATGAAATTATGAGTGCTACCAAAATCAATGAGTATTGTAAGAGGAAGCTTCTTGAAGTAACCCCTGAACTGCATTGTTTGGGGGGTGGTGATTCCAGCTAAAGCATGGAGAGATATCTCTTGCTAGTCATCCTGAGACGGAGGGTCAATAGGCAAGTTCCTGAATGTCGACCTGAGCATCCATTGTATCTGGATCTTCGTCACCAATTTCAGAGGCAGGCGGAGAATCCACATCCAAGAGATAGAGCTTTTGCTGAACGCATCTATTTCCCCGAGTGAATTTCTTATCACAATTATAGCAAATCCCCTTTTCTCTGTGTGCTTTCATCTCTGTTTTAGACAAATGCTTGATAGGAGATGGTCGAGGAGCCTGCGGTATGGGTGGTCGTTGAGAACCCATATTTTGGAAGGGAACAAAAGTGGGCTTGGAGCGTTGTTGGGTTGCAATCTTGTCTTCTGCCAACTTAGCCAACCCCAGGGCTTCCATCATTGTGTTGGGACAAAACATTTTGACCTTAGAGCGGATGGCATCCTTTAGACCACTGATAAAACAACTCCGGTAAAATTCATCAAACAATCCTTCAGTGTGGTTGGCTAGTTTCTCAAATTCGGTTTGATACTCTCTCACAGTGCCAATTTGGGGAATTTTAGGGAGGGCTCCTGTGAAGTCATCAAAAGCACTAGGACCAAATCGTTGCAAAAGAAGCTGAAAAAATTCTGGCCATTTTGGCTCTTCATGAGCCTTGATGTACCAACAGTACCATTGAAGAGCTTCCTATTCCAAATGAAAGGATGCAAGAGGAACTTTGTTGACATCAAAAGTATTATGCAGATTGAAAAACTGTTCTGCACAATAGATCCATCCAGTTGGATCAGTACCATTGAAGCGAGAAAAATCAAGCTTCGGACCACGGAAATTACTGGAAGAAGAGAACCCATTGTCTGATGAAGACTCAGACTGTCGTTTGTTGTTCATGGTTGAATGTTCAAGATGGAGGCCGAGAAATTTTTCATCCAGATCCTGGAGTTTGGCTTGGATGGCTGCAAGTGCTTCTTCCATGGTTTTTGCTCTTGCGCGGGTGACAACCATAACCAGGAGTTTTTTTTTTTTTTTTTGGGTTGACTGGGTAGAAAAACAAAAACAAAAACTGCTTCAGTAAAGGAAAATCTGGATTTGGGAAAAAATCTGAAGGGTAATTGGGGTTTGAATAGGTTTTGGACACTATCGAATGGAAAGGGAAGCAAAAAAGGAGGATTTCAGAAGCGGGGTGAAAGAATGGGGAAATTTGGCAGAGAGGGACAAAGAAGCAGAATTAGGAAAGGAACTCTGTGGTAAAATTTGAAGGTGATTGGGTGAAATCTGAGGAAGTTATGGCAAACCTTAAAAAGAGACAAATGTGGGATTTCAGGCTTTGGGAAGTGGAATTAGGGATAGGGTCCTTAGGAATGAAACATACAGAATGGGATTACAGGGGTTCCCAGGAAGTTTCAAGGGAAACAGAGTGATCTAAAACAGATAGATCTACAATGGCTCGGAAGTGAGCGAAAACAAAGGGATCTAAAATGGCACCGAATGGATTGAAAACGGCTGGATATGAAATAGATCTGAAATGACTGGATCTGGAACGGCTTTCAGAATGGATCTGAATGGCTGGATCTGAAACGACATAGCAGTGATCGACAATAGATCAGCTGAAAATAGATATGGACCCCAGGTATGTGCGACTTCCTAACAGTTCAGGGATTTCACTCGGCCACCAATGCTGTCCGACGGCTTGCGTATTAGGGCATTACCCCTCACTCCACGGCTCAGGTAAAACTGATAATCGCTTTGCCAAAAACGACAGCTCTTGGTTTACCTCACGAGTGGGAACTATTCAATCAGGTAGGGGTTGTTGCCCTTTTCACTGGTAGTTCCTCTCAATGGGACAGCTACTTCGGGGTTCCTGTGGTACTCCTCACAATGAGTTTTAGGGCTTATGCCCAAGTACTTCCCACAGTTAAGCGGGTAGGGATTATTCCCAAATCCAAACCTGCAACAGATGCGAAAAAAAATTTGCAGACATTTCACCCAGCGAGCCCAAGAAAGTGCTCTGATACTAGATGTGAAGAACCTGCAACAATTAATTAAATAGAATATGCCAAATAGCAGAAAAGACAGAACTAAGAATCACTTTTATATTGATCATAGGCCACTTCGAGGGGGCAACCTCCTTTGAGAAAGCTTAATACAAATAAATTCACAGTGCCTTCATAGGCCTCAACACACACTTATATACTAAGTCTAGGAGCCAATACTATGGGTCAAAACCATGGGCCACTACAAACTATGGATCAACAATACTACGGGCGAATTACAAAGCATATGCGCCAACAACAATAACACAAACTATGGATCAACAAATACTACGGGACGACTTACAAAGCATATGCCTCCAACAACAATATACTAACAAAGTAAAGACATGGGTTCCTAACACAATTAAAGATATGTCTCAGTTAACTAAAGAAGTCACAGTGGTCACTTCAAGTAAATCTATCGGCGTGATTTTAGTGAACTAAGTGTTAAATCAAAGTGACTATTTAACTAAAGTATTTTCACTTTAGTTAAACTAAAATACGACACTTCAGTTAAAGAGAGTTAACTAAGTGACAACAAAGACGATCTAATTAACTAAGTGATATATTATTAACCATAATCACCATATTGTTATTAAGTCTCCTTTAGAGATTGATCACCTCTAAAGTGAATTGCTTTAGCATATGATCATTTGGTCTGGAATAATATAATATGATCACAACATCCAATAATTCTTCTTAGTATTTTCACTTTAGTTAAACTAAAAGACGACACTTCAATTAAAGAGAGTTAACTAAGTGACAACAAAGAAGATCTAGTTAACTAAGTGTTATTGCATGCTGACACTTATGTTAAACTAAAAGATGACATGTGATTTGTGACACTTGCATGCCAACACTTAATTTAGCCACCTAACTAAGTGGGAAAGCTTTCAATTAAAAGGCGAGTTCATACTAAGTGACAGCTCAGTGAGATGAAGCACTGCATGAGAAGTGGGGCGCACCACTCCATGCAAGATGAATACATCCAGTTTGAGGGCGAGTTTATCATGAATTTAAAAGTTAAAATATATATACAGGATTGTTTAATTCAGTGTGAAGTGAATTCTCTTCTCCATTGAAGGCAAGGCACTTCTCTTTTTGCAGGGTATTGTTTGTGCTTGTTATTGTTGTGTTTGGCACACATTCGATTGATATCTCTTCTCTATTGTTTTTGTATCTTCACCAAGAAATTTGGTGATCTCTTATCTTCCGAAAGCAATCTGCTATTTTGGAAAAGAAATCATTCTCTGCTATCCATTATATTATACTGACAAGAATTGCTGGGGTTTTTTGTTCTCATAATTTTGAGGATTTTCCCCGAGGTATATCTTGTGTTATGGTTGTATGAATTTCATGGATTGGATTGTCTCATTGCTTCAATTCTTTGCATCTAAAAGAATTAAAGATCAAAGCTCAACCAAATTTCAACAAATATTTGTTGCACAATCATATTAAATAGTTTCTTCTATTCACCGTCCTTAGTAATTATCTTCTTTCCGTGTGCGGAATTAGTAACATGATTGTTGTTTGGATTCCACTGATTTGTTTTTACTTCTGCTAAATTTTCTTTATGATAGGAATCATCCATAGTGCAAATGTCAAATATATCGAGCTCATTTTAAATTAGGGTGATCAATATGCCAATGAACTTAGTGAGCAGCTTAGTTACTTCATCCATCAATTCAAGATGAAAAGTATAATTGTTGTATATTTTTGTATATAATAAAATACTAATTGGTTCAACCTTTATTGTAAGCACTGCTATTATTATGGTTGATGGGATAAAACTTGTTCTTCATAACAATTTTAATCTTGTCTCACATCATGGCATGAGTGACAACATTTGTTTATCTATACTGACATAAGTTTAACCACCAAGGAAAATATTCTCCATACATATACATCTTTGTGAAGGCCATCTCGTGCATATTATTGCATCTTACAATATAAATTGCGTTGTCTCACCAATCCTTAAGTTGTATAGCATCTATTTGGCCATTGTAGGGAAAAAAATCCACCTTGATCTCTATTTGAGAAAGCATCCCAAATTTGATAATGATAAAGGATTATACATGTTATTTTGATTTAGAATGGAATTTTTCTTTGGGATTTGCCCCATCAATCATTCAATACAAATGTGGTAGGCATGTTGAATTTCACATAATACAATATGGATGCAGATAGTATGCATATGCATGAAAATGAGATTATCCTCATTCTAATATGATTGTATTAGAATGATTAACCACATCTTAAGATTCCTCCATGCTAAAGCAAGTTTAATATTTTCTTTCCTAGGAGAGGATGCATGTTTGAAAGAAATTTACCTCCCTCGCCGCCTACCTTTTGTCGATACCTATGGGTTGGACTGTTTGTCTTTATTTTCATTCCATAGATAATATTAGAATTCAAGTAGCCCCGTCAATATAAGGATCTAATCCTTCTAAAATAATTTCCTAGATTACCTTTCCAAGGAGTTTCATTTGAAATTTATACTGTCATTAAGTTACATAAAATTGGACATGCCATATTCATTAAGACCGTACTACCTTTTCATATAAGTCTTTCATGATATTATTCTTCTATGAGGCACACAAACTATTATGAGTCTATTTCAAACTTGATTGGGAAATGAAATAAAAAGAATGAGAATGACCACCATTAAGCTCATCTCGCCTTAGCCTTGTGCCTATGGAGGGGACTCGTCAGAAGACCTTGGCTTGGTGGTACTTCTTCTTGGATTTAGCTCCTAAGATCATCAATGATCCTAGTGTTCTTTATGGAATACCCACCAAAAATGTTGTTATGACATTTGTTAAATTCCACAACATCTAAGTGATGTGAGCCCTTTATCCATCCAAATCCATCAATTTTGTCATCAAGGTTGGTAATTACTTCCTTGAATGCATTGATTTTTATTTTTAAAGCTATATTCCATATCCTTTGTCTAAGAGGAATTTCTCACCATAAACTATGTACACCTTCTATAACCATGTGCAAATTCACTACCCTAATACCAAATTTATCTGGCTGGGAGAATAACACTGAGAAATGTGCATCCACAACCATAAATCACAAAGGTTTCATTTAACACAATACATAGTTTAAATTGTTTGGCACAACCCATGAACATAGCAAAACAGACAACCCAACACATAAATGATAACACAAATACTTAGGAAACATATCAAATCAAATTTGACTTTATAAATTTGTTGAATAAGACATGAAGTAGAATGAAGCATATATGATCATGAAACATTTTTCATCAATATGAGAAACACAAATAGCCTAATATGAAAATGACAAAATCATCATCTTCTTCTTGTCTTTTTCAAAGGAACAAGTTGCATTTGTATTTCAAATAGAAAGTAAATAATCCAATATTTTCTTTAGGGTGATCTGAGAATTTTTGCGAGAACTTTCTTAAACAAAAATATTCAATGAAGGACCTTTTACTAACAATTATATGCATGTGAACATGAGCAATTATTACTGTGCATCCTTTGAACAAAATCAACCATACGTTGCAATATAAATTCAAGCACAATGAAAACCCATGTGATAACGTAGTTCACCAGACTCTTCTGGTTAGATCTTTGGGCCTGCTTCAACTACGAACAGATCCATTAATATTATGAACAAAATATTCTTAAAATATTTTACATCACAAATGTATTTTCACCTACAAGACGTCTTTACCAACTACTCACTGTTAGGATTGCATAACAACTGCCTCTAAAAAGCCACACTCTCTTGAATATCCTTCACCTTTGTTATTCAGACCAAGAATGTCGAAGGCCAACACCTGTAGCAATATGCCAATCTGTAGCTGCTTCTTCTGCACAACAATTGTCTCTGAAAGGCCACACCCCACTTCAACTCCTTCACTGTTCTTCGGACATAGAATGTTCAAAGACCAACAATTGCATCAATGTGAATGGTTGTAGCTAATGACCATAATATTGCGGGATCTAAACAAGTTCATACTTACGTCAACATGTCCCAAAGAGCTTAGGAAACTCGGACAAGTTTACAAAGTTGCCAACATAGGCTTTAGGCAATATAATGCCTCTCACAACAAAGTGGCTAAAATTCCCATTACATCATGGCAATCATCATTTTCAAGTCACAATAAACCATGCATAAGTGGTAGAGTCCATGGTCTCAAAACCACTACAACAATGTGCACATGCCTAATTGGAAACAACAAAATTACAATACAAATGAGTGCACTAATAGTTTAGACACTATGGTCTCAACTTATTACAATATGATGTGCACCATATAAAACAAATTGGTCCAAACAAACGATATCAACATTGTTTTGTAACATTATCAATGGACCCATATTACAATGGCCATTCAAACCATATAATATAGTTTCACAACAACACTATATAATGGCCACATAATTATGCACCAAGACCAAGGGTATATGCATTACATGGCTCACAACAGTAAAATGGCACCATGGATTTTCTATAGTTTACCAACTATGCATGATTTCAAAAGCATAATAAGAAAAAAAATTAACCAAAGTTTTATACGCATCAACATCATGGCGCACTTGGATCCTTTTGATCCTCGGCTAGTCGGCTCCCAGGGCTTCGACCCTTGCCTCGATGCTTGGACAAGTGACTGGTGTCAATGACTTTTACCGTGGCCCGTTGGTGAAGGCACTTATATAGTAATGAGGTGATCGGGGGTCAAACCCCACAGATCTACATTTCTTGGCAACAAATCCGAATGGTGGCATAGTCAAAACCTACGCCAACCATGACACATAACCGTGCCACCCGTATGCTAAGTTTGGTGCTAGACCATTCCAAAGTCTAACCAAATTTCGGTTCCAAACATAATTCTGGTCTAAAAAATAGAAACCGCTGCCAACTCATCCCAACGTTCATCTAACTTTGGCCGCCGTTAAGTCATATAACGGGCATACCATTATGATAGCTCGTCCACCAACTAAAATTGGTGTGAAATGGTTGCAACAACATTAAAATTGAAATGGTTGCAACAACATTAAAATTGAAATGGTTGCAACAACATTAAAATTCGGCGCTCCACCATCGTTGCGTGGCATATAACATATCCGCCAAATATAGCCATCGTTAACCATCTGCCAACAATAAAATAACTTTGCACTAACATTAAAACAAGCTCCAATGATATGTTGTGTTTGCAGAGTCGGTTGGTTAACATTCCATAGGTCAACGGGTCAAAATCCGTCGAACCCTTTGTTTTGTGCCAAACCATCGGTACATAAACTTTAAATAATAGTTCCGTCCATAGTGGTTAAGTACCAATCTCATGGCGTGTAGGCAAAGGCGTGGGGCATGTGTTCAAGAGGTCTCAGGTTTGATTCCTACGAGAACTTTAAATAATAGTTCCACCCATAGTGGTTAAGTACCAATCTCACGGCGTGTAGGGAAAGGCGTGGGGCGTGTCTTCAAGAGGTCTCAGGTTTGATTCCTACGGGATCGTAAAATGTTTGGTAAACAAAACTATGAAGTGGCCAACTGGACTACCACGTAGCAACCTCAAGTTGGTCCACGTAGCTTGCCATTGTGCCTTCAAACTTGCCACATGTTGAGAAACAACAAATGGCCAACTGGACTACCACGTAGCAACCTCAAGTTGGTCCACGTAGCTTGCCATTGTGCCTTCAAACTTGCCACATGTTGAGAAACAAACGATCCACGTCACTGCTTCCTGCCAAATCAACACTGTCCAGCCCTATGCAATCTGCCATGTGGCACCATGAGGGGTTTCCACGTGCCACGTGGCACCATGAGGGGTTTCCACGTCAGTTTCATTCAGGCCATGAGTCACCCTTCCAGTGGTGCCACGTAGCACCATTTTTGTCATTTTTCCATTGTATGCCAAAAACATCAGAACTTAATATCTCATCCATCCTGAGTCTGCTTGAGGCCAAACAAACATCGTCGGAAATCTCTAGAAGTTAATATCTCATCTATCTTGAGTCTATTTGAGACAAAACAAACATCGTCGGAAAGATCTCGTCGATCCCTTTGCGATAGTGTCACTTTAATAAACATTGAATAATTTTAGATTTTGAGTGATCCTACATCATTCCTCCCCACTAAGGAGCTTTTGGATGTCCAAAAGTTTACATGAAGAGATAGAAACTCATCTTTCCATCCAGGTGGATAGCTCTTCTTCCTTTGGCTGATCTACTTCGTGGATCATATTGGCATGCTCCTCTTCCTCCTTTTCTACCTACTTCTTGGGTGCCTACATAACTTGCTTTCCCTTCTTTGAACCAAGCTCTGGATGGAGCTTCCAACACTTTTCGACCCAATGTCCACTCATATTGTAATGAGTACAATAATTTTTTGACCGCAAGTCCTCTCCATTATCCATCTTCAAACTTGAAGAGTGGGCACTTGTCCCCTTCCTAGTAGCCATGACTTTCCTGTTAAAGGACATTCTCCTCCAACATTTGGCCACACAATGGTTATTTAATCCACAAAACGTACATGGATAAGCATACCAAAAATTCTATGTTACATGGAAATTCTTCATATAATCAAAGAAGACATTGGAGTAATCATGCTTGTCATACCTTTTAGGATTGTTCTTTGAGCAAGCTTGATGAGGTGAAATTGTCTTCACATCTTCTTCAGAATGTCCATCTCTCTTTGGAGATGCCTTGAATTATTTTCCACTGTCATGAGATGATGTGCCATCATTTTGCTTGAGTGGTTTCAGTAAGGGTTTAGGCTCTTTGCTTGAAGCATCTCTCGCTTCAACTGCTCTGGAGCACTCTCCAATCTCCTTTTTAATGTATCATAAACCTGCAAATCAAAGTCTTCCTACAACCCCTATTGGTTGAATGATACCTTGGCCATTAATGCCAAGTCCTCCTCCTTTATAACCCATCTTGGTAAGGAGCTTCATGCCCACACCTTTAGTGTGTCTTTCAAAAGCACCAAATTCATCATCATGCAGAGAAGGAACTAAAAACGGATAATTCTTTACCTCCACATTTGTTTGAGCCTCCTGGTCATCTTCCTTCTTTCCTAACTTGTATGAAGTTGTAGAGGAAGCTTCTGGAAAATCACCTTTGTCATCTGGTGCCTGGAGGGCATTCTCTATTATCTAACAAAATGGAGAAGAATAAATATTTTCACAACAAAAACCATAACTGGTATACCTGCCATGGCTACAAAGTTGGCCTCGCCTTGGATGCAATTTTGGTTGTTTCTATAGTGGAGCATTCTCCAACTTGCTCCTCCACTACCTGTGCCAAAAGAAGTCGCAACTTCCCTTTTTCATCTTATGCAGCTTCAAGAATCCTTCTAAGCTCGGCATTCTCTGCTTGAATGCAATGGTTGATTTCTTCCAATTCTTGGATCCTTGCATGCTTCAAACCTTTTCCCGTCATGATTTTCATAACCTGCAAATCTTGTCAAACCTGCATTGATACCAACTTGATCTGAGAATTTTGCCGAGAACTTTCTCAAACAAAAATCTTCGACGAAGGCCTTTTACTGATGATTATGTGCATGTGAACATGAGCAATTATTATTGTGCATCCTTTGAAAAAAATCAACCATATGACAATGTAATAGAAATTCAAGCACATAAATGAACACCCATGTGATAATAGAGTTCACCAGACTCTTCTAGGTAAATCTTTGGGCCCGCTTCAACTGCGAACCGGTCCATTAATATGATGAAAAAAACATTCTTAAAAGCTTTTACATCACAAATGGATTTTCACTTGCAAGAGGTATTTACTAACTGCTCCATGTCCGGATTGCATAACAAGTGCCTCTGAAAAGCCACACTCTCTTGAAGATCCTTCACCTTTTTTCTTCGGACCAAGAATGTCGAAGGCCAACACCTATATCGATATGCAAATATGTAGCTACTTCTTCTACACAACAATTGTCTTGAATGGCCACACTCCCCTTCAAGTCCTTCACCTTTGTTCTTCGGACAAAGAATGTTCAAAGACCAGCAATTGCATCAGTGTGCATGGTTGTAGTTTATGACCATATTACTGCAGGATCTAAGCAAGTTCATACTTGCTTCAACATGTCCCAACGAGCTTATGAAACTCGGAAAAGTTTACAAAGTTACCAACATAGGCTTTAGGCAATATAATGCCACTCACAACGAAATGGCTAAAAAACCCATTACATCATGGCAATCATCATTTTCAAGTCACAATAAACCGTGCATAAGTGGTAGACTCCTTGGTCTCAAAACCACTACAACAATGTGCACATGTCTAATTGGCAACATCAAAATTACAATGCAAATGAATGCACTAATAGTTTAGACACTATGGTCTCAACTTATTACAATATAATGTGCACCATATAAAACAAATTGGTCCAAACAAACTTTTATCAACATTGGTTTGTAACATTACCAATGGACCCATATTAAAATGGCCATTCAAACCATATAATATAGTTTCACAACAAAACTATATAATGGCCACATAATTATGCACAAAGACCAAGGGTATATGCATTACATGTCTCACAACAATAAAAGGGCACCATGTATTTTCTATAGTTTACCAACTATGCATGATTTCAAAAGCATAACAAGGGAAAAAGTTGCATGGCAGCTTAGTCCCTGTCAATGGGCCACGGGCCACGCCGCATCTACGCAAAAGCAAAAGCATAAGGGAGAAGGCTAGAGCACGTGGAAGAGAAGGGTGAACATGTCAAAGGGTTGGAGCAAGTGTCAGCCTAGTCTAAGCGGTAATGGGACGCTCGAGCACAAGCGTCGCAACAATTTGTATGAGTTCAAGTTCTGCGAGGGATGAGGCCTCTTCTTGAAACTAAATTCACGTCTAATTCCGAAAATTCGTCGCTGGAAGTTGCTACTGCTACCACTTCTATACAACTCTCGTGTTCATGCAGGAACAGTACCATGCGATGTGAAGGTGGAAAACATAATTCCTTACTCATCTATTCAGAACAATCAATTTCGCCTTTCGAGTCTCTAAACCAACAGAAAACCTAGAAGCTAGACTTTGTCCTAGCGCTGTGCCGCCCTCAGTCCTTGCCAGTTCCTGTTATCCATTAATTGTTGAATTTGAAGAGAAATTTAGGTCGTGGAGTGCTTATGCCAATGGTTCCAATGGCTTGTCGGAGCTTCCGTTTAGTATAACTGATCTGGCATGCCGGGAATTTACAGAATCTCGTCGTGGTAATGAAGCATTTTCGGACTATTTGCAGGTAACGTTAGTTCGGGAAATTTATGTTTTTGTTAATAAATTCTCTTGTCGACACTAAAAAACTAGACTGAGGAACTCGTAAAGCTTAAATCATTGATAATTAGGCTTTATTTTCATTTACTGCAGTCACAATTTCGGTTTTTGTTAGAGTAAATTAAAATAACTAGCAAGTCAAGTTGTTCATTGATCTCTTGCGAGTCTCATATTCATCTTTGGGGAAGATTAAATTATTATTATTTTTAAAGGAGATTTGTAATGAGTTTGCAATGAAACAATATGTTTGAAATTTCAATTCATAATGCTTTTGTTTCTTCTACTAATCTGCAGGACTATATACGTGCACTAAGGATGAACACGAGGATACATTTCAGAAATTTAAAGCAAGAGAACGTAAAAAACGTTTTGCACGATTTAAATCGAATTGGAATTTTGAAAAAGTCCGTGGATGTTTCAATAATTAATTCATAACTTTTGTTGTGGCGCAGTACACAGCCTCATATCAGCTTCAGTGGGAAACACTCTTCTTAAGCACGAATTTACTGGACAGATTCTTGTCTAAAGGGACTTTCACAAATGATACTCATATACAGGTCCCGGGTATTGCCTGCATGACACTAATTGCAATCAGAATTGAAGAGAATCAACCTACAAATTGGTATAAATTTCAAAATATTATTTCTTTCAAGTTCTATTTGCGGTATTAAAATGCATTTAGATCATTATAGTATTAAAATTATTTTTAAATTTCTAATCGCGTCAAACTTCTTAGAAATGAAACATATATTAATTCGAGCATTTCGTTTCCAGTATCAGGCAGGAAACATTTAAGCAACAAGAAGTTGTTGCAATGGAATGGATTGTCCTTAAATTTTTGGATTACCGATGTTCCTCACCTACTACAACTACCTTTCTCTGGTAATTCTTGTACGGTATATTCACATCTCAAAAATTTTAAACAGAACATTAGTCTTTAACAAATCATACAATGTTCTATTTTCAAGTATCACTTGAAGGTTGTAGGAGGAGACACAGAGGTTGAGAAGACGACCAAATATTTGGCATGCTTGCCATTGGTAGATCGCCAGTTGTTGCGCTTTTGGTCGTCCACCATAGCTGCATCTTTGGTTCTCCTTACCTATCAGGTGCTCAATTATCCAGTTGTTTCGTACCTATTCGGGTACACAGGGTACTACCAAAGGACCGAACACCAAGAGCAACCACTTCACACAAACAGATCACAAATCAACACACCGATGTTTTGACGTAGTTTAAACCCTCTTGAGGGAAGCACTCCACGGCCCCGGCCAAATAGCTTCTACGGGACAATTTATTATGCAAAGAAAGAAAGTTACAAATGAGCTTCTCATAATCGATCAACTAATCAATGACCCTCTATGCTCTTTAAATAGAGATCATGGACCAATCGGGTGTTAAGCCACGGATCAAGGTTAGGTTTGATCTAAGAGAAGTTGAGCCGTCAGATCACTCTATGTCGGAAACATATCGTGACCGCCGGATTAAGTATTTACAAATGCATACTAATGCATACTAAAGAAACACACTATCCCTAACGGATATATTACACAAGTTGATCTTAACTAACTCCTAAGTGTCTAAATATCCTAACATCCCCCCTTAAGAACAACTTGGGATAGGATTGAAGGATTTACAAAAGTGACACTATTAGGAGAAGGAAGGAGGCATTAGAGCCTATCCCCCCTTAATGACAAGTTCCTGAACTCCTAACATAGATCGAAGTTTAGAAAACTTCGCTTCTGTAAGAGACTTGGTGAAGATGTCTGCAACTTGATCATCTGTAGGGAAAAAGAGCACTTCAAGAACCCGATCATGAACAAGATTTCTGATGAAGTGCATATGTAGCTCAATGTGTTTGCTGCGTTGGTGTAGAACTGGATCTTTGGCAAGCTTGATGGCACTTTGATTGTCGCACCAAAGTGGAGTAGGCTGCTGCTGCTCGAATCCAAACTCTGAAAGGATCTGTCGAAGCCATAAAGCTTCCTGACTGGCATTGACGACTGCTTGATATTCTGCCTCTGCTGAAGAAAGAGCAAGAGCTTGTTGTTTCTTACAAGCCCAAGTAATAGGTCCAGATCCCAGACTGAAAACATAACCTGCAGTAGACTTTCGATCATCAGGATCGTCGGCCCAATTTGAATCAGTGAAACCAACCAACAAAGGTTTCCCCCCTGTACTGTAATGAATCCCAAACTGAACTGTACCTCGAATATATCAAAGTATTCTTTTAGCTGCTTTCCAGTGACTTTCATGAGGTGTCTGCATATAACGGACAACTCGACCAACGGCAAAGGAAAGGTCAGGACGGGAATGAGTCAAGTATAAGAGACTACCAACAAGCTGACGATACAAGGTGGCATCGACTTCAGGTGAAGTACAAGTGGCAGAAAGTTTGACTCCATACTGGAAGGGAGAAGGGGCTGGTGTACAATCTTCCATGTGAAAGCGACGAAGAAGGTCATAAGCATACTTAGACTGAGAAAGAAAGATTCCTTCTTTGGTTTGCAGGACTTGGAGACCAAGAAAATAATGCAAATGTCCTAAGTCTGACATTTCAAAATTTTGTTTAAGACTGGATTTCACATGGATTATAAGCTTAGGGTCACTACCAGTAAGAATAAGGTCATCAACATATAGAACAAGTATGATG
The DNA here is from genome assembly GCA_027924585.1 of Larix kaempferi. Classification (NCBI taxonomy): domain Eukaryota; kingdom Viridiplantae; phylum Streptophyta; class Pinopsida; order Pinales; family Pinaceae; genus Larix; species Larix kaempferi. Next base: position 12,629,513 of record BSBM01000158.1, on the reverse strand, counting down.
AGACGGTTTCATACTTTCTTGGTATAGACATTGGGGTCAGAATGGCATCTACAAAAACTAGTGTCAAGAAGAAAGTTATCCATTTTGGCATACCAAGCTCTAGGAGCTTGCTTAAGGCCATATAAGGATTTCTTAAGGCGGCAGACGAGGCTAGAGTTATTCTGAACATAGCCAGGAGGTTGTTCCATGTAAATTTTCTCCTGTAAATCACCATGTAAGAAGGCAGACTTGACATCCATTTGATGGACTTCCCAGTTGTGTAAGGCTGCAAGGGAAAGAACAAGGCGGATGGAGTTCATTTTTGCGACAGGAGCAAAGGTTTCATTGTAGTCAATCCCTTCAACTTGGGAAAAACCTTTGGCAACTAACCTTGCCTTAAGTCTTTCAACACTTCCATCAGATGCATACTTAGTTCTGTAGACCCATTTACATCTGACAAGTTTTCTTCCTTTTGGAAGAGTACAAGATCCCAAGTATCGTTCGCCATTAAGGAACGATATTCTTCATCCATGGCTGCATCCCAATCTGGATTCCATGAAGCTTCTGCAAAAGTTTTTGGATCATGATTCTCGAAAACTTGAGCCAAAAGAGAAGAGGCTCGCTGAAACTGAGAACGTGTTCAACGTTGATCTCTAGGATCACCGGCAAGATCATCAGTTGCTTCACATGTTGAATGGACCCATCGAGGAAGCACTTGTGTTGGTGCAACTGGAGGAACATGAGCAGGCGGAGGTGGATTTTCATCCTCACTGTCATCATTAGAAACTGGAGTTGGAAACCTGTCAAGGAAGTTGGAAGAAGAAGAAGGAGGCACAAACGCCGAATCAGGCTTGCAAGCCAAAGATGGCACAATCGTCGAGTTAGGCTCGCAGGCCAAGAGATTTTCATCAAATTTAACATCTCTTCTAATGATTATAGCATGAGAATGTGTTTGAAGAAGTCTATAACCTTTTACATCTTCAGAATATCCAACAAATATGCACTTTTCACTTTTGGGCTGCAATGCTTTTCGTTTTTCATCCGGAATGTGAGCCCATGCTTCACTACCAAACACACGAAAGTGACTTACATCAAGTTTAATTTTACTCCATGCTTCTTCCGGTGTTATACCTTGTAATGCTTTTGTGGGGGTGCGATTAACTATGTAATTTGCACAATTTATGGCTTCAGCCCAAAATTGAAGACTTAGTCCCTTAGATTGGATCATACAATTAGCCATTTCTTTTAAAGTGCGGTTCTTCCGCTCAGCTACACCATTTTGTTGTGGTGTATATGGAACAGTGTGCTGTTGTTGGATGCCTTGTTCAGTGCAGAAAGTAGTGAATTGTTTGTTAACATATTCTCCTCCATTGTCAGATCTTAACTTAATAATTTGATGACCAGATTGTTTTTCAACAAGGGCCTTGTAGGCCAAGAACATGTTAAATACTTCCCTCTTAAGTTTTAGGAAATAAACCCAAGTGCGTCTAGTGTAATCATCAATGAAAGTTAATAAATATTTGAAACCAGAAAATGAAGCAGATGGAAGAGGACCACACAAGTCACTATGCACAAGCTCCAAGGGAACCGAGGCGTGCCAAGAGGCACGTTTGTCAAAACTGTCCCGATGATGTTTTCCGAGTACACAACCGGAGCAAACACCATCCCTGCAAGATACCATCGGAAGACCTGTCACCATATTTTCTTTACATAGTTGTTGCAATGAGCGATAATTTAAGTGACCAAATTGCTCATGCCAAAGTTTGCTCAAGTTATCACTATGAGCAACAAAAACTGAAGGGAAAGGTGATGACCCAAAGTTGTTAAACTTGTACAACCTGGTAATATCATCAACAATTCTGGTAGCTAGGACCTGTTGAGGATCTTTAAAATCCTTGATTACAACTTGGTGAGGTGTAAAGGTCACAGTTTTACCTTCACTAGAATGAGTGATCTGATAGACTGATAACAAATTGCAGGAAATTCTTGGAACACATAGTACATCACTAAAATGACCATTATCTACTGGAACTGTTCCAGCTCCTACAACACTTAGAGATCTATCATCACCAACAAATATTTTTTTGGTGTTACGTTCATGCATAGTAGAAAAGATGGTTTGATCCTTAGCCATATGATAAGATGCTCCAAAATCAATGAGCCATTCATTTGAAGTAGAAGAAGAAGATGCATTATAAGAATAACCAGAAGCACAAAGTGCATGTCCATGAGAGGCATATTCTGAAGGCGAATCTAGGCTGATGTGGTGCTTCTTCATTGCTGCTTCCAAGGCTGCCATCTTCTTGAAACACTTAGATTCATCATGATTATCTTTCCCGCAATAGTTGCAATGACGCTCAGTCTTCTTTCCTTTTGGCTTGGATCCTTTGTCATTTTTTAAAGAAGGAGTTGACTGAGAGGGTTTTGGACCCTTGTTTGACTTATTATTGCGAAAATTTTGTTTCTTGGGAGGCTTGGACTTTTCTTTCTGTTGGGACAATAAGGCTTTCCCAGATGTATCTGCATTGTTGATTATTCCAAGATGAATGAGTTTATCTTGTTCCCTAATCAAGGAATCACAAAAGGATTCAAGACTAAGCTCTTGATAGCTAGTTGCATTCAAGGATGCTTTCATGGAGTAAAATGTAGATACAAAAACAGAATATGCAGGTCCAAGTTTGGAAAGAATATGATAAATGCATTGTTTGTCTTCCCTCTCAATCTTACATTCTACACATAAGAGCTTAAGAGTTTTGTACTTAGATAAATAATCTTGAATGCATGAAAAGTCACTTGGATTTAAAGAAATCAACTCATTTTCGAGTTGGTAACCTCGAATTTCATTGTGTTTACCAAACACAGATTCCAACTTGTCCCAAGCAGCATTAGGTTCATCAATTCCAGATATGTGGAATCGCAAATCATTAGAGATTGACATCCCAATCAATCCACGAGCTTCATCACATCTATTTGCCCATTTTATTTTCTTATCATCATCAGTGGGTTTTTTTTCTTTCCCTGTGGTAATTCTGAAAAGTCCCCTACTTCGTAGAACATCCTCCATACGAGATTTCCATGAGAAATAGTTGGAACTGTTAAGTAGAATATCACAAGGGGCGGCCATGTTTGTAAATTAATGGCTGTAAAAGCAGAAACCAATAGTATGGATGTGAAGAGCTCGAAAAAATAGGCGGTTTCAAAAAAAATGGCACTGAAAACTGACTCTGTATGATGAAGTTATGCTTGAACAAAGAAACTATTGAAGATGTCCTCAATAATGACGTGGCAGCTAGAGAATGTGCAGCAAAAAAAAGAACCCCCCTCTTCCCAAGATGAACCTTTTGACAATCACTTTACAAGAAAGTTTCTTTAAGTGAACCACTTTTGTAAAATAAGTGATTTCACTTTTACAATGATATTACTTTTAAAGAATGCAACAATGAAAAAAACTTAAGTGACTCACTTGTATTTTTATTTTTTATTATTTAAGTGAGATGCAGTTTTACAATAAAGTGACTTGAAAATAGAAATTGAATGCACTTTTTCTTTTAAAAGTAACTTCCTAAGATTTGAACTCAAGACCTATTAAGGAATAAAGCAACTTTGAACCAAGTGAGCTAGATTAAAAGGTATGTAAAATATGGGAATGAGGAAGGGGTTTTTTTTTTTTTTTTACTCTTCTTGCTCGGTTTGCGTGTTTGTCATTCTTCCTACAAAACAAACCACAAATCGAAACAAAAACAAAAAAAATTCCATACTTGTGGAGTTAGATCTTGTTAGCTTTCCCGGAAAGCCTACGTTTTCTCTCTGTTTCTGATTTTCCGAGATCGCGCAAGATGCACAGCAAAGAGCATACGCAGCCGAGAAAAACCCTTTCCCTTTCTGTTTCTGATTTGTCGAGATCGCTCAAGGTGCACGGCAAAGAGCATACGCAGACGGGAAAGCAACAATCCGAACAAAAAAAAAATCTAACAGTAAAAAAAGATGAAATATGAGATTTTTTCTTTTCAAAAAACGAAATAAAAAAATGCGTCACTGTAACATTATACCTTCAGATCTGATGAAATACGCATTTCTGGAGCAACCAGGAACTGTTTTCGATCAAACAAAAATTATTTCCCAATGGAAACAACACTCCGGACGGAATGGAACACCTCCCACAGCCCATAAATGCACATAAATACCAGAACTAGAAACCCTTTCGAGTTTCGGCAACAGCAGTTCAAGATCTAGATCATAATCGGAAGCGGCACTTCATAAAAGCTCTGATACCATGTTCGGGTACACAGGGTACTACCAAAGGACCGAACACCAAGAGCAACCACTTCACACAAACAGATCACAGATCAACACACCGATGTTTTGACATGGTTTAAACCCTCTTGAGGGAAACACTCCACGGCCCCGGCCAAATAGCTTCTAGGGGACAATTTATTATGCAAAGAAAGAAATTTACAAATGAGCTTCTCATAATCGATCAACTAAACAATGACCCTCCATGCTCTTTAAATAGAGATCATGGACCAATCGGGGGTTAAGCCACAGATCAAGGTTAGGTTTGATCTAAGAGAAGTTGAGCCGTCGGATCACTCTATGTCGGAAACATATCGTGACCGTCGGATTAAGTATTTACAAATGCATACTAATGCATACTAAAGAAACACACTATCCCTAACGGATATATTACACAAGTTGATCTTAACTAACTCCTAAGTGTCTAAATATCCTAACAGTACCAATCGATAATGCAGATCAGTATCATATTTTTTTCTTATTACTACGGCAATATTCCATTTACAGTATAAACAACAGAGCCATTAAATAAAGAATCTAAACATGGAACGGAAATACACGATTTTGAAGGCATGGAATAGAGATATTCAACTATAACAAGTAAAATTGAAATGAAAAATAACGATGAATGCGGCCAAACTGTTATACCTCAATATTACACATTAAATCCTAGTGTCGCATCCTTGCACCAGTGACCTAAACAACACTTCCTTTTAATGACCATCTGGACATACAGGAGTGACATCTATTGCTTGAACACTGAAAGTAACACCATGCCTGCCACGTGTCACCCAGACAGACCTCATATGCAGGAATTATCACGCTTTGCTCATCTGTCATGGCGCGATAATTAGGGTTGCCGCGTTTTGCTCCCACCCTAGGGCACAGTAATACTGCGTTATGCTCAAGCCTAGGGGCACAATAATCCACTTTTAGCCTTTTTTCCATGGACTTGGGGATCTCAACCTTCGAGATATTTTATTGGGATTGCCACCTTTGATTCGATCCCAACCCCCCTCTCTGTTTAGCAGTCTTGATCCATTAAACACTCTCTAGATCCACTTTAATCTCTTGTTGGTTAACCCTTCCCAATCCTATAAGAGAGAGGCATTACATGGTCCAAAGGGAGGACTTTTGGGGCGTCAAACCTATGATCATAAGCCTTTTGCAGAGATAGCTAGAGGAAGGACTTGGAGCTGGAGTGGTTTTCAACATCAAGCAACTACTTTGTAAGCACTCTTGAGTTCTCAAGAAAATATAACTTGTCTTGTTTCCCTATTTATGTGTATTGGTCATGATTCATTTACATAAATTGTATTCAGTAGAATATAGATCTAACTTGTGATTCAATTATTTGGAAGATAGTGTAAACTTGTTTGTCGTTTTGATCTCTATAAGTTCATCGCGAGGACTTCGGGATCAAAGACTTGATTGGACGAACATCGGAACAGATGTTCAATTGTCTTCTTTCTCATCTATCAAATGTTAGATCTAGAAACATTAATTTAGATCTAGGGAATGAGGTAGCATTTGTTTCCTTTTTGTCTTAGCATAGAGTTGATCTTTTTAACTTTATCCTAAGAGGACTTCTTCTTACTTGTAGGAAGAAATCTCTACAAAAAAAACTTGCGACTCCGCTAGTTTGAACCCCTTTTTGTATGATTTATTTTACTGTCATTCATTTTTTATTGTGAATTTGATCTTCTTCAAACCAGTTGTGAAAGTTGGTCTCTTTGAACTCCATTCACCCCTTTCCCCTCTGCATCAGACCCCTGTCATTGATCAGTAAGTCCTCTGGGTCTGCCAACCCTTGAAAAGTTAAAAACTTTTCCTAAACTTGCACCCTTTTCCTCTTTCTGATGATTATCGCACCCCCATCACAGCCTACAGGGCGATAATTAACAGTTTACTGCGCCCCTCAATCTTACTAGAGCGCGATAATTTACCAATACCGCTCTTGGGCCTATGTTAGTGGCATCAAACCCATATTGATCACCTCCTCATTATTCTTGCATTGGCTTTATCCTTTCATGATAATCAAGTTTTTGTTACTGTTTGTATTTCCTTGATTGTATAGTTTTAAAGATTACATTGTTCTTATAGCAATATTTTTCCATTCCTATTATCAAAATCAAGATTGGAAATTTTCTTTTGGAACATTGTCTTGCTTTTATTGAAAAGATCCAATTTATACTTTTGCATATTAGGAAGTGAATCGTTTATCATTGATTGTCACATAATCTCTCATTTGGAAGCATCAATAGTTGTAGATCAGTCACATTTGAAAGTTGTTTTCATTCAGTTTGGCTTATTTGAAAAAAGAAACAAAAAGTTGTTGTTGGAGTGGTTTTTTCATTTCTTTTTGAGAAATTTCATGCATTATGATCAAAGAACTCTCCTTTTACTTTAGCTAGATTTCATCAAACAGGAAGGCTAATTTTGATTCATCTTCAGTTGCATGGTTTGAGTCGTCACAACACCACAAGTTTCACTTCCATTTATTCGATTGAGTAATACAACCACTAAAATTTATACTCCCTAACTCAACACTATAACCTCACTTGAGGAGAAAAAAAATTTGTTTGTTAGGTAGGACACCGGGGATAGGCATCCAAATAATTCCCCTTTGTCATCTTCATTTGAGACATAGTTATTGTCCTCTAGGGTGCTAAAATCCTTTAGTATTTATAGACACGGTCATCGACTAGTTTGTGGAGAGGGCCTCCCATTGTTTCGGGGGTAAGCCGTGAGGATTGGTTCCGGACGAACTTTGAGGAATACCGCACTCCACTTAGCTCCTAAGGCATATCGATCCATTGTCTTCCTTGTATTTTCCGGCCACCATACTGGTGATACAAGGGTGATAAGGCAGAAGTGCCAGTATCCTTCTTCGACGTGCCATGAACGAGGTAACTTATTAACTTTTCTTCTAGGGCTCTTTACCCCAGATCCCTTTCGGTAGAGGGATATCCTTCCATTATTGGTCTCTCGTTTTGTATTGTTCGACTTGGATTTCATCACCTTGCGAAGGATACAACTTGTTGAGGTATCCAACTCTTAGTTATGAGGTTTTGCTTACTATTTCATCTTCTTAGAGGGTCATTTTTCTTTTTTAGTGATTGCTTGTTGGCATTCTGGCCACTTTTGTTTCATCTCGCTTACTGTGACGCCGGTCTCAGTGTAGTTTTTAGAGCTTGCTTTTTTGGCCTGTGAGCCTTGCCTTTTTCTAGCTCCCCTTTTGCACACTCGGCTGCTTTAGGTTTTTTGAGTTCTTTTCTATGAGACTGTCCTCGGAACTTGTATTCCCATCATTATGTCTGATCCACGTAGATCACGAAGGATACAGGGACGAAGCCCACCACCACCACCACTGACTTTTGGTCCACCTGCATCACGTATTCCTGCCCCTGTCGGCCGTGGCACTAGCCGGGGGAATGTTCCACCACCTATCCACACTACATCTTCAATTCCTCTTGTACCTGTAACTCACAGCACTGTCTCAGAACCTCTTACAGTTCCCAAAACTAGTAATATACCTGAGATTCCGGCTGTCCCACAACCCACTGTCATTCCAGAAACACCTCCCATAGTGAACAACACTGCAGCCGCTGAATTTAGTACTACACATGATACTATACCAGAGGCCATCACCCTCCCAAATGATAGCATTACCGCACCAACAGAAACTTTCTACGATGTTCCTGAAGGATCTGTTGGAACTATTGAAGGATCTGACAATGATGTGTCCGAGTTGATTCCAGTCCCGGAAGGATACGTTGAAGTTATTGAAGAAACCGAACTACTTAACACGTCGTTTCAACCTGAGTTTGAATTTTTTACTTCCCAGGCGGAACTTCCGCCTGCCACCACTACACCATCAGATGTTTACACTCATGAAACAGGTTCTTCTAGCAACGTACCATTCACCGTATCCCTTCCTGATCTCCCCTCAGGACAAGAGATTATGGCGTCAATCCAATCCAGCATGGTTAATCTCACTAACTCTCCTTTAGCATCAGAACAATGCAAACGTGATACGGAGTAAATGCTCTCGTCGGCTTCCCAATACCCCCCTGCCACCCGTCCTCCTGGTTACCGAGCTCACCCTTCTAGCACAGAATTTCATCACTCCTATGCTGACGGCTCCGGACCTTCAAATTTTACTTTACCTGATCTATTTCCGGACGCCGAACAGAAAACTCGCATTTTTTACCCCACATGGGATACAAATCCGGGCCAAGCCCTCGATGGTCCTCCTATTTTTCAAGACCCCATGGACATGACTCCTGATACCCCTCTGTTAAATTACCCACATTTGATACCATCCAATATGTTTGGCGTACCTTCAAGGGACACACCACTTATGAGGGATAACCCAGTATTCTCTTCGTCCCCACTTGTAATGTATGGAAGACCCCCCCCCCAACAAATCGACACCTTTGGCGTCGTTGGCCAAACGACAATACCCCACCTTTCTAGTATTGGAAGAACATCCAGTCATACTGTTGGATCATCCATGTTGACCGGAGGTTCATCTTCGACCACCATCTATACCATTTCTAGAGGTGGAAAACCGACTATTGGAACCATCGATCCCAACAACCAGCCCCCTTCGGGCGGACCATCAAACCCGCCTATAGGAGGACAACCATCTTTTGGGAACACTGGTCCTAGTCACCAACCTCCTCCCACGGGAGCATCTAATCCACCTGCTGGAGGGAAACCCCTTGGTACCATTCAAAGCGGGGCCACTCAACAACCACCTCCTTCTTTTCCATCAGCTCAACAAAGCCCTTTTATTGGAGGAGCACCACTCGTTAACGCCCCCATTGGCACCATCCAACAACCCTCTCAATCAGCAGCTTCTGCTCAGTTGGGAATGTATAATTCACCTGGCAGTGGATAACTTCATGTCGGTATCCCAACCGGATCCTATTTCCAACATCCCTCGTTAGGTACACTTCCTTCTTAGGGATCCCAAAACCCACAGAGTGGGGGATACTCTTTGTTCAGAAACTGGAATCAAGCTGGGGGGCAACCTACTCAACCTTATATCCCCCACAACCTGAACTCCGGAATTCCTTATCCTTCAGCCACGAATACTCCATGGAACCCACCACTTCAGCCTCCACCCCTTTATCAAGGTGGAACCAATATTCCATGGACACCATTCTTTCAGGCATCCCCTAACCCTGGTATGGGTAACCCTCCACCCAATCAAGGTGGAAGAAACATTCCTGGGACACAACAATCCCAGGGAACTGTTATACCTTAATATTACACATTACGTATTAGTGTCGCATCCTTGCATTACCGACCTAAACGACAGTTTCCCTTAAAGATCATCTGAGCATCCAGAGTGAAAACCATTGACTGAATACTGAAAGCAAAACCTTTTTTTGCCATCTTCCAACCCAACTTAGCCCCGTTTGTGAGCACTACTGCTCCTTACACATCTCCAGGGGCGCGGTAGTCAACACTACCGCGCATTTCTCCTTCTCTGGGGCACGCTACTACTGCTTTATGCTCAGTTATAGGGGCACGGTAGTCCGAAATTAGCCTTTTTTCCTTAGACTTTGGGATTCAACCTTCGAGGAGATTTTGTTGGGATTACCACCTTTGGTTCGATCATAACTCCTTCTTTGTTTAGCTGGCCTGATCCACTAAACCCTCCATAGATCCACGCTTCTCTCTTGTTGGTTAACCTTCCCATGTGCTATAAGAGAGAAGCTTTCCATGGGCCAAAGAGAGGACTTTTGGGGCATCAAACCTATGATCTTCAGACTTCTGTAGAGATAGCTAGAGGAAGCACTTGGAGCTGGAGGATTGTCTTGGATATCAAGCAACCTTTGTAAGCACTCTTCAAGTTTGTAATAAAAGATAACTTGTCTTGTTTTTCCCATTTCATGTGTATTGTATAGATGTTTGATGTGAAATGTATCTAGTTTAGATTTGAACTTAATCTTTGCTTCAAGCTATTTGGAAGCTTGCATGCTTGTACTTTGTTTGATTTCAACAGGTTCTACATTGGAGCTTCGGGATCAAGAGCTAGAAGCGAGACAAACGTCGAATTGGAAGGTGAGTTACGTCTTTCATCTCTTCTGAATGCATTTAATCTTGTTGTGAATATTAGTTCAGGAACTCAAGTTAGAATTTGTTTCCTTTTTGTCTTAGCATAGAGTCAATGCATCCTGCTTTATCCTAAGAGAGTTTCTACCTATCCGTAGGGAGAAATATCTACAACAAAAACCGGCGACTCCACTAGGACTTGAATCCATTTTCTTTGTTTGTGAAGTTTGATTTCACTCATTGATTGTAATAATTGGGTTCTTTCACCCTCATTCACTTCCATGTTCTCTGCATTAGACTTCTGTTATAGATCAGTAAGTCCTCTGGGTTGGAAAACCCTCGAAAAGTCAAAATATTTTCTCAAAATTATGCCTCTTTCCCTCTGTTCACACACTACCGCGCCCCCATATTTGCCTACAAAGTGGTAGTACCGCGCCTTAACCACTGTCTAGAGCGCGGTAGTCTATCAGTACCGCGCCTTAACCACTGTCTAGACCATGGTAGTCTATCAGTACCGCTCCCAGGTTGCCTGCAAGCCCACGGTTGTTCCTGGAAAGTGTTTTTTTATTTGGTTTGTTTGGTTATGTTTGGGTCTTTTCGAGATTTGGATCCATGTTGTCCCTTTGAGTAAACACTGGTGTTTTGCTTGCATTTTTAAGCGAAATGGGTTCTATTTTTGAAAAAAAAATTCCCCCTCATCCTACCATGAATCGTGCATCCTACAGTCGTTTTGACCCATATTAAGGTTTTGAGATCATTTTTGGTTTGGTGTGTTTGGATTGCTTGGCATCTTATTTCCTTTACATCCTATCTAATGATTGTTGGGAAAGATTGATTCCTTGTCTCCACTTTAGTCCAAAGAGAAGCTTCGTTTTGTCACTCTTTTGCTATATTCACGAAACTAGAAAAAATATATGTTCTTCTTGCTTTAATTTGATCATTTGCAATTCTTAGTCTCAAATTCATAAGAAGAAGAAAGGCTTGTTTCATATTCGTGTACATTCGAGTTAAAGATAGAATTGTTGAGTGCTTTTCTTTGTCTTCCATCTAATTGGAAACCTTTGTAGAATCTTTCTTTCCGTAGCTTGGATGTGTCTTTTTCAAGTGTGAAAATATAAGAAATGGATTAGAATCGTTAAGTTTGGTATTCTGTTATACCTCCATATTTCATAGTGTCGCATCTTCACCATAAAAATAGTTGACGACACTTCCCCTACTGCTTAAAACACCCAGAAGAGAAAAATGATGAATGATCCTTGAAGACAAACCTATCCTGTCAAGAATAAACCCAGCTGAGACTTCATATACCTACACTACCGTTCCTTTCTCCAGCTTAGGTGTGCGTTAGTCTCCACTACCGCGCTACGCTCTTTCTCTGCCACGCGGTACTACCCCGCTATGCTCAGTTTAAGAGGCGCGGTACTCCTTTTTAGCCTTTTTTCCATGGCTTGTGGGATCTTGATTTTCGAAAGATTTTTGAGGATTGGTATCCCTGATTCGATCCTAACTCACTTTCTCGGATTAGTGGGCCTGATCCACTAAACACTCCTAAGATCCATCCTTCTCTCTTGTTGGTTAACCCTACTACACACTATAAGAGAGAGGCATTCCATGAGCAAAAGGGAGGACTCTTGGAGACATCAAACTTATGATCTTGAATCTTTGTGGAGATAGCTAGAGGAGAAAGCACTTGGAGCTGGGAGTTGGCTTGGATATCAAACAACCATTGTAAGTGACTTCAAGTTGGTAATAAAACATAACTTGTCTTGTTTCCCAAATCATGTGTGTTGATTTTGTTTCAATTATATGATTTGTATCTGTTATAGATTTAGATCCTAACTCATATTTCAAGTTGCCAGAGAATCGTATATGCTTGTATCTTGGTTCTATTCTGACAGGTTCATTCGCGGGGACTTGGAGATTGAAGCGACCATTAGGACGAGCAATTGGATCAAAGGTCAGTTAGATCTCTTCCATTTCTTTCAGTATTTTAATCTTGAAATACTATTTAGAACTAGGAATTCAAGGTAGCATTTGTTATCTTTTTGTCTTAGTTTAGAGTCAGTTAAAGTCTACTTTGACCTAAGAGAGTTTCTACCTATCCGTAGGGAGAAATTTCTACAACAATAAATGGCGACTCCGCTGGTTTGAACCCCATTTGATTGATTTATCTCACTTTCAGGCATTTTTTATTGTGATTCTTCTTTCTCTTCAAACCAGTACTGAATTTTGGTCTCTTTGACCTTTATTCACCCCTCCTCTCTACATCTTTCCTCCCTCAGTGATCAGTGAGTCCTCTAGGTCTGCAACAACCCTGAAAAATTCAATCTCCTTTTCAAAAGTTGCGCCTTTCCATCCTTTGCAACAGTACCGCGTCCCCACTACTTTCTACAGCGCAGTAGTACCGCGTACCCAGCACTCTTACCAGAGTGGTAGTGTACCAGTACCGTGCTCTAGCATGTTTATGCCACGCGGTAGTGTCTGCATTTTTTCAATTTTTCTTGCATGTTTGGTCTCCTGAGTCACTTTTGATTTTCTCTGCTTTAGTTTGGTGTTTTATGTGGCTTATTACTATCCTGTTCATTGCACAGTCTTTGTGGTTTGTTTATTTCTCTTGTGAGCTTGATTCTTTTATGAGTTAGTGGAATTATTTGCACATTGGGTCACCCCTTCATTCTAATTGCAATGGCTTCACCTTCCCATCACAACCAAACTGTTACTACTATCCTCTCTCACAGGATTGTGTATTTTCATAATCACATTGTTCTTATAAATATCATCTTTTCCATTATTATCATTAAAATCTATATTGAAAATTATCATTGGAGAACATTTGTGTTGCTTGGATTGAAATGATCTAGCAGTATTATCGTGCATTAGGAAGTGAACCATTCATTTGCCACATAAATTTTCATTTTTTGGAGCATTCTAGTTGCAGATCAATGAATTTGAAAGAAGTGTTTATTTCAGTTTGGCTTTACTTGTAAAAAGAAAACAAAAAATTTATTTTGAAGTGGTTTTTTCATTGTTTGTGAAAGTTTCATGCATTTATGATCGAAGAACTCTCTCCCTTCCATAGCTAGTTTTCATCGAATTCAAGGCTTATTTCGATTCATTCTCACTTGCATGGTTTGGGTCGTCACAACACCACCAAGTTTCACGTCCATTTACCCGATTGAGTAATACAACCACTAAAATTAATCTCCCTAACTAAACCAACATTAACCTCACTTGAGGAAATCAAAAGAATTTGGTAGTTAGGTAGGACACCGAGGATAGGCATCAAAATAATTCCCCCTTATCATTTTCATCTGAGACATAGTTGTTGTCCTCTAGGGAACTAAAATTCTCTAGTATTTATTGACACGGTCATAGACCAGTTTGTGGAGGGGCCTCCTGACTGTTTTTAAATTTCAGGGGTTAAACCGCTGCGAGATTGAGAATCGGACGAACTCTGTGGAATTCCACACTCCACTTAGCCCTAAGGCAACATCGATCAGTATCTTCCTTGTATTCATAGTAATGCAAGGGTGATAAGGCAGAAGCGCCGAAAACCTTTTCCAACGTGTCATGAACGAGGTAGCTTAGTGACTTTTCTACTAGGGATCTTTTACCCAGGATCCCTTTCGGTAGAGGGATATCCTTCTCATATTGGTCTCTCACGTTGTATTGTTCAACTTGGATTTCATCACCTTACGAAGGATACAACTTGTTGAGGTCTCCAGCTCTTAGTTAGGAGTTTGCTTGTTATCTCATCTTTATAGAGGGTCATTTTTTTTCTTTTTAGGGACTGCTTGTTGGCATTCTGGCCATTGTTTTTCTCAGCTCGCTTACTGGGATGCCGATCTCAGTATAGATTTTAGAGCTTGCTTTTTTGGCCTGCGAGCCTTTCTTTTTCTAGCTCCTCTCTTGCACACTCGGCTGCATTAGAGTTTTTGAGTTCTTTGTTATGAGACTGCCCCCGGATTTCATATTCCTGTCATTATGTCAGAACCACGATGGAGATCACGAAGAGTACAGGGCAAAAGGCCTCCACCCCCATCATCGCCGTGGACCTCCGGTCCCTCTGCATCACGTATTCCCACCCCTCCTGGCCGTGGTGCTGGTCGAGGGAACATTCCACCGTCGATATGCACTATGTCTTTAGTTCCACTTGTCGTTGTTACTCACAACATGGTCTCAGAACCTCTTGCAGTTTCTGCAACCACTAGTACATCTGAGACTCTCACTGTCACTTCACCCACTGTTATTCCATATATATCTGCCATAGTGGACAACGTTACAGCGGCTGAATCTAGTACAGCCCAAGATACTAGACCGGAGGCCATCCTCCTCCCCGATGTCAACACTTCCCTTCCACCAGAAACTTTCTACGATGGCACAGAAGGATCTGTTGGCACCACCGAAGGATCTGACCAGGATACATATGGATTGATTCCAGTCTTGGGCAGGTACGTCGAAGTTATCGAAGAAACCCAACTTCCTGAGGAAAATCCTTTGTTGGGAACCCCGTTCCTAGTCAACAACCTCCTCCTATAGGGCCATCCAACCCAACCTACTGGAGGACAATCCTTTGTTGGGAACCCCGTTCCTAGTCAACAACCTCCTCCTATAGGGCCATCCAACCCATCTGTTGGAGGGAAACCCATCGACACCATCCAACAACCCTCCCAACCAGCAGCATCTGCTCAGTATTGTATGTACAACACACCTGGCAGCGGATAACCTTATACCAGTTTCCCAACCGGGCCTCATCTTCAACATCCCTCGTCAGGCACGCTTCCTTACTGGGGATCTCAAATCCCACAGAGTGGGGGGTACTCATTAGTTGGAAACTGGAACCCAGCTGGGGGGCAATCTCAGATTCCCCCCAACTTGAATTTCGGCCTCCCTTATCCTTCGGCTGCAACAACTCCATGGAACCCATCCCTTCAATTTCCACATCTTCATTAAGAAGGAACCAACATTCCATGGACACCACTGTCACAACCACCCCCCAACCCTGCTACGGGAAACCCTCCACTTACTCAATATAGTGGTAACATTCCTGGAACACAACAACTCCAGGGAACCTTTCCCCAACCAAGAGCAGCAACCATTCCTCGGTCACAACAACCACAGGGTACCATACCGACCATCCCCACTCAACAGAACATCCAACAACCGGTTACCACCGTGATTCCTAGTCAGGTAATGACTTCCAACACTCAACCGGTTAACCAAATGGCCTACTACCAACAAAACGTCGAGCAGTACCCTGCGGGAAACACATATGGGTATAACACACAGTAGTATACTATGCAGGGCCCCCCAGGTTTCTCTACACCATATGGTTATTACTCATAACCGCAGACGAATCGTCAACTTCCCTTTTTGGCCACGCTAGATTTACCCGATTTGTCGAGGCTCATTAACGATCCTATATCGCATGAACCTCACTGGCCACCCATTCCATCCAAAATTCCATCGGACATTCCTAAGTTCGATGCTAAGCCCGGGGAAGACCCCAAGAACCACGTAATGACCTTCCATCTTTGGTGTTCATCCAACTCATTGATGGACGATTCCATTCGACTACGGCTCTTCCAGCGTACGCTTACCAGCACGGCAGCAAAATGGTACATCGAGCTACCACAACACTCTTTCCATGATTTCAACACCTTGGCTATGCATTTTCTGACCCATTTCCAGCTCCCCATCCGGTATGAGACTGGAACAGAACTGTTAACCTCGTTGCGTCAAACCACTTCTACGCACATTTCAGACCACATCCATGAGTGGCGTCGACACCGTAGGCTAATCAAGGCACCCATTCCGGATCAGCTACTCGTTGATTGGTTCAAAAATTCATTCTTGCCTCCCATAGCCAGAGATATTGCTATGCGCGGGCCAGTCACAGAAGAACAAGCCATCTCGACAGCCCAGTACATGGATTTGGTATATACCCAATTTGACACTTTACACGAACTTCTTCCCCATGCCGTCCGCGTCACCACTGATCCAACGAAACCCGCCACTGAACCCCCCATTGATGGTATTGTCGGTTCATTCAAGGCCCATCCTACCACCAACTCGACGGGGCAACAAACTTCTGCTTCCCTTGCTCTATCTCAGGCTGCTCCAAAAGCCACTACTTCTCCTGCTATCTCCTCCGAAGTGAACGCAGTTCAATCTACATCACAACCATCCGGAGGAAACAAGAAGAACAATGTTAGCGGGCAAATCTACCCTATAGAAAGGAAACTAATTCTATCAACTTGGTTGGGGTGACAGGTAAGTGTATTGATGATACTACAGAGATATTTACGAAAAGAAATAAGTTGTGGATCTTGAGAACACACCTTTCAATCGAAGTTTGATCCTAGCCTTGACTTGATCTCGTGTTCAACCTCCAAATCCACCTTCCTTTTTGTAAACCTGCAATAGCAATACCTTTCTCAAAGCACTTTGGGCAATATATAAAGCTTGAAAGAAACAAAAACAATGTTTAACATTCAATATTGACCAAAACAGATCCAAATTAAGATGCCATTTCATAACACATTTAAGTTGGAACAAGAAAGACACTTCAACCTTTATTTGTCAAAAGTAACAAAATATTAGTCGATGCGGAAAAAATCTCGAATGATATATGAATTTGAAATATTTAGCTAGTTGACAAGGTCTATCATCAAGAAATTTTAAACTTAGGAGACGAATCCGACAAAAATTAAGTGAAAAATGAGCTTGGATCAGTATTATACCGTATTGTGTGTTTCAATTGATTAATTAGGGATTTTTTGAAAGTTTTGAAACTATATAAAATTAACAATTGTGGGTAAAAATCAAAATCCAATTTATATATAATTTCATTTTTAAAAATCAATTTTCAATTTTGTTTTGTAGGGCAAAGATTGGGGCAACCTTGTGCAAATTTCAAATCTCCGTGGCGATCAAACTAAGCATCCAACCGTCAATCTTCCTCCACCAAGTAAGTTAAAATCCACCTTGCTTGCATTTTCATGGTTTATTTTTCAATTTTTGAGCAAAAAATAGCTTGCAATGCAATGTTCATAAGTGTTTCTGCGCGGGCGCTACTGTGTAACCACAACAGTAGCGTATAAACGCAATGGGCGCTACTGTACTGAAGCAGAGTAGCGCCCATACGCGACTGTGTAGTATACACAGTAGCGTACACTTTTGCAAACCTACCTACAAGCGCCGAGACTCAAAAATTTTGGTTTTTTGTGCAGGATGGTCCTTCAATGAAGGGAGAGGGAGCATGAGGACATGGATAGGTTGGCCATGCAAGATCCGGCTACCCTCCATGCTCTCCGAAGATGCAGTTTGTTGAAGTTTTATCGAACCGTAAACATGAGGGCCTTAAACAAACTGTTTCGAAGACTTATTCAATATTGGGATGTGGATACTAACACCTTTGTCATCCATGGGCAAAATCTAGAGCTTACTGTTGATGACATATATTTCATTACTGGTCTCTTGAGGAGAGGAGATGTAATCAATATGAAAGGGTCTTCTCGTGTGGGTGTAAGGTCTGTGCAAGAGTATGTAAATACATATTGTGTTGCCGGAGCTGAGAAATCGGGAAACCAAGTCTTGATTTCAACTATTGATGGTCTCCCTTTGAAAGTGATAATGAGCATGATCAACCGAGTAGCCGGTAGTGCTTCACAACACTTAGCTTCCAAGCATTCTATGCATATTGGTGTACAATGCTTACACGGTCATGTCTATGATTGGAGTACTAGTTTACTGGCAAACATGAAATCTCAATTGACAGGTTGCAAATCCAACACAATGAAGAATTTTGGGTACAGTAGCATTTTGTGTACTTTCTTCTTTGAGAGGATGCCTGCTATCAGTTTGGGGATGCCTCTACCTCAGGTTAACCCCCGTGAGCCCAGACTAGGCCGTTGGGGTGACATATTCCTCCACCAGGGTGGTGGGGAAAGTCACTACTGTTATCATACTGATGATTTCTGGGGATGGTGGGAGAGGCAAGTACCCGCTTTTGAGCAGTTTCCATATGCTGGATTGGATTTCCGTCGTGATCCAGAGCTGGTGCTTCCTCCAGGTGGAGCTTGGGGAGATATTGGTATGTTTAAATTTTGAGAATTTATTTAATTTTTTTAAACTTTTTCAAGTATTTGATTTTTATGAATGAGTTTTGAAGTTCTAATCAAGTGTCACATGTAGATCTGGGGCCTGTTCGTCCTGAGGGACATCCTACCATTTATGTGAGGCCAGCTGATATTACTGCAGCAGATGCTATGTTGGGAACCCTGGAGAGAAAAATAAGTCGGTTGACTCACGAAGTTCCTGCATGTCGTATGGATCAGATACCTGATGATATGCAGGAAGATGTTGTTGGGGTGCCCCCAGCATGGCTTAGGGTGCTGCGGAGGATCGCTAGGATAGTCATATGCTATCGCAATGCGATAGATGATGATGAGGTCCCTCCTTCTCCATAGGAGAGGAATACATTCTATGTATATATTTTTGAGGCTGCTATGCCCAGCTTTTGTACTTTTATGACTTGACTTGATAGACTCGTGACTCAAAACTCATATATTTTTTGATACGGTATCGGCTATATACAGTATCGGTTATTTACATGTGTATGCATTTAATTTTATGTGTGCAATGTTGTTTATGACAATGTATGATGCAAATGCCAGTCTAACACATAGTTTGCTAATGAATCAGCTAAAGTGTTTAAACTTCTTGGAATGTGTTCATATCTGATAGAATGAAATTGTCTTTCCAATAGTCTAACTCGTAGAAACTGACGTAGCAATCCCGGATCCCTAATCTGATATACACCTGTTAACTGAAATACAATTAATTGTGAGTCAAGCCTTACCTCCAAATGTGAAATGCCATGACTGAGAGCATCTCGGAGAAGTTCTATAACTGCACTGTATTCAGCTACATTATTCGTGGTAGGACCCAAACAAACCCCCCCCGAAGAGACAAGTTGGTCAGCGGGTGAATAAATGACCCAAGCTGCTGCAGCCAACTGACAGGTGTGGCGACTGGCGCCATCAGCAAATCCTAAGAAATGTTCGGTTGACATCTGGTACACGAAACGAGAAACACACATAAGATTACCTAACGAGCATAACAAAACTAGATTTACAAAAATATACAACTATGTTACAAGAAAAAATTATTTCATCCTAGGCGTAGTACTTCTTCAGGTAGAGCCCATTTCTAGGCTCGGCCAACTTATTACCTTCATAATCTACCAGTTCGTAGTCACCTTTCTTCAATACTTTGGAAATTATAAAAGGTCCGAGCCACCTGGATTTGAATTTTCCAGGTCCTAAGGGTTCTTTGTCTTGATCCCAAAGTAAGACCAAGTCTCCTTCACTAAAAACCCTAGGTTTGACAGATTTGTCGTACTGTCCTTAGACTCGTTTTTTGTGGACCTCGTTTGTTGTAAGCGCGTCGCGGCGCTGTTCATCCAAATTTTCTAGGTGTAACAAACACTCTTCTAGTATTGAAGTATCTGGTAGTAACTGAACTACTAGTTTTAGCGAAGGAATCTCGCATTCAATCGGTACGACTGCTTCTATCCCATGCACAAGTTGGAAGGGATAGAAACCGGTAGCAATCTTAACGTTGGATCGATAAGCCCAAAGATCTGGGTACAGGATGACGTGCCAGTTATTTCGACTGGCATTAACAGTTCTTTGTAGTATAACCTTTAAAGTTTTGTTCACTGCTTCAACTTGTCCATTCGCCTGTGGATAATATGAAGACTAATGTTCTTGTCAAAAACCAAACATTGTATACAACTCAGTCATCATGCTATTTTGGAAATGACTGCCATGAACAGTCACTATCTCTTTAGGTATGCCAAACCGTGCTATGATATGATTAAACACGAAATAAGCGGCAGTTTCTCCATCTGCCTTAACAGTAGGCATTGCCTCTTCCCACTTAGTAAAGTAGTCAATGGCAACGATGATGTAATGATGTCCTCCAGCCGAAGCTGGATTGCATGTCATATAATCAACCCCCCATTTTGTGAAGGGACTTGATGTAATTACAAGATGAAGAGGAGCTGGGTGTGCCCTCATTTTCTTAGTGAAAAACTGACATGGTCGACAGTGTTTCACCGCTTCCACACAATCTTTAAAGATCGTGGGCCAAAAATATCCGGCACGCAGTATCTTCTGAGTTGTTGCCAACCCGGAAAGATGTCCCCCACAAGCTCCACTGTGGGCATCATTTAATACTGCTTCGGCTTCTTCCCGAGTTAAGCAACGTCGTAAAATGGAATCTACCCCACGTCGATATAAAGTATCTGAGATGATAAGGTAGTTCTTGACATGGCTTTTGAGCTTGCATCGCTCTTCTCGAGAAAAAGTGGTAGGACACCTCAAAGTCTGGAGATATACTAAGATATCTCCATACCATGGGTCAGAGGAGGCGATGAGGAAGATATGTTCGTCAGGGAATGATGTTTCTTCCTCAATGCGTTCTAGGTCACTTGGAAATTCTGAGATTAACTCAGCGAACACTAGTGATTTTTTCGATTTGGCTGATTGGAATACCAAATTGAATTCCTGTAGGATCACAATCCATTTATTATATTTCCCACCGATGATTCGTTGGGTGAGAATTTACTGGAAAGGATTGACTTCTTCTATCACAGTAGTAGTTCGTAAAAGTATATAGTGACGAAGCCTATGTACCGCATAGACCGCAGCAAGTGCTAACTTCTCAACGTGCGAGTATTTAACCTCAGGGGCTATCAATGCGCGAGAAAGATAGTAGACAACATGTTCTTGGAGCATATCGTCTTCCTGAACCAAAACTATACCAATTGTAGAAAGAGACGCTGCTAGGTATAAAAGAAAATCTTTTGAGTAATCTGGCGGGCTCAACAAGGGTGCTGAAAGGAGTGCCTTTTTTAAAGCTTCAAAGGATGCTTGAGCAGCTTCGTCCCACACAAAGTAGGAGTCTTGTTTGAGTAGCATCATAAAACCTTTGGTAATTTTAGCGTAGTTTATGATAAATCGTCGTGGACATGCCTTGCAGACTTTGAAGTTGTCGCAAGGTGCGAGGAGGAGGCAGATTTACAATCGCCTCTACTTTAAGTGGGTCAACCATTATACCATGATTGGAGACAATGAAACCCAGTAAACATCCCGATTCGACACAGAACACACTTATTCGGATTCAAACGAATATTATATTTTCTGCATCTTTCAAACACTTGTCTAAGGTGGGCCAGGTGGTCCCGTCTCTTTCGAGATCGCGCCGGGAGGTCATCCAAGTAAGGTTCCACAATGTGTTTGATATCATGAAAAGCAAAATTCATCGCTCGCTAGAAGGTAGCTCCAGCATTCTTCAAGCCAAATGGAATTTTCTGATAAGCGAAGGTCCCCCACGGGCAAATGAAAGCTATTTTATGTTGGTCTTCAGGTTTAATTTCTATTTGATTGTATCCCGAAAAACCATCCATGAAAGAGAACATCTCATGTCCCGCACAAGCATCTATACTTTGATCGATAAATGGTGTGGGATACTTGTATTTCAGACAAGCTTTGGTCAAATCCCGGAAGTCAGTACAAACTCTAATAGTGCCTTGCTTCTTATCAACCGGAACAGGGTTTTAAACCCATTCCGTCATATCAATCGGATAAATGAAACCGGCTTTGAGCAACTTTTCAACCTCTTCCTTGATGGCAGCCGCTTTTCTAGGGTTCACGGGACGGAGCTTTTGTCTCACAGGTTTCGCGTTAGGGTACGTCGTGATGACATGATCCACAATGGTTGGGTCAATACCTGGAATCTCCTCATATGACCAGGAAAAAACGTTGCGGAATTCTTTAAAAAGTTTTGTATACAGAGCTATCTCTTCTCGAGAACAGTCTGCACCAATAAAAATGTTTTCCACGACCCGGGGTTTGGTGGAAATGTTGATTGGAATTGTTCTCGATATATTTGCCATATTTGCTTCAGCATAAACATCTCTCGAAGTAGAAGGAAAAGATGACAAATCAACCAATCCACCGGGTCTCACAGGGAATTCTCCTCTCTCAATCCTGTCTAGATCTGGAAGCATGTAGGACGTATGATGCATATGTTCCCAAGGTTGGTCCAGGCCCATCATGACTTCTAAGATGGCAAAACCGTATCTAAACAATCGAACGAGTGAGTGGAATTCAGTGACCATGCCGGTGCATAGTCCATATCTGACTCGACAGAGACTGGTGGAGTCATGATATGTTCCATTGTAGTGTGTTTTGTTTCCATATAGGCCACTTCTGCAATGGAGGGAGGCACAAAAGGTTCTGACGTAGTAGGAAGGATCCAAGGATCAGTTCTTAAACCAACCGTAAATGTTTCGGTAGCAGTACCCACATCAGAACGCATAAAAAGAACAGGGGAGGGGAGGTCGAAAGTGCCTATTAACGACCCATAC
This sequence comes from Larix kaempferi, assembly GCA_027924585.1. NCBI lineage: Eukaryota > Viridiplantae > Streptophyta > Pinopsida > Pinales > Pinaceae > Larix > Larix kaempferi. The sequence goes on along the minus strand of BSBM01000158.1, from coordinate 12,606,733 downwards.
AGCCCTGCTCCTAAACTCTCTTTAACCGGGGCGGTTTGATCAACTAATGGAACTGTGGTTTCCGAAGAAGTCTGGTTGTTTCTCTGAGCGAAAGAAAGTTGATCGACAGTAACGATCTTACCTTCAAATGGGAACATGAACACTCGAAAAACTGTCGATGCAATAGCTCGCATGGCATATGTCCAACTTCTTCCTAATAACATATTGTAATCAAGCGGAGCGTCCAGAACTTCTACTTCAACAGCAACTGTCTTACCGGCCAAAGTGACATCAAATGATGGCAAAACTCCATGTGGACGGAAAGTTCTACCATCAAATGCAGTAAGCAGTGTGTTAGAAGGGGCTAACTCAGGAGAACCTAGAGCTTTCCAACAGGAAATTGACATTACGCAAGTCGACGCTCCCTCATCTACTACAGCTCGTCTGATGGTCATTGGACCATGAATGACCTCAATCTGAAGGGCAACATGATAGGGAAACCGGTATTTGACATCGGTCATATCAAATCGCACAGACATGTTAGAGGATTCCATACTCCCAATAGCTGCCAGAAGTGCATTTCGTTGTAAAGGACAACTCTACAAGACTTCTAAAGTAGACATGGCACAAGGGTTCTAGGCTAAATCTTCAACCACATTGTAGTTAGAAGCAGCCCATGTTTTGGGATTGTGCGATGCCCTCTTCAAGACACCTTTCGGAATCTTGGGCATTGGGTCCACAGGTATGTGGAGTGGAGTGGAGGATTCTGGAATCTCCTTATCCTTTTTCTGTGCTTCCGGGGTATAGTTCCTAGCTCTAGTTTGCAATAGTGCATCCGAATTAACCATGTTGATAAAAGTTTGATCAACCGTAGCATGTGAAGTGCCCCCAGTTTTGGAGGTGCCAGAAGTTGAGCCTTGCCCTTTAGGAAATGGATCTTTCAGGATGGCAGGCTTCTTTTCTCTTAAGAGCTTATGGGATTCTTCAAGTAGAGGGCATTGGTGAGTAAGGTGGTTCTGCTTGCAAAGTTTACAAGGGAACTTAACCTTCTTTTCCTCCTTGTTACCCTCTTCGGCATTGTCTTTTTTGGGCTTTTGTTGGTTCCCCTCTCCTTTCTTGCCCTTCTTTTTTTTGTTGGGCTGTCGAGGGCCCTTTTGATTGTTCTGGACCTGGTTGACAGGCTCAGAAGTAGAAGGAGAGGTTGTGACGGAAGAAATATCTGCAATCGATTGTTTGACAGCTAAGGCATGGACCTGTTTGGTCAGTGCTTCGAAGGCTGCATAGTCAACTGAACCCACTATGCCGTCAGCATGTGGTCCAGGTTTCGGTCTACTCGGATCGGTGTTCGATCGCGGTGCATCGGGTATGATCTCATACAGTAACCCTGATTGTGCATACACGAGGTCTAACTGCTGAGTCCGTAAGATGGCTTCTTCCTCATTGGATACTCCAGATGTAGCTACTTCCTTAGAAATATAAGGAAGGAGTGATTTCAAGTACCACTCAAGAAGGAACTCTGGAGGTATTTTGGCCTTAATGAGCCTCTTCCGTCTTCGCCACTCCTGAATGTGGTCAGATAATTGAGTGGCTTTATTTTGTCTAAAAGTAGACAAAAGTTTTGTTCCGGCATCATACCGAACAGGAAGCTGGAAGTGATTCAAAAAGACTGTGGCGAGATCTCCAAAACTATAGAATGTTGCTGCAGGTAACTCAATGTACCATTTGGCTGCAGCACCGGTTAAAGTTCTTTGGAA